>JASUAB010000011.1:21462500-22035000 GCA_037013595.1 Dicorynia guianensis | reverse complement strand
AAGGAGAGAGAGAGAGAGAGAGAGAGATTGTTGGGAAATTTTAGAGAGACAGGGGAGAGGTAAAGAAAAGAGAGATAGACATGCCATAAAAGGGACAGAGGGAAGTTTTAGAGATGAGAGAGACTTATTGGATAAAGAGAGATCAATAGAGAAAGAGAAAGACAAAGCGGGAGAGAAAACTAGAGAGAGGGAGAGAGAGAAGGGGGAAAGAAAGTGTGTGTTAGGAAGAGAAAGGGAGAAGGAGAGACCACAACAAAGATAGAGAGAGATAGACAGCAAGAAAGAGGGACTATGTGTTGGACAGATAGATAGAGGGGGAGGAGAGGAAGAGAGAGCTTGTGTTAGGGAAACAAAGAGAGTGTTGAGGAGGGTGTGAGAGAGATAGAGTAAATGGGTGTTAGGTGGAGAAGGGGAGCAAAGGAGAAAGAGAAAGAGAGATTGTTGGGAAGTTAGAGAGAGATAGGGAAAGAGGTAAAGAGAGGGAGCACGATGCTTTAGAGAGTGAAAGACAAATATGTTGGTTAAAGAGAGAAGGGGAAGTTTTAGAGAGAGAGACATGTTGGATAGAGAGAGTGTGTGGTAGGGGGAAAGAGAATGTATGCACCCACACAAGTGAAAGAGAGGGGGAATGAGGGAATGAGAGAGAGAGTGAGAGACATATGGGATAGAGAGAAGTTTTAGAGTGAGTGAGAGAGAGAGACACTGGAGAAAGAAAAGATTGAGAGAGTGAGAGAAAGAGAAGTTTTAGAGAGTGAGACAGGAAGGGAAAGAGATTGGAGAGAGTGAGAAAGAGAAAAGTTTTAGAGAGTAAGCAATAGTAAGAAAGAGAGAGATAGAGAGATTGTTAGGTTCAATTTCTTCCATTATGCTATACCATTTTTCTTAGTTCTAGAGAGTGAGAGAGAGGAAAGAGAGTAAAAGAGAGTTTATGATGGAGGGAGAGAGAGAGAGAGAAGGTGTTGGGGAGACAAGAGAGAGTGTTGAGGAGGGAGCGAGATAGACTGAGACAGAGGATGTTAGGGTAGGAGGGAGAGACAAAGAAAGGGATAGAGAGATTGTTAAGAAGTTAGAGAGAGACAGGAGAGAGGTAAAGAGGGAGAGAAGTTTTAAAGAGTGAGAGACAAACATGTTGGATAAAGGGAGAGAGGGAAGTTTTAGAGACAGAGAGAGATGTGTTGGACAGTGAGAGCATGATATAGACAGAATGTGTGTTTCAGGGAGAGAGAGAGATAGGGAGAGACATAGAGAATGAGAGAGTGAGGGAGAAAGAGTGTGCAAGTGAGAGAAATTATGGGATAGAAAGATTCAGAAAGTCATTGATAGAAAGAGAGAGACTGAGAGATGTTTTAATGAGGGAAAAATAATGAGAAAAGTTTTAGAGAGAAAGTTATTTTAAAGGGAAAAGTGATGATAAAAGCATGGCAGATATGGCTGATCTAATTCAAATTCCAAGTGGTCCAGTTACAAGAGCTAGAGATAAAGGTTGAAGGAGGCTTTCAAAAGATTAATGCAGAGCATTTGGGTTAAAGAGTGTTTTTTGAGGCCAAAATACTCAAACTCAAGTGCAGATCAAGGATGGATTTAGTTGGTCCAAGTGGTGGAGTAATTTCAGCCTTTTTCCACTCGTAATTTTCTCTTTCAATTTTTTTCAAGCTTATCCAAACAAGAACAAGAACCTTTTCCAGCAACAATTCAATCACAAGCTTATCAATAGTTCAAGGAAGAGTATGGAATCAAGGGAATCAATAAAACCACTAAAAAGGGGTTAAGAATACAAAAAAGGAGAGTTTTTGGTAGTTTCTAACTTGTTCTTCTTTTTTTTGCTGAATATCACGTTTTTTTTTCTTTTTTTTTTTTTGGCTTTTCTTTTCTTTCTTTTTTTTTTCTGAAGCTCTTCTTTTCTTTCCTTTTTTTTTTGGAATATGTATCAACTAAAGTTAGAATCTAAACAAAAGAAAACAAAGAATATTGGCTGCAAAACTAAAATTGGATAGGCAAAACCTGAGAGCTCTGATACCAAAATGATATGAACCCACCTAACTCCACCTCAAATGCTAGCTTGTAAGGGGAGGTTTGTGAACCCATATATAACACCCAAGACCTCTTTACCTAACCAATGTGGACTTCATCAAAAAGGACAGTAAGTGAGAGAAAAAGAGGCAAAGAGAGGGGGAGAAAGAGAAGATGTAGAGAAAAAGAGTGACAGAGAGTAGAGAGGGAGACAAGGAGGGAAAGAGTGAGAGGGGTGGAGAGAGAGAAGTTTTAGAGAGAGAGAATGTCAAGTTCAATTTCTTCCATTATGCCGTGTCCTTTTTCTTAGTTTTAGAGAGTGAGTGAGAGATAGAGGGAGAGACGTGTTGGAGACAGAACAAGAGAGAGTGAGAGTGAGATAGAGAGGGTGAGAGAGAAAGAAAGAGACTGGGAGAGAGAAAAGTTTTAGAAAGAGAGTGAGAGGGAGGAAGAGAGCAAAAGAAGTTTTAAAGAGAAAGGAACAAAGAGAGAGAAGTTTTGGAGGGAGAAAGAGAGTAAGTGAGAGAGAAACAGAGAGAAAGAGAGAGAGAGTGGCAAAGAGAAGATTTAGAGAGAGGGAGGAAGGGAAAGAGAAGATTTAGAGAGCAAGCCAAGGAGGGAAAGAGAGGGGTGGAGAGAGAGTGAGGAAGAGAAGTTTAAGAGAGTGAGTGAGAGGGAGAAAGAGAGACAGAGAGAGTGTTAAGTTCAATTTCTTCCATTATGCCATACCCTTTTTCTTAGTTTTAGAGAGTGAGAGAGAGAGAAAGAATGAGAGGAAGAGAGAGTTTGTGTTGGGGAGAGAGAGAAAATGGGTTGGGGAGACAAAGAAAGAGGGTTAAGGAGGGAGCAAGAGAGATAGAGAGAGGATGTTAGGGGAGAGGGAGAGAGAGAGATTGTTGGGAAGTTATTGAGAGACAGGGAGAGAGTTAAAGACAGAGAAGTTTTTCAAAGTAAGATAGATATATTGGAGAAAGAGAGAGAGGGAAGTTTTAGAGACAAAGAGAGACGTGTTGGATAGAGATAGAATGATGGAGTGTGTGTATTGGGGAAAGAAAGAATGTAAGAGAGAAAGTGTGTGTTAAGACCAATTTCTTCCATTATGCCCTACCATTTTCTTAGTTTTAGAGATTGAGTGAGAGAGAGAGAGACATGTTGGACAAAGAGTGAGAGAGTGTGTGTCTAGGAGGGAGCAAGAGAGATAAGGAGAGAGATAGAGAAAGAGAGGGGGAGTGAGAGAGTAGTGTTAGAGAGAGAAGGGGAAATTTTAGGGACATAGAGAGAGAGAGCAAGTGAGAGAGAAATCTTCATCAATGACAGAAAGTTAGAAGAACAAGAGAAGTTTTGAACACAAAGAGAGAAAGAGAGAGAGAAAGCACACAATAGAGAAAGAGAAGGAGAGAGGGAAAAAGGGGGAATGAGAGTGTGAGTTTGTTGGGGAGAGAGAGATGTTGGAAAAAGAGAAAAGGAGAGAGATAAAGAGAGTACCGTAGAGAGAAAGTGTGCATTGGGGAGAGAAGTGTCAAGAAGGGGGAGGCAAAGAAACAAGGAGTGAGAGAAAAACTTTAGGGAGAGACAGAGAGAGAACTGTTATGACGTCTGCGCAACGCAGGCTATCCAAAAAAACCGTGATTTTATTTTACACAAATGTCTTTAAAAGAAAGGGTGGATGAGATTATTTGTAAAATGGGGTTTAGGAAGGGGTTTAACAAGAAAGTTGGGAGTTGCCACCAATCTAAATCTTGGTGAGATCAGAAACCTTAAAAAGAATGGTCTGCACTTTGTTTAAAAATGGGTTTGAGGGTTGATTACATGTAAGGAAGGTGTTAGCACCCTACAATGCCCTTTCGGTACCATGTTAATTTTATGCCACTTGTAATTGTCACGAATGTTGTCTATGCTTCCTTATTAAAGAAAATTGAATGGTTGATTTTTTTATTGCAAACTCCTTGGAAAATTGATAGGCTCTTCCTCTTCAAGTTGGAACCTATTTTAAGTTCATGGGGATAAACGCATTTGCCTTTATTTCCCATGACTTCCTTTAGTAGAAGTAGAGAAAGTATTAATTTTGGTAAGAAAATTAATTTTAGAAATCTTGTACCAATAAACTTTTTAAGAAATACAGATATAGACTAGTTCCACTTCAGGTGAAAGTCTAATCAAGTTACAAGAAAAAATACCTTCGCCTTAGTTTCTTATAACTTTTCCTAGAAAGCTTATTTGGAATCCTTTAGTAAAAGATAAAAATAGACCATTCCTCTTTAGGTGAAGCCTATACAAGTTGTAAAAATAAATGCCTTCACCTTTATTTCTACAACTCTAAAAGAGAAATTATTTTCCAAAAAGGAGCATATTTAAAAGGAAAGTTTCATGCTCATTTTATTTTCCCTTGCCTTGCTTGTTTATTATTTCATGTATCAAATTTGAGTGTGGAATGTGTGATATCATGCATAGACAGAGAAACAAAATCATAGGGGTGCCAAAACAGCATGAAACAAAGCATCTTAATATGCAGAAATTTCAAAAAAATTATGTTTATCTAAGCCTCTCAACTCAGTGAGTCAACTTGTGTGATTAACCTAGTTTGGTGAGTCAATTCAGTGTGTTGACTCAATGTCACACGAGTTGAGCCAATTTGCAAACCGTGCACAGTGACATGCATTGAAAATGGTGATTTGCAAAGCGATTTCAACTTCTATTCATGGCAAAACAAGGACAAACATGGCAAAACTCAGCAACATGCGCGCAACAAACACGGCTGGAACTCATCCAGCCAACCTACACACCATGCATACCATAACTCAACATCTTGTGCACAGCAAGCAGAGCTGAAGCAAGGATGAGTTATAGATACAGCTCGTCAAGAACCAACGGTCACACAAAAACCAAGAGGATCCAAACTCAATCCCACCCATGAAAATACAGAACTGAAGCAAACCAAAATAGGGAGCAGAGCATACCTCCAGTCCTCGATGCAACCTCTCCTCCTTGTCCTTCCGTGCAGTGATTTTCAGATGTTCATCCCTCTCTGCTCTCTGCTTATTGTGCAGAGGCTTCACGGTCCTCCTTTGAGTCCAATACCTGAGCTTCTTGAGGGTCCTAGGTGGGAGAAGGAATTTGGTTCGTGTGCACTCTGTTTTCTGGTTTTGGAACAGGGGAATGACTTCTTCAAGTGCTCTCGGATGGAAGAAACTCTTTGATGCTTGGAGACTCTAGGTCCCGATAGCTCTTTGATGGTGATGGAATTTTTGTATGTAGTTCTCAGTCTTTGGTCCAGAAGTTTTTTTTCTTTTTTTTCATCCCCCTAGTTGGAGGAAGAACTCTCCTTAATAGCCGAGCTTGGGACTAGCTTGCCTACACTAAAGGGTCACCGCCCCTCTTCCAAGTTGCTGCTCATGTCGCCCACCATTTCTGCTGCAAACTGCTGCTGTCCCATTTCCATGTGGTTGAAGGGTGACTGCGTAGCAGTTCCTTCCTGTCCATCTATTATGGTTTCAGCAAGTGGACACTGCCACCCTCATGGGCCAATGCTACACCATCCTGTCTATACTATCTCTGCACGTTCCCAGTTGGTGTGACCAGTTGATCACCGTCCTTCCCAGTTTGGTGCTGCAACAGCTATGCTCCACCTTTCCGCTATTGTGTTGCTGCTAGTACCAGGTGTAGCAGCTAGGGGGAGTTGCAATGTTTTAATGAGGGGCGATGGAGCCATTTTCCCATGCTATTTCATCTTTCTGCAGCAGCCATTATGCTTCCATTCTGCAGCCACAGTAGCTAGTGGAAGTTGCTAAATTTTCATGAAGGGCGGTGGAGTAGCTACAGTCCTACTTCCATCATTTTCTCCTACCGTGGCAGCTGCTGTAAGCTGCCACTTTGCTTCACTCCTTTTTTCCTACTGTACTTCAACCATCCAGCTATTACTGTAGTCATCATGGGTTTGCTTACTCTTCCGTCTCTATGGCAGCTACTGAGGTGCAGGGTGTGGTTTTTTAAAGGTGGTCCAATTAGGTGCGTTTCAGCAGCTGGTGGAAGCCGTTATGATGTGTTGGTGATGGCAGTGGAGAGAGCTAAAGCCCAACTATAGAACTACAACTTAGTTCCATCCTAAAGGGGAGCTTTCAGCCTCAACAAAAGGAATCAAGCAAATGGGAAGGGGCCGGCTGGAAAAGGAACAATGGAGAGAAATGAGCATAAAAGGGGGAGTCGGTTCTTTGCAAAGGAACCGAACTCCTCCTTTGCATGCACTTTTTATTTTAATAATTTTTATCATTATTATATTATTATATTATTATTATTATTATATTAGTTAAATTTTCATTTCTTTCTTTTTTCCTTCTTTTTTGTTTTTATTCTTTTCTTCTTTTTCTCTTTTTTTTGGCTTTTACTTATATTTACTTTTTTATTATCTTTTATTGTTTATTTTGTTCAAAAATTTAACACAACTTAGTTTAGGGCTCCAGAAGAAATTTGGTGTCAACAAGAAGGAGAGGCTGTTGGGGAGGGAGTGAGAGAGAGAGGGAGGCTATTGGGAAGAGATAGACTCTATGTATGTGTTCGGAAGGGAGAGAGAGAGACAAAGGCAAAGTGATTGAGACAGATAGAGAATTTAGAGAGAGACTCAGAGAGAGAGAGAGAAAGAAAGAGGGAAAATGTGTGCATATGTTGGGGAGAGAGAGATGGAAAGAGAAAGAGTGTGTGTTGGGGGATCGAGAAAGAATTTTAGGGTGCAATAGATAGAGATGGAAAGAGGGTCCTAGAGAGAGAGAAGGAGTGTTTGTGTTGGGAACATGGGAGATGGTAGAGAGAGCTGGGGAGTAGGGGAGAGAGAGTGAGTGAGAGAGAAATTTTACACAAACAGAGAAATAGAGTGATAGAAGTTTTAAACAGAGAGAAGTTTTGGAGAAAGAAAGAGTGAGAGAGAGAGAGAATTTTAGAGAGTAAGAGGGAGAGACATGTTCAAGAGAGAAAGAGAGAGAGAATATGTTGGGGAGATAGGGAAAGAGTGTTGAGAAGGGAGCAGGAGAGATAGAGAGAGGGAGAGAGATATAGTAAGTGCTAGGAATTAGAGAGAGATAAGGAGAGAGATAAAGAGAGAGAAACACATTGGAGAAAGAGAGAGGGAAGTTTTAGAGATAAAGGGAGACGTGTTGGACAGAGAGAGAGTGTGTTTAGGAGAATGAGGAAGGGAGGGAGAGAGAGAGAGAGAGAGAGAGATGTGTTAAATTTGATTTCTTCCATTATACCAATCCTTTTTCTTAGTTTTAGAGAGTGACAAACAAAGAGAGAGAGACAGGGAGAGAGGTACAAAGAGAGAGAAGTTTTAGAGAAAAATAGACATGTTGGAGAAAGAGAGAGGGAAGTTTTAGAGAGAGAAAGAGAAAGAGTGTTAAGTGCAGTTTCTTCCAGTATACCATACCCTTTTTCTTAGTTTTAGAAAAAGTGAGAGTGTGTTGAGGAGGGAGAGAGAGTGACAAGGAGAGAGATAGAGAAAGAGAGAGGGAGAGAGAGAAGGAGAAGTTTCAAAGATAGGGAAAGAGATAGTGAGTGAGAAAGAAAGAGAGAGAGGCATGTTGGATAGAGAGATAGAGGGAGTGAGAGAGCGGCAAAGAGACTAAGAGAGAGAGATATAATGATGGGAGAGAGGGAGTGTTAGGGAGAGAGAAAGAGAGATAGAGAGAGCATGTTGCGGGGAGCAAGAGCAAGAGATAGAGAGAAGGAGGGAGAGAGTGATAGAGAAAGAGAGAGTGGGAGTTAGGGAGGAAGCGGGAAAGACAAAGAGAGCATGTTAGGGGGAGAGAGAGATAGTGTATGTTGGCAAGAGAGAGAGAGAGAGATAGTTAGAAAATTTTTAGAGAGAGTTAGAGAGAGAATGTGTCTATGTGAGTGTGTTTGGGAGAGAGAGAAAGATTGTTGGGGAGGGATAGAGAGAGATGGAAAGAGGGTGTTGAAGGGAGAGAGAGAGAAGCAGAGAGAGTAGGTGAGTAGGGGGAGAGAGAGTTAGTGAGAAAGAAATTTTAGATAGACAGAGACATAGGTGACAAAAGTTTTAAACAGACAAAACTTTAGAGAGAGACATTTTAGAGAGTGGCTAAGAGGGAGAAAAAGAGAGATGGAGAGAGTGTTAAGTTCAATTTCTACCATTACACCATACCCTTTTTCTTCGTTTTAGAGAGTGAGTGTGTGTGAGGGAGAGAGAGAGAGCTTGTGTTAGGTAGATGGAGAGAGTGTTGTGAAGGGAGCAAGAGAGATAGAGAGAGGGTGATAGGGGGAGAGAGAGATTGTTGGAAAGTTAGAGAGAGATAGGAAGAGAGGTAAAGAGAGAGAGAAGTTTTAGAGAGAGATAGACATGTTGGAGAAGGGGAGAGAGGGAAGTTTTGAATATGAGGGAGATTTGTTGGACAAGGGAAGAGCAATACAAAGAGAGAAAGAGAGAGAGAAGAGGCAGAGAGAATGTGTGTTGGGGAGAGAGAGAGGGTGTTTGGAAGAGAGAGCAAGAGAGGGAGAGAAATTTTAGATAGAAAGATAGAGAGATAGAAGTTCTAGAGAGAAAGTGAGAGAAGTTTTAAACATAGAGAGAGACATGTTGAAAAGGGAGAGAAAGAGCAAGAGGTGTAGATTGTGTCTCAGGCAGAGAGAGAGATGGAGTGTGACAAAGACTATTGGGGGGAAGGGAGGGGGACAGGGAAAGAGAGAGAGAGAGAATGACAGAGACAAAGAGAGAGTGAGAGAGAGACATGGTGGTAAGAGAGAGCAAGAGGGAGAGACTGTGTGTTGGAGAGAGATTAGGGAGGGAGAGAGGGAGAGAGGGAGAGAAAAATTTTAGATAGATAATGAGAAGGTGAAAAGTTTGAGAGAGAATGTGAGAGAATTTTTAAGCAGGGAGAAGTTTTAGGGAGGGGGAGAGTGAGAGAGAGAGAGAGAGATAGAGGCAAAAACAAAGAGAGATGTGTTGGAAAGAGAGAGAAAGAGGAGACAAAGTGTGTGTTAGGGAGAGAGAGGGAGAGTGTTGGGGGGAGAAGATGCATTAGACAAAGAAAGAAGGGGAGAGAGAGTGATAGAGAGAGAGAAGTTAGAGAGGGAGAGAGACAAAGACAAGGACAAATAGAGAGTGAGAGAGAGACATGTTGGCAAGAGAGAGAAAGAGGGAGAGAGAGTGTGGTTGGAGAGAGAGTGTGAGAGAGAAAAATTTTAGAAAGTAAGTGACAGGGAGAAAGAGGGAGATAGAGGTGTGTCAAGTTCAATTTCGTCCATTATACCATATCCTTTTTATTAGTTTTAGAGAGCAAGAGTGCGAGGAGAGTGAGAAAGGGAGAGACGTGTTAGAGAGAGAAAGAAAGAGAGAATGTGTTAGAGAGAGAAAGTTGGGGAAAGGGAGAGAAAGAATGCCTTGGGAAGATAGAGTGTTGAGGAGGGAATGAGAGAGATAGATAGAGGGTTTTAAGGGGAGAGGGAGAGAGGGAGAGAACAAATAAAGACATGTTGGACACAAAGAGAGTGGTAGAGAGAGTGTGTGTACTAGGGAGAGAGAGATAGAGAGATATATTTATTAAGTCCAATTTCTTTTATTATACCATACCCCTTTTCTTAGTTTTAAATAGTGAGAGAGAGAGAGAGAGAGAGAGATTGTTGGGAAGTTAGAGAGAGCTAGAGAGAGGTAAAAACATATAAGTTTTAGAGAGAGAGACAGATAGACAGACATGTTGGAGAAAGAGAGAGGGAAGTTTTAGAGATAGAGAGAGATGTGTTAGACAGAGAAAGAGTGTGTATGTGTTGAGGAGAGAGAGAGAAGGAGTGTTAAGTCTAGTTTCTTCCATTATACCATACCATTTTTCTTAGTTCTAGAGTGAGAAAGTGTTGAGGATGGAACAGGAGTGATAGGGAGAGAGAAAGAGAACGAGAGAGGGAGAAAGAAACATTTTAGAGAGAGAAGGAGAAGTTTCAGAGACAAAGAGAGAGTGAGTAAGAAACTTTCATCAAAGACAAAGAGAGATAGAAGTATTAGAGAGAAGGCAAGAGAAGTTTTAAACATAGAGGGAGAGAAAGAGCAAAATGTTTGACTAAGAGATAGAGGGAGTGAAAAAGCAACAAAGAAACTAAGAGAGATAATGATAGGGAAAGAGAGAGTGTTAGGGAGGGAGCAAGAGAGAGAGAAAGGTTGTGGGGGGAGAGAGAGAGCAAGAAACAAAGAGAAGGATAGAGAGAGGGAGTTAGGGAGGAAGTAAGAGAAATAGAGAGAAAGTGTTGGGGAGATAAAGATAGTGTGTGTTAGCAAGAGAGAGAGGGACAAATAGAGCAGTTTTTGAGAGAGAGGTAGAGAGAGAATGTGTTTGTGTGAGAGTGTTAGGGAGAGAAAGAGAAAAAGATTGTTAGGGAGGGATAGGTAAAGATGGAAAGAGGGTGTTGGGGAGAAAGAGGGAGAGAGAGTGAGTGAAAGAGAAATTTTAGACAAATAAAGACATAGAGTGACAAAAGTTTTAAGCCTATAGAAGATTCACAGAGAGAAGTTTTGGAGAGTGGCTAAGACAGAAAAAAGAGAGATACAGTGAGGTCATGTTCAATTTCTTCCATTATACCATACCCTCTTTCTTAGTGTTGAAGAGTGAGTGTGTGGGAAGAGAGAGATAGAGAGATATGTTAGGGAGAGAGAGCGAGAGCAAAAGAGAGGAGTTTGTGTTGGGGAGACAGAGGGAGTGTTAAGGGGGGAGCAAGAGAGATAGAGAGAGAGGGTGATGGGGAGAAGGAGAGAGAGAAAGATTGTTGGGAAGTTAGAGAAAGACAGGGGGAGAGGTATAGGGAGAGATAGAGAGAGAGATAGACTTGTTGCAAAAGGGGAAAGAGGGAACTTTTAATGACGAGAGAGACTTGCTAGATAGAGAGAGCGATAGAGAGAGAGAGAGACAAAGAGGGAGAGAAAGCTAGAGAGAGGGAGAGAGAGAAGGAAGGAGAGAGTGTATGTGTGTGTGTTGGGAGGAGAGGGAGAGTAAAGGAGAGAGAATGATAGAGATGGAAAGAGACGGAGAGTAAGAAATAAGGATAGTGTGTTGGACAAAGTGATAGGAGGGGATAGAGGGAGAGAAAGAGAGAGTTTGTGTTAGGGAGGAGAATGTGTTGGGGACATAGAGAGTGTTGAGGAGGGAGTGAGAGAGACAAAGTGAGTGGTGGTAGGTGGAGAGGGGGAGAAAGGGGAGAGAGGGAGAGAGAGAGAGTTGCGAAGTTAGAGAGAGACATGGAGAGAGGTAGATAGAGAGAGAGAGATGTTTTAGAGAGACAAATATGTTGGATAAAGAGAGAGTGGAAGTTTGAGAGAAAGTGAGAGAGACATGTTGGATAGAGAGAAAGGATGCATGCACTTGCATGAGAGAGAGGACAACTGAGAGAATGAGACAGAGACTGAGAGAGATAAAGGAGAGAGAAAAGTTTTAGAGAGAGTAAGAGAATTTTTAAAGAGAAAGAGTGAGAGAGAGAGATTGAGATAGAGAAAAGTTTTAGGGAGAATGAGAGAAGTTTTAAAGAGACAAACAAAGAGAAGGAGAAGTTTTGGACAGAGAGAGTTGTTTTAGAGGGAGGAAGAGAGAAAGTGAGAGAGAAAGAGAAGATTTAGAGACAAAGAGAGAAGTTCTAGAGAGTGAGACAAGGAGGGAAAGAGAGAGAGAGGGTTGCAGAGAGAGAGAGAAGTTTTAGAGAGTGAGTGACAGAGAAAAAAAAGTGATAGAGAGAGTGTGAAGGCCAATTTCTTCCATTATGCCATACCCTTTTTCTTAGTTCTATAGAGTGAGAGAGAGAGAGAGAGAGAGAAACAAAGAGTAATAGAGAGTTTGTGATGGGTAGAGAGGGAGAATGCATTAGGGAGACAATGAGAGAGTGTCAAGTAAGGAGCAAGATAGACAAAGGCAGAGGGTGTTAGGGTAAGAAGGAAAGAAAGATCAGAGAGAGGGATGGAGAGATTGTTTAGAAGTTAAAGAGAGATAGGGAGAGAGGTAAAGGGCGAGAATTTTTAAATAGTGAGGCATAGATATGTTGGATAAAGAAAGAAAGGAATGTTTTGGAGACAGAGAGACGTGTTGGATAGTGAGAGCATGATATAGAGAGATTGTGTGTTGCACAGAGAGAGAGAACAAGAGAGTGAGGGGGAGACAGTGTGTGTGAGAGAGAGAGGGAGAGAGAAAGTTTTCGAGAGTCATTGAAAGAAAGAGAGGGACTAAGAGAGGTTTTAATGAGAGAGAGACAAAGAGAGAGAGAGAAGTTTTGAGAGAGAGGGTTCTTTTAGAGGGAAAAGGAGAGTAAGTGAGAGAGAAAGAGGGAAAGAGAGGAGGAGAAAGAGAAGATTTAGAGAAAAGAGAGACACAAAAAGAGAAGTTTTAGAGAGAGAGAGACATGGAGGGAAAGAGAGAGAAGGGTGGAGAGAGAGAAGTTTTAAAAAGTGAGTGAAAGGGAGAAAGAGAGAGATAGACTATCAAGTTCAATTTCTTCCATTATGCCATATCCTTTTTCTTAGTTTTAGAGAGTGAGTAAGAGATAGCAAGAGAGAGAGGGAGAGAAAGGAAGAGAGAGAAGTTTTAGAGAGCAAGCCAAAAAAGGAAAGAAAGAGGTGTGGAGAGAGAGTAAGAGTGAGAAATTTTAGAGTGAGTGAGAGGGAGAAAGAGAGAGACAGAGAGAGCGTCAAGTTCAATTCCTTCCTTTATGCCATACCCTTTTTTTAGTTTTAGAGAGAGAGAAAGAGAGGAAAAGGCGAATGGGTTTGGGGGAGAGAGAGGAAGAGAGAGTTTGTGTTGGGAAGACAAAGAGAGAGTTCAGGAGGGAGCAAGAGAGATAATGAGAGGGTGTTAGGATGAGAGAGAGAGAGCACAAGAGAGAAAGAGATTGTTGGGAAGTTAGAGAGAGACCTAGAGAGAGGTAAAAAGAGAGAGAAGTTTTTTAAAGAGAGACAGATGTGTTGGAGAAAGAGAGAGAGGGAATCTTTAGAGACAAAGAGAGACACATTGGACATAGACAAAATGATGGAGCATGTGTTGGGGAGAGAGAGAATGAGAGAGAGAGAGAGAGAGAGAGAGAGAGAAGAGAGTGTGTGTATGTTAAGGCCAATTTCTTCCATTATACCATACCCTTTTTCTTAGTTTTAGAGAGTGAGTGAGTGTGTGTGTGTGTGTGTGAGAGAGAGAGAGAGAGAGAGAGAGAGAGAGAGAGACATGTTGGACAAAGAGTGAGAGACTGTGTGTCTGTGTTGGTGAGAGAGAGTCTATTGAGGAGGGAGCAAGAGAGATAGGGAGAGAGATAGAGAAAGAGAGAGGCAGGGAGAGAAGTTTTAGAGGGAGAAGAGGAAGTTTCAAAGACACACAAAGAGAGTGAGTGAGGGAGAAATTTTTGTCAATGAGAGAAAGATAGGAGAGCAAGAGAAGTTTTGAACACAAACACGGAGAGAGAAAGAATGAGAGAGAGAGAGAGAGAAGAAGAGAGAGCAAGACAAAGATTGAGCAAGGGAAAAAGAGGGGGAATGACAGAGTGAGTTTGTTGGGGAGAGAGAAATGTAGGAAAAAGAGAGAGGAGAGAGATAAAGAGTGTAGCAAAAAGAGAGAGAGAGAGAGAGAGAATGATGTGGAGAGAGAAAGTGTTAGGGAGGGAGAGATTGAGAGAGAGAAGGAGAGAGCAAAAAGCTTTAAGGAGAGACACAAGGAGAGAAGGAGAGGCTATTGGGGAAGGGGGAGATAGAGAGGTTGTTGGGGAGAGAGTGTGTGTGTTGGGAGGAGAGAGAGAGAGAGAGACACACACACACACACATAGAAATTGAGACAGATAGAGAAGTTTTAGAAAGAGACTCTGAGAGAGAGAGAGAGGAGAGAGAGAGAAAGAGGGAAAATGTGTATGTGTTGAGGAGAGAGAGACAAAAAGAGAAAGAGAGGGAGAGTGAATTGGGGAGAGAAAGAGTGTGTGCTTAGGGGAGAGGGAAAGATATTTTGGGGAGCGATAAAGAGAGATGGAAAGAGGGTCTTGGGTAGAGAAATGAGAAGGAGTATGTGTGTGTGTGTTAGGAATAGAGATGGTGGCAGAGATAGAGCTGGGGAGTGAGGGAGAGAGAGTGACTAATATAGAGAGATCGAGTGATAGAAGTTTTAAACAGAGAGAAGTTTTGGAGAAAGAGAGAGTGAGAGAGAGAGAGAGAGAGAGAGAGAAACTTTTATAGAGTAAGTAAGGGGGAGAAAGAAGGAGATAAAGAGAGTGTCAAGTTCAACTTCTTCTATTATACCATACCCTTTTTCTTATTTTTAGAGAGCAAGTATGAGAGAAAGAGAGGCAATGTGTTGGAGAGCGAGAGCTGGGGAAAGGGATAGAATGTGTTGGGGAGACAGAGAGAGTGTTGAGAAGGGAGCAAGAGAGATAGAGAGAGGTGATAAGGTGGAAAGGGAGAGGAAAGAGATAGAGATTCCTGGGAAGTTAGAGAGAGACAGGGAGAGAGGTAAAGAAAGAAAGAAGTTTGAGAGAGAGAGACAAACATATTGGAGAAAGAAGAAAGTTTTAGAGACATAGGGAGACATGTTAGATAGAGAGAGCAATATAGAGAGAATATGTGTTTAGGAGATAGAGAGGAAGAGAATGAGGAAGGGAGGGGGAGAGAGAATGTGTTAAGTCCAATTTCTTCCATTTTACCATACCCTTTGTCTTAGTTTTAGAGTGACACAGAGAGAGAGAGAGAGAGAAATTGTTGGGAGATTAGAGAGAGGCAGTGAGAGAGGTAGAGAGAGAAGTTTTAGAGAAAGATAGACATGTTGGAGAAGAAAGAGAGAAAGAGAGTTAGTTTCTTCCATTATACCATATGCTTTTTCTTAGTTTTAGAGAGAGAGTGTGTTAAGGAGGGAACGAGAGTGACAAGAAGAGAGATAGAAAAAGAGAGAGGGAGAGGGAGAGAAAGAAGTTTAAGAGAGAGAAGGAAAGTTTCAAAGGTAGAGAAAGGGATAGTGAGTGAGAAATTTTTGTTAGAGACACAGAGAGATAGAAGTATTAGAGAGAAGTCAAGAGAAGTTTTAAACACAAAGAGAAAGAGAGAGAGATAATGATAGGGGGAGAGCATGTTAGGGAGAGGGAACAAGAGAGATAGAGAGAGCATGTTAGGGGGAGAGAGAGAGCAAGAGACAAAGAGAAGGGGAGAGAGAGAAGGAAAAAGAGAGGGAGTTGGGGAGGAATTGAGAGAGACAGAGAGAGGGTGTCAAGGAGAGAGAGATAGTGTGGTTGGCAAGGGAGAGAGACAAATAGAGAAGTTTTAGAAAGAGACTAAGAGAGATGTTTTAGAGAGAGAGAGGCAAAGAGAGAATGTGTCTATGTGAATGTGTTAAGGAGAGAGAGAGATTTTAGGGAGGGATAGAGAGAGATGAAAGAGAGTGCTAAGGGAGAGAGAGAGGTAGAGAGTGTAGAGGAGTGTGGGGAGAGAGAGTGATTGAGAAAGAAATTTTAGACTGATAGAGATATAGAGTGACAGAAGTTTTAAATAGATAGAAGTTTAGAGAGAGAAGTTTTAGACAGTGGCTGAGAAGGACAAAAAGAGAGATAAAGAGTGTCAAGTTCAATTTTTCCAATTATACCATACCCTTTTTCTTAGTTTTAGAGAGTGAGTATGTAGGAGAAAGAGAGAAAGTAGAAGAGAGAGTTTGTGTTAGGGAGATAGAGAAAGTGCTGAGGAGGGAGCAAGAGAGATAGAGAGAGATGGTGATAGGGGGAGAAGAGAGTGATTGTTGGGGAATTAGAGAACGACAAGAAAAGTGGCAAAGAGAGAGAGAAATTTCAAAGAGAGATAGACATGTTGGAGAAGGGCAGAGAGGAAAGTTTTGAAGACGAGAAAGAGTTGTTGGACAAAGAAAGAGGGAGAGAATCTAGAGAGAAAGGGGAGAGTGAGTGTGTGTTAGGGACGGAGAAAGGGTGTTTGGAAGAAAGAGTGAGAGAGGGAGAGAAATTTTAGATAGAAAGACACAAAGAGAGACAGAAGTTCTAGAAAGAAAGCAAGAGAAGTTTTAAACATAGAGAGAGAGAAAGAATGAGAGATAGAGTGAGAGAGAGACAAGTTGGTAAGAGAGAGAAAGAGGGAGAGATTATGTGTTGGGCAGGGAGAGAGAGAGGGAGAGAGAAATTTTAGATAGATAGTGAGAGAGAGAGTCAAAAGTTTGAGAGAGAATGCAAGAGAACTTTTAAGTAAAGAGAGAAGTTTTAGCAAGAGAGGGGGAGGGGGAGTAAGAGAGAGAGATAGAGACAAGGACAGAGAGAGACATGTTAGAAATAGATAGAAGAGACAAAATGTGTGTTGGGGAGAGAGAGGGAGAGCGAGAGAGAGTTTTTGGGGGAAAGATACATGTTGGATAGAGAAAGAGAGGGTAGGAAAGTGATAGAGACAGAGAGACATTAGAGAGGGAGAGAGACAAAGGTAGGGACAAAGAGAGAGTGAGAGAGAGACATGTTGGTGAAAGAGAGAATGACGGAGAGAGATTGTGTTGGAGAAAGAGAGTGAGGGAGAGAGAAATTTTAGAGAGTAAGTGAGACGGAGAAAGAGGGAGATAGAGTTGTGTCAAGTTCAATTTCTTCCATTATACCATACCCTTTTTCTTAGTTTTAGAGAGCAAGTGAGAAAGGGAGAGATGTGTTGGAGAGAGAAAGAGAGTGTTAAGGAGTGAGCAAGAGAGATAGAGAGAGAGTGATAGGGGGAGAGATAGAGATAGAGATTGCTAGGAAGTTAGAGAGAGATAGGGAGAGAGGTAAAGAGAGAGAGAGACAAACACATTGGAGAGAGAAAGAGAGGGAAGTTTTAGAGACAGAGAGACATGTTGGCCAGAAAGAGAAAGAGGGAAGTCTTAGAGAGTGTGTTGGGGGGAGAGAGACATGTTGGGCAGAGAAAGAGAGGGAGAGAGAGAGAGAGAGACATACTATATAGAGAGAGAAGGAGAGAGAGTCACAGAGACAGAGAGAGAAGTTAGACAGAGAGATAGAGAAGAAGAGAGAAAGTGAAGTCTGTTGGGGAGGGAGAGAGGGTGTTATGGAAAGAGAGAGTATTTATTTCAGGAAGAGAAAGAGAGATAGAGAAAGAGAGACATGCTGGAAAGAGAGGGAAAGAGAGAGAGAGTATGTATGTGTTGGGGGGGAGAGAGAAAGTGATGTGTCAGACAAAGACAGGGGGAGATATATGTATATACATAGAGATAGAGAGACACATAGAGAGAGAGAGAGAGCATTGTAGAGAAAGTGTGTGTTGGGTAAAGAGAGAGAGACACTATGTTGGGCAAAGAAAGTGTGTTGGGAGGGAGAGAGATAGAGAGTATGTGTTGGGAGGAGAGAGAAAGGGCATGGGGAAGATAAAGAGAGAGTGTGTTGGAAGACATGTGTTGGTGAGAGAGAGAGAGTTGGGGGAAGAGAGTGTGTGTTAGGGAGACAGTAGGGGGAGAAAGAGCAATTTTCATTTTAGAGAGATAAAAGTATTAGAGAGATGGCAAGAGAAGTTTTAAACATAGAGAGAGAGATTGAGGAAGAGAGAGAGCAATGGAGAGTGATGGAGAGAAGGGGGGAGAAAGAGAAGGAGAGAGAGTGAGGGAGAGGCACAAAAGAGAGATAGACACTTGTTGGAAAGATAGAGAGAGAGTGTGTGTAGGGGAGAGAGAGTCTTAAGGAGGGAACAAGAGAGATAGAGAGAGGGTATTGGGCAGAGAAAAAGAACAAGCGATAGAAAAAGAAAGAAAGAGAAAAGTTTTATAGAGAAACAAAGAGGCATGTTAAGGAGAGAGAGAGAGTAGCTTTTTGGAGTGGAAGTGAGAGAGATAGTTAAAGGGTGTTGGGGAGAGATAGATAGAGAGGGAGTGAGAGAGTTGGGGGAAGAGAGAGAATATGTGTGTGTGTTAGAGGGAGAGAGAAAGATTGTTGGGCAAGGGTAGATAGAGATAGAGAGAGGTTGTTGGGGAGACAGAGAGGGAGAGAGAGTATTTATGCACTTTGGGAAGAGAGAGAGAGACTGAGAGAGGAAGTTAGGGAGTGGGAAAGAGGAAGAGGTGAGTGAAAGAGAAATTTTAGACAAATAGAGAGAGAGTGATAGAAGTTTTTGACAGAGGAAAGTTTTGGAGAGAGAGAGAGGGACAGGAAGTGACATAGAGAGAGAATGTTGGGGCAGAGAGAGGGACAGTGTGGAGTAGAATGAGAGAGAAGTTTTAGTGAGAGAGAAAGATATTTGTTGGAGAAAGAGAGAAAGGGAAGATTTAGAGAGAGATAGAGGGAGGGAAATTTTAGAGAGAAAGAAAGGGAGAGAGAGAGAGACAGTGAGAGACAAAGAATGTGTGTTAGGGGAGAGACAAAAGGTGTTGGGTAAATAAGGAGAGAAAGTGTGTTGGGAAGAGAGAGAGAGATACTTGTTGGGGGCGAGAAAGAGAGAGATAAGGAGAGGGAAAGAGAGAGAGAGAGGGAGGAAGAGAGAGAAATTTTAGGCAGATAGAGAAAGTTAGAGAAGTGTTAAATAGAGAGGGCACTTTCACATAGAGAGAGAGAGTAGGGCAGAAAGAGAGAGGTAGTGTGTTAAGGAGAGAGAGAAAGAGAGGGAGATGATTGCTATGGGATTAACTTTCAAAATTTTTCATAATTGCTCCTAGACTGGTGGCAAACAAAGCTTTAGAAAAAGCAAAAAATACTTTACTTTTGGTGCAATAATTCCCTGCAAGCATAATGACAGACCTCATAATGCTAGACCCACTGAAAGCAAAAGGAAAAGTTGACAAAAAGCTAAAGGTAGTGTTATATGGCATTTACTTTCTACCAAAGATATAAGAATTCATGGATTCTTTTCAAAAATTTTTAAGTCTGCACAATAATCGGCAATAACTAAAGATTCTCTAATCCACTTCGTTGAGGGACTAAACTCTAGTCCACATGAGTCTATTTAAGGATCTTCTTTCATTGTAAATGGAAAAACAAAAAATCATTGCCTAAATTTTCTCTATAAACATAGACACTAAGAGCTTATTAAAGTATTACTGGAGTAATCACTTTAGAAGTTCTCTGCCTACATATTGTAAGCATTTATTTTAATGAAATTTTAATGATTTTAAGAGTTTTATTTAGATTATTCTCCATCATTGTTTATTACTCTCTATCTCTTAATCATCTCTCCTTCTTAACATCTCATTGATCCAATCCCTAATAAAAAAAGATCTTTTAGAAAGGTTGTATGAAGTTATAATCTTTTCTCAATTTGATATAAAATAAGGATTCTATCAAATTAAGCTTCGAGAACAAGATAAATACAAAACTGCTTTTACAGTTCCTTTTGGACATTATGAATGGAATGTAATGCCCATGGGACTTAAAAACACCCCTTCAGAATTTCAAAAAATAATGAATGAAATTTTCAATCCCTATACTGACTTTGTAATAATTTATTTAGATGATGCTTTGGTCTATTCAAAATCCTTAGATCAATACTTTAAACATCAAAATATCATTTTAAAAGCCATTAAACATAATGGACTAGTCGTGTCACCCCAAAAGATAAAATTGTTCCAAACCCAAATCAGGGTTTTAGGACACAATATTTATCAAGGCACTATTACCGCAATAAATAGAAGATTAGAATTTGCTAATAAATTCCCAAATGAAATTAAAGAAAAGCAGCAACTTCAAAATTTCTTGGCAATTATATCTCTAATTTTATTCTTAATAGTCAAATTCTTTGTAAACCTCTTTTGAAAGGCTTCAAAAGAGTCCTCCTCCATGGTCACTAGAAATGACCCAAATAGTAATCCAAATCAAGTCTCTAGTCAAGAGTCTCCCTTGCTTGGAAATTCCCCATCCTGTGGCTTTGCTAATTGTTGTAATAGATGCCTTTGAAATTGGCTTTGGAGGTATTCTTAAGCAAATTCATCCCTCAAATTCCACAAAACATATTATTAGATTTCATTCTAGTTCTTGGAATTCATCCCAGTTAAAATATAGTAATATTTAAAAAGAAATTTTGTCAATTGTTTTGTGCATTACAAAATTTCAAGATGACTTAATCAGTAAAGAATTTCTTTTGAAAATCTACTGTAAGGCTGCAAAAGATCTTTTACAAAAGGATAGAAACAACCTAAGAAATAAGTGTCCCTAATGAAGATATTTTCCTGAATAGAATTAAAGCCATACAATAAAAATGGAGATATAAAGTGCACTTAAAAATTGGAAAAAGTTTCTATAAAACTTTTATTGTTCTGACAGATTTTGGAGCAAATCTTAATTGTACCCAAGAAGGATTAATACCAACCCAATATTATGAAAAAACACTTCAAAATTTTCACACAGCTAATAGTCAAAGTCTAAATATTCAATATAAATTGACCAATGTTTATATTTGCAATAATGGAATTTGTTTACCTAATAGTCTTTTGTTAGTAAAAAACATCAAAGAACAATTAATCTTAGGAACCCTATTCCTAACCCAAATGGATAACTAAAAATGTATTATAGACAAATAAAAACAATACAGCACTTTATTTTGAATTTAATCATCCAAAAGTACAAAAAGAAATAAACCTTATTGAGGAAAATCAATACTTTAATCTTTTAAGCCAAAAGATTAGCTAGATGGCTTTTCTTTCTGAAGAACTTAATTTTAAAAGAATAGAAGAACAATTAAAAGATTTCAGCATACAAGAAAAAATTAAAAATTTACATAAAAAGATGGAAAAACAAATTTGTGTAGAAATTCCAAATGCTTTTTGGGAAAGAAAGACTCATATGGTATCTTTGCCATATGAACCTAATTTTCACAAAAGTAAAATACTAGCTAAGGCGAGACCTGTTCAGATAAATAAGGAAACCTAACAATATTGTAACAAGAAATTCAAGAATTTATTGACAAAAAATTAGTATGACCTAGTGACTCTCCCTAGAGCTGTGTAGCATTTTATGTACAAAACTCTTCTGAATTAGAAAGAGGTGTTCCTAGGATGATAATTAATTACAAGCCTTTATATAAAGTCCTTAAATGGATAAGATATCCAATCCCTAATAAAAAAGATCTTTTAGGAAGGTTGTATGAAGTTACAATCTTTTCTAAATTTGATATGAAATTAAGATTCTATCAAATTAAGGTTCGAGAAGAAGATACATACAAAATTGCTTTTACATTTCCTTTTTGCACATTATGAATGGAATGTAATACCCATGGGACTTAAAAATGCCCCTTCAGAATTTCAAAAAATAATGAATGAAATTCTTAATCCCTATACCAACTTTGTATTAGTTTATTTAGATGATGTTTTGGTCTATTCAAAATCCTTAGATCAACACTTTAAACATCTAGATATCTTTTTAAAATCCATTAAACAAAATGGAATAGTAGTGTCAACCAAAAAGATAAAATTGTTCCAAACCCAAATTAGGTTTTTAGCACAAAATATTTATCAAGGCACTATTACTGATGATAAAAGCATAGTGGAAACAGCTGATCCAATTCAAATTCCAAGTGGTCCAGTTGCAAGAGCTAGAGGTAAAAGGTTCAAGGAGGCTTTCAATGGATTGATGCAGAGCATTTGGGTTGATGAGTGCTTTTTAAGGCCCAAATACTTAGACTCAAGTGCAGACCAAGGGTGGATTTCGTTGGTCCAAGTGGTGGAGTAATTTCAACCTTTTTCTAAAGCCCATACACTTGGAAGGATTAATTTTACCCTTTTTATTGAAGTCCATACACTTGGAAGGATTACTTTCAGCTCAAGCATGTGGATTTGAGAGAATCAAGGAGATTAGATTTGGCTGATTATTACCCAGCGAATTTGGGATAATTTTCCTTTTTTATGGGATTTGGTCAGCCTTTTGGAATATATCTTCAACAATTATTGCATTGGGCTGATTATTTGGCTAATTATTCTCTTATAAAGGCTGGCATGCCATAATTATAGGGATTACCTTCCTTTTGCTTTTTGTTTCCTTTTTCAAATTGTAATAATCAACCAATATATAAGTATACCAAGGCTGAGAAGTTCAGATCAGTTTTCTACATAAAAGTTGAGAGTTTTCTCTTTGGTTCTTTGAAGAACTTTCTGAACTTACCAAGAACTTGTTCTTGTGGCATTCATCCGACTTATCAAATGGACTACCATCCCGTTTGTGGCGTCTACACATACCAAGGTTTGTGTTTTCTTATAAACATCGGGTCGAGGTTTCCACCTACAAAATCTGATCATAGAACGGTCTTGGGAATCAATTTCGTTGACGGGTCTTGTTATTCTTGGCGGGGTTCGCATCATTTTGGTATCAGAGCACGGTTCTAGTCTTAGGTTTGGCCTATCCAATTTTCGTTTTGCAGCCAATATTCTTGTTTTCTTTTGTTTAGATTCCAACTTCAGTTGAAACATATTCAAAAAAAAAAAAAGAAAGAAAAGAAAAGCTGCAAACATAAGAAAAAAAAAGTAGTATTCAGCAAAAAGAAAGAAGAACAAGTCAGAAACTGCCAAAAAAAAAACTCCCCTTTTAGTGATTTTATTGATTCCCTTGATTCCATACTCTTCCTTGAATCATTGATAAGCTTGTGATTGAATTGTTGCTAGAATAGGTTCTTGTTCTTGTTTGGATAAGTTTGAAAAGAACTGAAAGAGAAAATTATGAGTGGAAAAAGGCAAGAGTGGTAAGAGCAATAAAGGGAAAAAGCCAAATTTATTGTGTGAAAACACGAGTGTTGAGAGAATTGTATTTGAAGCAAAAAAAAAAAAAGTGAGGGAAATAATTTGTGAGGACTTTTATTTGTCTAACATCTTTTTTGCAGCAAAAACATGTCAGACAAAGCCATTCCCGCAAGTTCTTTAGGAGGGGTTGATCCAAAGCTACTTATGGATGCATTAATGGGAGAGATGAGAAGAGTATTAAGAGCAAAAATGGAGCAAGCTCATGAACGATTGGATAAGGTAGAGAATGAATGCATGAGGCAACCAAAAAATGTACAGAATGTGCATAGGAGGGAAAGAGTTCAACCAAGGGAAGTAAGGATTGAAGATGAAGAGTATTATGGAGCTGGTTTTGAAGAGGAAGATGATCAGGATTCCATTGTTAACAATAGGAGATATGGTGGATGGGGTAGAGGAGTTAGGAACTGAGAAGATAATAACTTGGGTAGTATAAAGATGAAGGTTCCATCATTTCAAGGTAGGTCTGATCCGGAAGCCTATCTTGAATGGGAAAAGAAGATGGAGTTTATTTTTGATTGCCACAACTATTCTGAAGCAAAGAAGGTAAAATTGGCAGCCATTGAGTTCTCTGATTATGCCATTGTTTGGTGGGATCAATTGGTGTTAATTAGGAGGCAGAATGGAGAACGGCTAGTGGAAACTTGGGAGGAGATGAAGATGATGATGAGAAAGCAGTTTGTCCTAAGTCATTACTATCATGAGTTATACAAGAAGTTGCAAGGTCTTCGGCAAGGAAACTAGAGTGTTGAGGATTATTATAAGGAGATGGAAATTGCAATGATCCGAGCTAATGTTGAGGAAGATCGTGAAGCTACAATGGCTAGGTTCTTGGTTGGATTAAATCAAGAAATACAAGATAGAGTGGAGATGCAACATTATGTCAAATTAGAGGATATGGTGCACATGGCTATCAAAGTGGAGCAACAACTCAAGAGGAGGGGTAGCTCACGTGCAGCCCAAAACTTAGGTTCTACTTCTTGGAAACTGAGATATACAAAGAAGGAGGACAAGTCTCAAGCATTCCCAAACCCAAACACAAATCTGAGCCTAAAACTGAGAATTCCAGCCATGTTTCTCAAGGTAAAATTGAATCATCCACTACTCGAAATTGTGATATTAAGTGCTTTAAGTGTCAAGGTAGGGGACATATAGCAAGCCAATGTCCAAACAAAAGGATTATGGTGATGCGAGACAATGGAGAAGTTGAGACTGAAAGCGAAGAAGACACCGAATCTATGCCACCATTAGAAGATGTAGATGATGAAGAATATGCTGCCAAAGGAGAATTGCTAGTGGCAAGAAGAGCTCTAAGTGTGCAGGCCAAAGAAGAAGAAGAAGTGCAGCGAGAAAACATTTTTCACACTCAGTGCAATGTCAAAAACAAGGTATGTAGTGTGATTATTGATGGAGGAAGTTGTACTAATATTGCTAGCTCAACTATGGTTGAAAAATTAGGGCTGCCCACAATGAAACATCCTAAACCATACAAGTTGCAATGGCTCAATGATAGTGGCGAATTAAGGGTGAATAAACAGGTACTAGTCTCTTTTCGCATTGGAAAGTATGAGGATGAAGTTTTATGCGATGTAGTTCCAATGCAAGTAGGACATTTGCTATTAGGCCGACCATGGCAATTTGATTGGCAAGTAAAGCATGATGGCTACACAAACAAGTACTCATTTGTTTTTAAGCAAAAAATGATCACTCTAGCTCCTATGACACCAAGACAAGTTTATGAAGATCAAGTGAGGCTACAAAAAGAGAGTGAGCAAAAACGGAGTGAAGAAAGAGAGAAAAATAAATTGAGTGAAAGTTTGAGAGAGCAAACAGGAGAGGACAAGAAAATTGAGAGAGAAAAAAAGAGAGTTGATTCGACCATTGAGACAAAAAAAGAGAAAACACAAAAGAGGTTTTATGCAAGAGCAAATGAAGTGAAAAGAGCAATGTTTTCAAATCAGCCAATGATTGTACTTTTGTACAAAGAGGCATTTTTGAACACTAATGAGATTGATCCTACTTTGCCTAGTTCTATTGTTTCTCTTTTGCAGGATTATGATAATGTCTTTCCCAAGGAGGTCCCAAATGGTTTACCCCCTATCCGAGGGATTGAGCATCAAATCGACTTCATGCCTGGTGCTTCCATTCCAAACCAGCCAACTTACCGAACTAATCCCGAGGAGACAAAGGAGTTACAACAGCAGGTTAGTGAATTGATGGAAAAGGGGTATGTGAGAGAAAGCATGAGCCCATGTGCTGTTCCTATAATTTTGGTGCCTAAGAAGGATGGGTCATGGAGAATGTGTGTTGATTGCCAAGCCATCAACAATATTACGATAAAGTACTGCCACCCTATTCCTCACTTAGATGATATGTTAGATGAGCTACATGGTGCTTGTGTGTTTTCGAAAATTGATTTAAAAAGTGGATATCATCAAATAAGAATGAAAGAGGGAGACGAATGGAAAACTACTTTTAAAACAAAACATGGATTGTATGAGTGGTTAGTGATGCCATTTGGACTAACTAATGCACCAAGTACTTTCATGCGATTAATGCACCATGTTTTACGTCCTTTTGTAGGCAGGTTCGTTGTTGTGTATTTTGATGATATACTCATTTATAGCAAGAGTTTGGCTGATCATATTTTGCATTTGAAATCTGTTTTGGATGTGCTTAGAAAAGAGAAATTGTATGCTAACACGAAAAAGTGCACCTTTGGCACCGATAAGCTTGTGTTTCTTGGCTACATTGTGAGCGCATAGGGTATACAGGTTGATGAAGAAAAGGTTCACGCAATCCAAGAGTGGCCAAAACCCACAAGTGTAGGCCAAGTTCAAAGTTTCGATGGACTTGCAAGTTTTTACTGATGGTTCGTGAAAGACTTTAGTAGCATAGCTGCACCACTTACTGAAGTGATCAAGAAAGACATTGGGTTCAAATGTGAGGAAAAGCAAGAAGAGGCGTTCAAACTACTCAAGGAAAAATTGTCTCATGCACCTTTACTTGCTTTACCTGATTTTACTAAAACATTTGAAATTGAATGTGATGCTTCAAGTATAGGAATAGGAGCTGTTCTTATGCAAGGTGGACGACCAATTGCATATTTCAGTGAGAAGCTTAATGGGGCAGCTTTAAACTACCCTACTTATGACAAGGAAATGTATGCATTGGTCCGAGCATTAGAGACATGGCAACACTACCTATGGCCTAAAGAGTTTGTAATTCACACTGATCATGAGTCCTTGAAGCATCTGAAGGGCCAACATAAGTTGAATAGGAGGCATGCACGATGGGTGGAGTTCATTGAGACATTCCCATATGTCATCCGATATAAGCAAGGTAAGGAAAATGTCGTCGCTGATGCATTCTCTCGCAGGTATGCCTTCATTTCTACTCTTGATGCAAAATTGCTTGGTTTTGAACACATTAAAGAATTGTATCCATTAGGCCAAGATTTCTGTGAAGAGTATAGGAATTGTGAAGGCAAGGCCATGGGTAAGTTCTTTAGGCATGATGATTTCTTGTTTCGAGAGAATAAGCTATGTGTGCCTAATTACTCATTGTGAGACTTGTTAGTGAGGGAATCCCATGGAGGAGGATTAATGGGACACTTTGGAGTTGCTAAAACATTAGCCATACTGCAGGAGCATTTCTTTTGGCCACACATGAAAAGAGATGTTGAGAGAATGTGTGGAAGATGTGTCACTTGTAGGCAAGCAAAATCCTGAGTGCAACCTCATGGACTACACACACCACCTGCCATTCCTAGTGAACCTTGGGTTGACATTTCAATGGACTTTGTGTTAGGATTGCCTAGGACAAAGCGTGGTAAAGACTCAATCTTTGTGGTTGTGGATAGATTTTCTAAGATGGCACATTTTATTCCATGTCACAAAACAGATGATGCATCACACATTGTTGATTTGTTCTTTAGGGAGGTTGTAAGGTTACATGGGATGCCTAGGACAATTGTTTCGGATTGTGATGCTAAGTTTTTGAGCTACTTTTGGAAGACTTTGTGGTGTAAGTTAGGGACTAAGTTATTATTTTCTACTACTTGTCATCCACAAACTGATGGTCAAACTGAAGTAGTAAATAGGACTTTAACAACCTTGTTGAGGGCTATCATTAAAAAGAATATCAAAATTTGGGAAGATTGGTTACCACATGTTGAATTTGCTTATAATCGTACTGTTCATTCTGCAACAAGATTTTCACCTTTTGAAATTGTTTATGGTTTTAATCCTTTAACTCCATTGGATTTAACACCATTACCTTTGAAAGAGTGTGTTAATTTAGATGGCCAAAAGAAAGCTGAATTTGTCAAGCAGATACATGAGAAGGCAAAGTTCAACATTGAGCATCAAACGGAGCAATATATGAAACAAGCCAACAAGGGGCGTCATAAGCTCATTTTGAACCAGGAGATTGGGTTTGGTTGCACATGAGGAAAGAAAGATTTCCAGCACAAAGGCATTCTAAGTTGCTTCCAAGAGGGGATGGACCATTCCAAGTTCTTGAGCGCATAAATGACAATGCATACAAGCTAGATTTGCCAGGTGAGTATAATGTTAGTGCCACTTTCAATGTTACTAATTTAACCCCCTTTGATGTAGGTGATGATTTGAGGACAAATCCTCTTCAAGAGGAGGGGAATGATGATAAAAGCATAGTGGAAACAGCTGATCCAATTCAAATTCCAAGTGGTCCAGTTACAAGAGCTAGAGCTAAAAGATTCAAGGAGGCTTTCAATGGATTGATGTAGAACATTTGGGTTAAGGAGTGCTTTTTAAGGCCCAAATATTTAGACTTAAGTGCAGACCAAGGGTGGATTTCGTTGGTCCAAGTGGTGGAGTAATTTCAGCCTTTTTCTAAAGCCCATACACTTGGAAGCATTAATTTTACCCTTTTTATTGAAGTCCATACACTTGGAAGGATTACTTTTAGCTCAAGCCCAAATGGTATCAGAGCCTAGTTTTTGTCTTTGTCATTTAATCAGTTTCTTTTGAATTATTGCTATTTATTGATTAATTTTTAAATTATGAAGAACCCTTTTAGGAGTAGGAAGATAGAAGAATCGTAGTAAGACATGAATTAGCAATAAAGCATGTTCACTACTCAGGATACTCTTAGATAGTTAATAGAATTTAAAGATTAATTAAGAATGGAAGAAAAAACAAAGAAATTGTTTATAGGAAAAGAAAATTAGGTGAAGGAGAACCCAATTGTATTAATAATCAAGAAGACAAAAGTGTAATCTGTTACACTTTAATTAATAAACAAGAAGTAATAATCAAAAATGTTGAACATAAATTTAGGAATTGGACCATTCTTGAACAAAAAATCAAACAAGTCTACCAAGTAGGTATACTTGATAATCTTTCATATGATTATGTGATTAAAATTGTAAAACACATGATGGCCTTGGAAAAACTTCAAGACACCATAGGGAAGAAATGATAGAAGAACATAGAAGGAAAGGCTTTCAATTTATCCACATCGAATTAATTCAAGTACTATTAAATCCTTACATAGATTAGGAATAGATACTCCTGTTTGTGTATGCCTAAGAGACTCTAGGCTAATCCAATTGAAAGATTAATTATTATCCATAATTAAAGCTAATCTTAATGATAGTCCAGTATTTTTCAATAATTTTGCAAATTATACTATAGACCTTAGAACATTTGACTATAATCATCATAATATTAAACTAAATGTTAGGATATCAGAAGGAATTTGGAGCCCAAACTCATATCCTTTAGCAATAAGATGTAAAATCTATTATAAAGTTATGAGAACTAACATAAAACCTAAAGTTTTAAATGTCTCTTCCAAGTTGAAACACTCCTACTGCAAGTTAATATTAAAAACTCTAATTATGTTACTCCAAAAATATTACATCATGATGAAGTTTTTAGAGGTTTAAAATGGGATTTAGAATATATTCTAACCCCCAAAAAGGAAGAACTCCCTATTCTTAATAAAATCATAGAATATAAATTTGGAAGTGTAAGAATAAATTTTTGAAGTAGCTCTTTTATGAGAACTTGTTCAACAATAGGATCTATAGAGCCTTCCAAAAAGTCAATAGATATAGAATCTATGACTATTCTAAAAACATTAAAGTTAAAAGGAATTCAATTTGACCCAGTAACTCTTAAACTAGAATATTAGGTAGAAGCGCCTCCTACAGCTCAAGACAGTAATTCCCTAACTTAATCCAAGTTGGAAACCTTTATCCAATTAAACATGTTAAATATTTTCCAAATACATAAAGAAAAGATTATGCAATTGTTTTATATTCCTAAAAATGATGAAAAGAGAAACTGGTATTTCTTTACCTTTTCGTAAGAAAATCTTTTTAATTATAGAGAACAATTTTATAATTATCTTCTTCAAATAGAAGACCATATTCCTTTCTTCGACTGATTTGAAGAATTTATATAGAAACCTTAGATACAAATATATTAGAAAGCATGCTTCAAAGCTCGACAACCTCTAGAGGAAAAAAGATAGTAGGAAAAGTTCCACCACAAGAAGAAATAATTTTCCTTAATCCTGGTAGTACAGAACTAATCTCCTCTCCTTTAAAAAAACATGTTCTTACTAGAAGATGCATTAAGAATAGCTGCCTCCAAAAAAGACATTAAAAATGTTCAAGAACAATTGAATTACACTAATAGATGCATGGGATAAAGAGAGAGAGAGCGAAGTTTTAGCGATAAAGAGGGATGTGTTGGACAAAGAGAGCAATAGAGAAAGGGTGTGTGTTGGGAAGAGAGAGAGACTGCACATGCCCAAGTGAGAGAGAGAATAAAAGATACTGGGAGAGAGAAAAGTTTTAAAGAGAGAGAGACTTAGAGAGTGCAAAGTTTTGGAGAGAAGGAGTTATTTTAGAGGGAGAAAGAGAGTAAGTGAGAGAGAAAGAGAGACAAAGAAAGAGAAGTTTTAGAGAGCAAGACAAGGAGGGAAAGAAAGAGAGCATTGGAGAGAAAGAGAGAGAGAGAGAGAGAGAGAGAGAGAGAGAAGTTTTAGAGAGTTAGAGAGAGTGAGAAAGAGAAAGAGTGTCAAGTTCAATTCCTTCCATCATACCATAACTTTTATTTAGTTTTAGAGAGTGAGTGAGAGACAAAGAGAGGGAGAGAAAGAATCTTGCAAAGTTAGAGAGAGACAGGGCGAGAGATAAAGAGTGAGAGAAGTTTTAGAGATTGAAAGACAAATATGTTGGATAAAGAGAGAGAGAGAGAAGTTTTAGAGATAGAGAGAGACGTATTGGATAGTGAGAGCATGAGAGAGAGTGTGTGTGTGTTATGGGAGAGAAAGAACAAGAAAGCAAGAGAGAGAGGAAGACAAAGAGAACAAGTGAGTGAGGGGGAGAGAGACTGTGTAAGTGACAGAGAGAAAGTTTTAGGGAGTCATTGAAAGAGAGAGAGAGTAAGAGATGTTTTAAAGAGAGAGACAAAGAGAGAGAAATTTTATAGTGAGAGTTGTTTAAGAGGAAAAAGGAGAGTAAGTGAGAGGGAAAGAAGGAAAGAGAGGGAGAGGAAGAAAGACAAAGAGAGAAAAGTTTTAGAGATGAGACAAGGAGGGAAAGAGAGAGGGGTAGAGAAAGAGAAGTTTTAGAGAGTGAGTGAGGGGGAGAAAGAGAGAGATAGAGAGAGTGTTAAGTTCAATTTCTTCCATTATGCCATATCCTAGTTCTTAGTTTTAGAGAGTGAGTGAGAGACAGCAAGGGAGAGCGAGGGAAAGATGTGTTCAAGAGAGAAAGAGAGAGAGAGTGAGAGTGAGATAGAGAGAGACAAGGAGAGAGAAAAGTTTTAGAAAGATAGTGAGAGGGAAAAAGAGAGTGAGAGAAGTTTTAAAGAGAAAGGGAAAAAGAGAGAGAGAGAAGTTTTAGAGAGTGAGCCAAAGAATGAAAGAGAGAGGGATGGAGAGAATGAGAGAGGGAAGTTTCAAAGAGTGAGTGAGAGGGAGAAAGAGAGACATAGAGAAAGTGTCAAGTTCAATTTCTTCCACTAAGCCATGCCCTTTTCTTAGTTTTAGAGAGAAAGAGAGAGATAGAGGCAGAGACATAGAGAGAGAGGAAGAGAGAGTTTGGGGTAGGGAGAGAGAATATATTGGGGAGACAAAGTGAGAGAGTTGAAGAGGGAGCAAGAGAGATAGAGAGAGGGAGTGAGGTAAAGAGAGAGACAGATATGTTGGAGAAAGAGAGAGAGAGAGGGAAGTTTTAGAGAAAGATGTGTTGGATAGAGATAGAGTAATAGAGTGTGTGTGCACTGGAGAGAGAGAGTTTGTTAAGACCAATTTCTTCCATTATACAATACACTTTTTGTTAGTTTTAGAGAGAGAGTGAAAGAGAGAGATGGGTTGGGCAAGGAGTGAGAGGGAGTGTGTTGAGGAGTGAGTAAGAGGGATAGGAAGAGAGATTGAGAAATAGGGAGAGAGGGAGACAAAAGTTTTAGAAAGAGAAGAGGAAGTTTTAGAGACACAAAGAGAGAGTGAGTGAGAAAGAAATTTTCATCAATGAGAGAGAAATGGAAGTATTAGGGAGAAACAAAGACAAGTTTTGAACATAAAGAGAGAAAGAGATAGAAAGAGAGTGATATACAGAGAAAGAGAGGGAGAGCAAGATAGAGAGTAAGAGAGGGAAAGAAGGGGAATGAGAAAGTGAGTGTATTGGGTTGAGAGAGAGATTGTTGGGAAGTTAAAGAGAGACCAGGAGAGAGGTGAAGAGAGAGAGAAGTTTTTCAAAGAGAGATAGATGTGTTGGTGAAAGGGAAAGAGGGATGTTTTAGAGATAGAGAGAGACATGTTGGATAGAGATAGTGATAGAGTCTATGTGTTAGGGGAAGGGAGAGAGAGTGAGAGAGATAGATGTAGGAAAAAGAGAGAGGAAGAGAGTAAAGATAGTGTTGCAGAGAAAGAAGTGAAAGGGAGGGAGAGAGAGCGAGAGTGAAGGAGAGGCTATTGGGGAGGGAGCAAGAGATAAATAAAGACTATTGGGGAGAAAAAGAGTGTATGTGTGTGTTGGATGGAGAGAGATAGAGAGATTGAGATAGATAGAGAAGTTTTAGAGAAAGACTCTAAGAGAGAGAGAGAGAAAGAGAGAAAATGTGTGCATGTGTTAGGGAGAGAGAGACAAAGAGAGAGAGGGTAATTGAGTTAGGGAGAGAAATAGTGTGTATGTGTTGAGGAGAGAGAGAAAAATTTTTAGGGAGTGATAGAGAGAGATGGGAAGAGGGTCTTGAGGAGAGAGAGCGAGAGTGTGTGTGTGTGTGTGTCTTTATATGTGTGTGATGAGAACAGAGAGGGTGACAGAAAGAGGGCTTAGGAGTGGGGGAGAGAGTGAGAGAGAAATTTTAAACAAAGAGATAGAGTGATAGAAGTTTTAAATAGAGAGAAATTTTGGAGAGAGAGTGAGAGAAAGAGAAATTTTAAAGAGTGAGAGGGAGATAGAGGCGTATCAAGTTCAATTTCTTCCATTATACCATACCCTTTTTCTTCATTTTAGAGAGTGAGTGTGAGAAGGGGAGTGAGAAAGTGGGCAACATGTTGGAGCGAGAAAGAGAAAATGTGATGGAGAGAGAGAGTTAGGGAAAGAGAGGGAGAATGTCGAGAAAGAGAAAAAGAGAGATACAGTGAGTGTCAAGTTCAATTTCTTCCATTATACCATACCCTTTTTCTTAAGAACCGAAAGTGAGTGTATGGGAGAGAGAGACAGATGGAGAGACAAGTTGGAGAGAGAGAGGGAGAACAGAAGAGAGAGTTTGTGTCAGGGAGACAGAGAGAGTGTTGAGGAGGGAACAAGAGAGAGAGAGAGGGTGGAGAGAGAGATGGTTGGGAAGTTAGAGAGAGACAAGGGGAGAGATAAAGAGAGAGAGAGAGAGAGATGGACAGTTGTAAAAGGGGAGAGAGAAATGTTTTAGCAAGAAGAGAGACTTGTTACATATAAAGAGAGGATAGAGTGAGAGAGACAAAGAGGGAGAGAGAGAGAGAGAAGGTGGAGAGAGCATGTGTTGGGAAGAGAGAAAGAGAGAAGCAGAGAACATGGTAGAGATAGAGAGCAAGAAAGAGGGACAGTGTGTTAGACAGAGAGATAGTGGTTGAGAGAGGGAGAGGAAGAGAGAGCTTGGGTTGGGGAGACAAAGAGAGAGTGTTAAGGAGGGAGTGAGAGGGATAGAGTGAGTGGGTGTTAGGTGGAGAGGGGTAGAAAGGGAGAGAGAGAGTGTTGGGAAGTTAGAGAAAGACAAGGAGAGAGGTAAAAGAGGGAGATGTTTTAGAAAGTGAGAGACAAACATGTTGGATAAAGAGAGATTGGGAAGTTTTTGGGAGAGAGAGACAAGTTGGATAAAGAAAGAGTGTATGTTGGGGAGAGAGAGAATGCTTGCACCTATGCCAGCAAAAGAGAGGGGGAATGAGAGAATGAGAGAGTAAGAGAGATATGGGAGAGAGAAAAGTTTTAGAGAGTGAGAGAACTTTTAAAGAGAAAGAGAAGTTTTGGAAATCGAGAAATTGTTTCAGAGGGAGAAATAGAGAAAGTGAGAGAGAAATTGTGAGAGAGAGAGAGACAAAGAGAGAGAAGTGTTAGAGAGCAAGACCAGGAGGGAAAGAGAGAGTGTTGAGGAGGGAGTGAGAAAGATAGAGACAGAGGGTGTTAGGGAAGGAGGGAGAGAGAGAGATTAGAGATAGGGATAGAGAGATTGTTGGGAAGCTTGAGAGAGACAGAGAGAGAGGTAAAGAGAGAAAAGTTTTAAAGAGTAACAGACAGATATGTTTCATAAAGAGAGAAAGAGAAGTTTGAAGATAGAGAGAGACGTGTTGGAAAGTGTGAGTGCAATATAGATAGAGAACAAGAGAGCAAGGGAGAGAGATAGAAAGAGACAAAGAGAATGAGAGACTATGTGTGAGAGCGAGAGGAAGAGAGAGAAACTGGGAGAGAGAAAGTTTTAGAGTCATTGAAAGAAAGAGAGATTGACAGATTTTTTAATGAGAGAGAGACGAGAGAGTTATCTTAGAGGGAAAAGAACAATAAGTGAGAGAGAGGAGGAGAAAGAGAAGATTTACAGAAAAAGAGAGACAAAGAGAGAAGTTTTAAAGAGCGAGACAAGTTGGGAAAGAGAGAGAAGTTTTAAAGAGTGGGTGAGATGGAGAAAGAGAGAGATGGAGAGAGTCTCAAGTTCAATTTCTTCCTTTGTGCCATACCCTTTTTCTTATTTTTACAGAGTAAGTGAGAGACCGCAAGAGAGAGAGAGAGAGAGAGAGAGAGAGAGAGAGAGAGAGAGAGAGAGGGACAAACATGTTGGAGACAAAATAAGAGAGAGTGAGAGTGAGAGAGAGAGAAAGAGAGCGAGACTGGGAGAGAGAAAAGTTTTAAAGAGACAATGAGAGGAAGAAAGAGAGTGAAGGAAGTTTTAAAGAGAGAGGAACAAAGAGGGAAAGAAGTTTTGGGGGGAGAAAGAGAGTAAGTGAGAGAGAAAGAGAAGATTTAGAGAGAGAGGAAGAGAGAGAAGTTTTAGAGATCGAGCCAAAGAGGGTAAGAGAGAGGCTTGGAGCAAGAGTGAGAGAGAAAAGTTTGGAGAGTGAGTGACAGGGAGAAAGAGAGAGACAAAGAGAGTGTCAAGTTCAATTTCTTTCATTATGCCATACCCTTTTTCTTTGTTTGAAAGAGAAAGAGAGAGAGAGAGAGAGAGAGAGAGAGAGAAAGAGAGAGATTGTTGGGAAGTTAGAGAGAGATAAGGAGAGAGGTAAAGAGAGAGAGAAGTTTCTCAGGGAGAGATGGATATATTGGAGAAAGAGAGAGGAAAGTTTTAGGGATAGAAAGAGGTGCATTGGATAGTGACAAAACAATGGAGTGTGTGTGTTGGGGAAAGAGAGAATGTGAGAGAGAGAGTGTGTGTTTAGACTAATTTCTTCCATTATACCATACCTTTTTTCTTAGTTTTAGAGACAAGTAAGTGAGAGAGAGAGAGAGAGAGGTGTTGGACAAAGAGTGAGAGAGTGTGTCTCTGTGTTAGTGAGATAGAATGTGTTGAGAAGAGAGCAAGAGAGATAGGGAGAGATATAGAGAAAGAGAGAGGGAGGGAGAGAGAAGTTTTAGAGAGAGGAGGGGAAGTTTCAGGGAAATAGAGAGAGGAGTGAGAGAGAAATTTTTTTCAATGAGAGAAAGATAGAAGAACAAGAGTTTTGAATAGAACACAAAGAGAGAGAGAGAGAGAGAGAGAGAGAGAGAGAGAGAGAGCAATACAGAGAAAGAAGGAGGGAGATTAAGACAAAGAGTGAGAGAAGGAAAGCAAGGGAATAAGGGAGTGAGTTTGTTAGGGAGAGAGAGAGAAGGAAAGAGGGAAAGAGATGAAGAGTGTTGTGGAGAGAGAGTGTGTGTGTTGGGAAGAGAGAAAGAATGATGGGGGGAGAGAGAGTGTTAGGGAGGGAGAGATAGAGAGAAAAGTTTTAGGGAGAGACACAGAGAGGGAAGAAGACGCTGCTGGGGAGGGAGAGAGAGAGAGAGTGTGTGTGTTAAGACCAATTTCTTCCATTGTACAATACCCTCTCTTAGTTTTATAGAGTGAGTGTGAAAGAGAGAGACATGTTGGATAGAGAGATTGAGAGAGTGTCTTTGTGTTGGAGAGAGAAAGTGTGTCAAGGAGGGAGTGAGACAGATAAAGGGAGAGGGAGGGAGAAAGAAATTTTAGCAAGAGAGTGAGAGAGAAAAATTTTCATTAAAGGGAGAGATAGAAGTATGAGAGAGAAACCAGGAGAAGTTTTGAACATAGAGAGAGAGACAGAGAGAGAAGAGAGAGAGCAAGACAGAGAAGGAGACACAAAGAGAGTGAGAGAGAGAAAGAGGAGGAATAAGAGAGTGAGTGTGGGGGGGAGAGAGATATGTTGGAAAGAAAGAGGGAGAGAGTGTGTGTTGGGGAGAGAGAGAGAGAGAGAGAGAAAGAGAGAGATGGGAAGAGAGAAAAGTTTTAGGGAGAGCTAGAGAGAGGGAGAGAGAAAGGCTATTGGGGAGAGAGAGAGAGAGACAAAGACGAAGAGATTGAGATAGATAGAGAAGTTTTAGAAAGAGACTGAGAGAGAAGTTTTATAAATAGATACAGAGAGAGAGAGAGAGAGAGAGAGAGAGAAAGAGGGAGAAGGAGAAATAGTGGGAGAAAGAGGGAAAATGTGTGCATGTGTTGGAGAGAGAGAGAGAGAGACAGAGAGAGGAATAGAGGGTGAGAGAGTTAGGGGAGAGCGAGTATGTGTATGTTGAGGGGAGAGAAAGATTGTTGGGGAGGGATAGAGAGGGATGGAAAAAAGGTCATGGGAAGAGGGAGAGAGAGGGAGATGAAGTATGTGTGTGTGTTGGGAACAAAGAGAGAGACAAAGAGAGAGTTAAGGAATGGGGGAGAGAGAGTGAGTGAGTGAAATTTTAGACAGAAAGAGAGATAGAGTGACAAAAGTTTTAAACAAAGAGAAGTTTTAGAGAGAGAGAAATTTTAGAGAGTAAGTGAGAGGGAGATATATAGAGTGTCAAACTCAATTTCTTCCATTATACCATACCCTTTTTCTTAGTTTTAGAGAATAAGTGTAGAGAGAAAGTGAGAAAGGGAGAAATATGTTGGAAAGAAAAAGAGAGAGAGAATGTGTTGAGGAGATAAAGAAGAGTATTGAGGTGGGAGTGAGAGAGATACAAAGAGGGTGATAGGGGGAGAGGGACAACAATTGTTGGGAAGTTAGAGAGAGATAGGAAGACAGGTAAAGAGAGAAAAGTTTCACAAAGAGAGAGATAGACACATTGGAGAAACAAAGAGGGAAGTTTATAAACAGAGAGAGATGTATTGGATAGAGAGATCAATAGAGAGAGAGTGTGTGTTAGGGAGAGAGAGAGAAGGAGAGAGGGAGGAAGGGAGGGAGGGAGGGAGAGAGAGATATGTTAAGTCCAATTTCTTCCATTACACCATACCCTTTTTCTTAGTTTTAGAGAGTGAGTGAGAGAGAGAAAGAGATAGAAAGGGATGTTGTTGGGAAGTTAGAGAAAGATAGGAAGAGAGATAAAGAGAGAGAAGTTTTAGAGAGAGAGACAGTCATGTTGGAGAAAGAAAGGGAAGTTTTAGAAACTGAGAGAGGCATGTTAGAGAAAGTGTGTGTGTGTGTGTATGTGTGTTGGGGGGAGAGAGATAGAACGAGGGATATAGGGAGAGAGCAAGGGAGAGAATGGTAGAGAGAAAAATCATTAAGTCCAGTTTCTTCCATTATACCATACCATGTTTCTTAGTTTTAGAGAGTGATTGAGAGAGAGTGAGAGAGAGAAAGAGAGAGAGACTTAGGGGAAAGAGAAAGTGTTTAGAAGGGAGCGAGAATGATAGGGAGAGAGATAGAGAAATAGAAAGGGACAAAGAGAAAAGGAGAAGTTTCAAAGACAGAGAGAGTGAGTGAGAGAAATTTTCATCAAGGAAAGATAGAAGTATTAGAGAGAAGGCAAGAGAAGTTTTAACACAAAGAGAGAGAGGGAGAGACATGTTGGATAGAGAGATAGAGGGAGAAAGGGCGACAAAGAGAGAGAGAGAGAGATAATGATGGGGAGAAAGATAGTGTTAGGAAGGGAGCAAGAGAGATAGAGAAAGGGTGTTGGGGGGATAGAGGGAGCAAGAGGCAAAGAAGGAAACACAAAGAGAGAGAGAGAAGGAGAAATAGCAAGAGAAAGAGAGGGAAAATGTGTGCATGTGTTGATTAGAGAGAGAGAGAGTTAGGGGGAGAGACAAAGTGTCTGTGTGCATGTGTTGGGGAGAGAGAGATGGAAAGAAGGTGTTAGGGAAAGAAAGATGGAGTGTATGAGGAAGAGAGAGAGAGAACTAGGGAGTGGGGGAAGAGAGTGAGAGAGAGAAGTTTTAGACAAATAAAGACATAGAGTGACAAAAGCTTTAAATAGAGAGAAGATTTAGAGAGGGAGAAGTTTTAGAAAGTGGGTAAGAGGGAGAAAGAGAGAATGTCTAGTTCAATTTCTTCCATTATGCCTTAGTTTTAGAGAGTGAGTGTGCAAGAGAGTGAAAGAGAGAGAGACAAAGAAAGATGTTGGAAGGAGAAAGAGGGAGGGGAGAGAGAGAGCGAGGAAGAGAGAGTTTGTGTAGGGAGACAAAGAGAGAGTGTTGAGTAAGGGGTGAGAAAATTAGAGAGAAAGGTTGATAGCAAGAGAGGGAAAGAGGAAGAGAGATTGTTGGGAAGTTAGAGAAAGGTAAAGAGAGAGAAGTTTTAGAGTGAGAGACAGACATGTTGGAGAAGGGGAGAGAGAGAGAGCTAAAAAGAGAGAGAAGGAGTGGGAGAGAAATTTTAGACAAAAAGACACAGAGAGAAGCTGAAGTTTTAGAGATAAAGTGAGAGAAGTTTTAAACACATAAGGAGAGAAAGTGTGTTTGTATTGGGGGGAGAGGGAGAGAAGTGAGAGCACAAGAGAGAGAACGAAAGAGAGTGTGTGTTGGGTAGAGAGAGGGAGGGAAGTTTCAAAGAGAGAGAGACATGTTGGACAGAAAAAGCAATAGAGAGAGAGAAAAGTTTTAGAGAGAGACATATGTTGGAAAGAAAGGGAGCGACAAAAGAAAGTGTGTGTTAGGGGAGAGAGAGATTGCAAGAGAGAGCGAGAGAGAGGGAAGGAGAGAGAGTGTATTGGGGAGAGAGGGAGAGGGAAAGAAAAAGATAGAGTGTTAAGTCCAATTTCTTCCACTATACATACCCTTTATCTTAATTTTAAAGAGTGAGAGAGAGACGTGTTGGGGAGAAAGAGAGTGAATGAGAGAGAAATTTTTGTTAGAGAGATAGAGACAAAACTATTAGAGAAGGTAAGAGAAGTTTTAAACAGAGAGAGGTAAAGAGACATGTTGGATGAAGAGATAAAGGGAGAGAGAGAGAGAGAGAAAAGCAGACACAAAGAGCAGAAGAGGGAGAAAGAGTGAGAGATAGACGAGAGAGAGAGTGAGTGAGAGAGAAATTTTAGACAAACACAGAGAGAGAGAGAGTGAGAGAGTAAGAGAGAGACTGGCAAAGAGAGAAAAGTTTTAAAGTTTTAGGGAGAGAGTAAGAGAAGTTTTAAAGAGGGAAACAAAGAGAGAGAAGTTTTGGAGGGAGAGTTGTCTTAGAGGGAGAAAGAGAGTAAGCAAGGGAGAAAGAAGGAGAGAAAGAGAAGATTTAGAGAGAAAGAGAGACAAAGAGAGAGAAGTTTTAGAGAGCAAGACAAGGAGGGAAAGAGAAAGGGTTTGGGAGAGAAACTGAGAGAGAGAGAACTTTTAAAGAGTGAGTGAGAAGGATAAAGAGAGAGATAGAGAGAGTGTCAAATTCAATTTCTTCCATTAAGCCATACCTATTTTATTAGTTTTAGAGTGTGAGTGAGAGAGAGAGAGAGAGACAGAGACAAAATAGAGAGAAAGAGAAAGAGGAAGAGAGAGTTTATGGTGGGGAGAGAGAGAAAGAGAATGTGTTGGGGAGATAAAGAGAGAGTGTTGAAGGGGAAGTGAGAGAGATTGAGAGAGCTTTTAAACACACACACACACATAGAGTGAGTGAGAGAAGTTCTCGAGAGACAGAGAGAGAAGTTTTAGAGAGAGAAAGAGAGTGAACAAGAGAAAGGGAAAAAAGAGAGAGAGAAAAGTTTCAAAAAGAGCGAGAGAGAGACAAAGAGAGTAAAGTTTCAATGAAAGCAAGATAAGGAACAGAGAAAGAGGTTCTATAAAGATACACAGAGACAGAAAGGGAAGGTTTAGAGGGAAAGAAAGAAAACTAGTGAGAGAAACTGGGATAGAGAGAGATGCAAGCAAGAAGGAGAGAGAATGAGGGAAAGGGAAGTTTTAGAGAGAGAAATAGTTAGTTGGTGAGTGCTAGAGTGAAAGGAGAGAGTGAGAGCGAAAGAAAGTGAGTGAGAGAGGGAGAGAAGTTTCTACAAAAGACAAAGAGAAAGAGGAGAGAGATAGAAATTTCAAAGAGAGAAAAGATAGAGAACTTCTTGACAAACTAAGAAATAGAGAAAAAGAGAAGTTTCAAAGAGAGTGTGAGAGAGAGAAAGAGAAGTTTTAGAGAGAGCAAGAGAGGGACAATAGTTTTTAGGGTAGATAGAGAGAGAGTGTGTGTGTGAGAGAGAGAGAAGTTTTAAAGAGAGAGTGAGAGAGTGTGAGAGGGAAGTTTTGGAGAGCGAGAGACACAAATAGAGAAAGAAAGCAAGTGGGAGAAAGTGGGATAGAGAGAGTGTGAGAGAAAGTGAAGTTTTAGAGAGAGATATAGGGATAGTAGGTCAGTGAGTGCTAGAGTAAGGGGAGAAAGAGAGGAAAAGAGAAAGAGAGTGTGTAAGAGAGTGAGAGAGAGAAAGCGGGAGAGGGAGAGAAGTTTCAAAGGTAGAGAAAGAGAGAGAGAAGTTTTAAAGAAAGCAAGAGAGAGAAGAAAAGAGCGAGATAGAAAGAGAGAGAGATGAGTTTCAGAGAGAACAAGATAGAGAGCAAGAAACATGTAGTAGAGAGAAAGAGAGGGGGTGATATAAACCCACCTAACTCCACCTCAACAGCTAGCTTGTAAGGGTAGGTTTGCGAACCCATATATATAACACCCAAGATCTCTCTGCCAAACCAAGGTGGGACTTCATCATTCCCAACCCTTTTAGAATATACGTCCTTGTATAGAGAACCACAATCCATGGCCCACACTGACTAGAGCAGGGTAGGCTTTGATAACATATGATATGAACCCACCTAACTCCACCTCAAAAGCTAGCTTGTAAGGGGAGGTTTGCAAACCCATATATAAAACATACAAGACCTCTCTGTCTAACCAATGTGGGACTTCATCTGGGGGAAGGGGGAGAGAGAGGAAGAGAGTGAGTGAGAGAAGGTGGGAGAGGGAGTTACAGAGAGAGAGGGAGTGAGTAGGAGACACAAAGAGTGAGAGAAAGGGATTAGGAGGGGGAGTGAGAGATACAAAGAGAGCAAGAGATAGAAATTTTAAAGAAAACAAGAGAGAGAGGGAGAGGGAGAGGAGGAGAGAGAGCACAAGAGAGAGAAATTTTAAAGAGAATGAGAGAGAGAGGGAGAAGTTTTAAAGAGATAGAGAAAGGGAAGTTTCTAAGAGACAAAGAGGTAGAAAGAGAAAGAGTCCATGAGAGAAGTTCTAGTTAGGCACAGATTGATAGAAAGAGGGGGAGGGTGAGACAAGAGAGAAAGAGGTAAAACAAGAGAGACATTTCATGAAGATGAGAGGGATGCTTTAGAGAGAGAAAGAGAAGTTATAGAAAGAGAAAGTGAATGAATTAGAGAGAAAAGGAAAGAGAGAGATAGATAGAGAAGTTCTAGAGAGACATACAGAGATAATGGTAGACATAGAGAGAGAAGAGGAGAGTTTTAAAGAGAGAGTAGTTTTAGAAAGAGAGAAGGAAGTTTTAAGGAGAGCTAGAGAGTGATAGAGAAAAAGAGGGAGAGAGAAGTTTTAGAGGGACCAAAAGGGAGGGAGAAGGAAGTTTCAAAGAAGGAGAGACAAAGATAGAGAAGTTTGAGATAAATTGAGAGAGATTGAGAGACGAAGAGAAGTTTTAGACATAACAAAAGAGGGAGAGAAAGACTCAATGGGAGAGAGTGGTAAATAGATTGCTATGGAGAAGGGGAGAGAAATTGTGGATTTGCATTAAAGAGAGAAACAGAGAGAAGTTTGAGAGAGAGTGAAATAAAGGAAGAAAGAGAGAAGTTTCAAAGAGAGAGACAAAAGTTCCATAGAGACACAAAGAGAGAAAGGGAAGTTTTATGGAGAGAGTGAGTGAGAGAAGTTCTAGGGAGGCAGAAGGAGAGAGAAAGCACAAGGGAGACACAGGAGAGAGAGAGAAGGAAAGGGACAAAGAAAGAGAGGCATTTCCGAGAGAGTGAAAGAGAAGTTTCAAAGAAAGAGAAAGAAGTTTTAGAGGGAGAGAGAGAGAAAGAGAGTGAGTGAGAGAGAGAGAGAGAGAGAAAGAAGTTCTAGAGAGGCATACATAGAGAGAGAGAGAGACACTGAGAGAGATAAGTTTTAGAGAGGGAGTAGTTCTAGAAAGTGAGAGAGTAGGAGAGAGAGAGAGAGTTTGTGTTAAAGAGATAGAGAGAGATAAGCTTTAAGGAGAGCTATAGAGTGACCAAGATAGAAAGAAAGGGAGAGAAGTTTTGGAGAGATCGTGAGAGAAAGAAAGGGAAGTTTCAAAGAGGGAGAAAGCAACAAAGTGACAAAGAGAGAAGTTTCAAAAAGACCAAGAGAGAATGAGAAGGGGAGAGAAGTTTTAGATATACAAAGAGAGGGGAGAGAGAGAGAAAGAGTGAGTGGAGAGAGCACTATGGAGAGGGAGACAGAGAGTGTTAGTGTGTGTTAGAAAGAGAGAGAGAAGTTTAAGTGAGAGTGAGACTAAGAGAGAAAGAGAGCAGCATCAGAAAGAGACAAAGAGAGGGAGAAGTTTTTGCCAAAGAGTGAGTGACATAAGTTCCAGAGAGACACAAAGAAAGACAAAGAAAGAGGGAAAAGAAGACACACAAAGAGAGAAAGAGAGTGAGTGAGAGAGAGAGGGAGAGAAAGAGAGTAGTTTTAGAGGGACCAAGAGAGAAAGAGATAGAGAGAGGTTCTATGAAGACAAAGAGCAAGAGAGAGAAAGGGAAGTTAGAGAGAAGATTCTTGACAACTCGAGAAACAAAGATGAGGAGAAGTTTAAGAGTGAACATGCAAGAGAAAGGGAGAGAGAGAGATAGAGAGAGAAAGAGAAAGAGAAGTTTTAGAGAAAGAGATAGGAAGGGAGACAGGGAGAGAGAAAGAGAGAAAGAGAAGTTTTTAAGAGAGAAAGAGAGTGAATGAGAGAGAGTCAAAAAGAAAGAGAAAGACATAAGTTTCAAAGAAAGTGAGAGAGAGATAAAGAGAAAGAGAGATGTTTTATAAAGACATAGAGATAGAGAAAGGGAAGTTACAAAGAACTCTCTTGACAAACTGAGAAATAGAGATGGAGAGAAGTTTAAGAGTGAGCATGCAAGAGAGAGAAGGAGGGAGAGAGACAGAGAGAAAAAGAGAGAAGTTTCAAAGAAAGAGAGAGAAAGGGAGAGAGGGAGACATAGAGAGAGAGGGAGAGAGAGAGAGAGAGAGAGAGAGAATGAAAGAGAAGTTTTTGAGAGAGAAAGAGTGAGTGAGAGAGAGTGGGAAAGAGAGAGAGAAGTTTCTGAGTGAGCAAGAGAGAGATAGAGAGAAAGAGAGAGGATCTATAATGACACAGAGAGAGAAAGGAAGTTTTAGAGAGAGAAAGAGAGAGAGAGCTTTCTTGACAAACCACAAAAAAGAAAGAGAAGTTTCAAACAGAGCAAGAGAGAGAGAGATAGTAAGTCAATCAGTGCAAGAATGAGGGGGAGAGAGAGAGTGGGAAGGAGAGAAGCTTTAAAGAATGAGAAAAAGAGAAAAGTTGTAGAGTGAAAGAACTTTCTTGACAAATTGAGAAGCAAAGAGAGAAGTTTCAAAGAAAACTAGAAAAAGAAAGAGAAGTTGTAAACATAGAGAGAGATAGAGGGAAGTATTAGAGAATGCAAAAAGGAGAGGTAGAAAGAGAGTGAAGAGGGAGAGAGAGATAGAGAAACGTTTGGATGAGAGAGAGAGAAGTTTTAAAAAATGAGATAGAGACAGAGGTTTAGAAAGGCAAGTGAGAGATAAAAGCTTTTATGAGAGAAAAAGAGAGAGAGAAAGAGAAGTTTTAAAGAGAAAGTAAGAGAATAGGAGAGGAAAGTATAGAAAAGAAAAGAAAAGAAAGAAATGTTTGTGAAGCCGTGTCACAATCGGACAACCAACTCATTTATTTATATTGGAAATAGTACATCAAACCTAGATAGTCTAAACAGTACAATGAACCTAGACAATACACCGAATCTAGACAATGTGAATAATCCCTACTAATTAAGCTTATTTCCTAACACTTCCCCTCAAGCTGGAGCATATATATTGATTATACCCAGCTTGTTACAAATATCCTGAATCCGTTTTCCTAAAAGAGACTTAGTGAAAATATCTGTAAGCTAATCCCCTGTTCTGATATGCTTGAGATTGATGACTCCTTCTTCTAATTTTTGTCTAATAAAATGAAAGTCTACCTCGATATGTTTTGTTCTTTCATGAAAGACAGGGTTAGTGGCAATATGAGTCATTGCACGATTATCACACCATAAACTCATGCTATTAGTGCATTCCATCCCAAGCTGACAAAGAAGATAAGAAATCTAAACAAGTTCAGTAGTGGCATGTGCCATGGCTCAATATTTTGACTCAACACTAAAGCGGGACACCACAGCTTGCTTCTTACTTTTCCAAGATATGAGGTTGCCACCTATAAATATGCAGTATCCTGAAGTGGATCTTCGATCCATAGGACACCCTACCTAGTCTGCATCTGAAAATCCCTCAACTCTACAATGGCCATGACTAATAAAGCCAACCAAGTCCTAGAGACTTTTTCAAATAGTTCAAAATATGCACCAACGCTTCCCAATGAGAGGTTCTTGGAGTAGCCATAAACTGGCTAACTACACTTATAGAAAATGTTTAGCATTCCTACCAGTCATCTGTACTGCTCTGGATTGTCCAGTAGTTTTCCATCTTCTAGTCTTAATTTTACATTTGGAACCATGGGTGTATCGTACAGTTTGGTACCCAAAAGGCCTGTTTCTTCCAACATGTCAAGAACATATTTCCTTTGAGATAACACAATTCCTTTACGACTTCTAGCTACTTCAATACCTAAGAAGTACCGAAGTGCTCCCAACTCCTTAGTCTGAAATCTTGTCTTCAGAAAAGCCTTCAAATCTAAAATGCCACTAGAATCACTTCCTGTAATGACTATATCATCCACATAAATGGCTAAAAGAATACACCCCGATGTAGAATGCCTGAAGAATACTGAGTGATCATGATCACTTTTTTTCAATTTAAAGTCTGCCACAACACTACTAAATCTACCAAACCAGGCTCGAAGAGATTGCTTGAGTCCATATTTAGACCTTTTAAGCTGGAAAACATGTCCACTCTCCCCTTGAGCAACATACCCAGGTGGTTGTTCCATATAAACTTCCTCAACAAGATCACCATGGAGGAAAGCATTCTTGACATCAAGTTAGTGTAAAGCCCAATGGTTAGATGTAGCTAGAGAAATGAGTAACCATACAGAAGTAAGCTTAGCTACTAGTGAAAATGTCTCAGAATAATAAATGCCATATGTCTGAGCATACCCCTTTGCAACTAGACGAGCTAATAAACCCCAATTTTTAGAACCCAAATTTCCCAATTCTGAAAATAATTTCAAAATTTCCCAACCCTAACCCCAAAATTAGATCCTAAAATCACTTGGCACTAATTTAATCTTCAGAAAATCGTGTTCTTAGGAGTTGGGTGGCTGAAAATAGCCACAATTTCGGACTGAACATGGCAAATCACGAACAGCACGGTTACGCATGAAAGGAGGCACGATTTCATGCCAATAACGGAGGAATGGACCTTGGCCGACGCTGGGTTAGTGTTTCCTGGACTGGTTGATGGCGGTGAGAGGTGTGACGCATTGGAGACTGATTTAAGGTATTCTGAACTTGTTTTGGCCTGGTTGGTTAGATTTGGTGACATTTTAGTTGTGGGTGATGCATTTTGGTGCTGTCCAAAGCGATTTTAGTTCGCATTTGGTGTTCTTTCGTGTTATTTGGATGATTTTAGTGCCTAACAGTGGCTACTTGTGTTTTAAATTTAGTTGTTTGTATTTTCTTATCTTTTGGAATTTGTTGAGTATGGCTGACAGTGATTTAAGTTCTTCTCGAGTCTCAAACAATACAACCATGAATAATAGTGAGATGAAACTCAGTAATCAGACTTTGTTTTTAGAGATTATTTCTACGGCTAAAAAAATAATTGACCACAAATTAGATATTGATGGGCGGTAGTACACGTCATGGAAGAAAGCCATTCAAATCTTCCTTGGCGGCATTGGAAAGGAGGCCCATCTCACGATATGCCACCAAATGATGTTTCCAAATTAAAGTGGATTATGGAAGACAAACGACTATTTAGTCTTATTTTTAATACCCTGGAGAGTGGTGTTCAGGATAATACTAATCATTGTGAACCAGTCAAAGAACTTTGGGAGTTTTTGGATGACATATACTCTGGTAAGGATAATTTGATCCAGTTGTATGAAATGTGTCAGGATCTCTTTCACTTAGACGGGAAAGGGAAATCTTTATCTCAAATGTTTACTGAATGTAATCGTATTTTTGAACAATGGAAGAGTCTCATGCCTATTACTAGTGATGTTGCAGCTATGCAGGCTCAGCGTGAACAGTTGGGTCTTCGTGTTTTCTGTCCATGTTGCTGTCTGAATTAGGGACAGCTCTTCAACAAATTCTATCCAGCTCTGAGTCACTTACAATGAAGAGTGTTTACTCTCGACTTCTCCGTGTAACACGAGATTTGCCTTCTCAATAATCTACACATGACTCATCTATTTTACTGAGCTCTACCTTTCGAGGAGGGCGTGGTGGTCGTACTCCTAGAGGTGGTAGAGGTCGAGGTCATGATGTAGGTGGGCATAGTGAGATAGGGGGAGGAAGAGGTGAATCAAGAGGACGAGGTGGTAGTGGAAGTTTAGACTTGAGTCATGTTGAATGTCACTATTGTGATGACTTAGGGTACTTTAAGAGAAACTGTCCTAAGCTATAGGATGATATACTTAGTTGTCCCAGTCTACCCATGTTGCCACTGCAGAATCAGAATCTAGAACTACTCGTATGGTTGCCATGACTAATGATAAGTTTGCACGATATAGCCAGTTTCAGGTCTCTCAATCTTCCACCTCCACTACTATCATGGTTCAGACGGGTAATTCTGTAGCATGTCTTTCTGATTCCAAGTCTAAGTGGGTTATTGATTTTGGTGCTACCGATCACATGATGGGACACACAGGTACTTTGTCTTCCTTTCAATCATCTGCTCACTCTTCTAGCATCAAATTAGCTAATGGGTCTGTTACTCTAGTTGTTGGAAGTGGCTCTACTGTTATCTCTCCTGATATTACTTTGTCTAATGTCTTGTTTCTTTCCCAGTTTTTGTTTAATCTATTATCTGTTAGTCGACTCACTCGTACTTACAATTGTGGTGTTTTCTTCTTCCTTGATCATTGTGTTTTTCAGGATCTTTCAACGAAGAAAATTTTTGGTAGAGGTTATGAGTCAGGCGGTTTGTATGTACTTAATGACCAAGTTCCTCGTTCAATACCCACTGCTGCTCTAGCTCCACTACAACTTCACTGTCATCTTGGCCATCCTTCTTTGGAGTCTCTAAAGAAATTGTGTCCTAGTTTACAATCTATGTCTAGTTTACCTTATGAGTCATGTCAATTTGCAAAGTAGCATCATCGGTCATATGTCCCTCGAGTTAATAAAAGGGTTTCATCTCCATTTGAGTTAGTACATTCTGATATTTGGGGCCCTTGCCCAATTATTTCAAAATCTGGTTTGCGGTATTTTGTTACATTTGTAGATGATTTTTCTCAAGTTACTTGGCTTTATTTTATGAATAAATGCTCTGAATTATTTTCTGTATTTTGTGCTTTTCATGCTAAAATAAAAACTTAATTTAATGTCTTAATCAAGTGCTTGCACAGTGATAATGCTACCGAATATTCTTCTAGCCAATTCTTATCCTTTTTACAGCAACAAGGAATTTTCCATTAGTTTTCTTGTCCTGCTATCCTATAGCAAAATGGGGTTGCCGAAAGAAAAAATTGACACTTATTAAAGGTCTCCCGAGCTCTTCTTTTTGAAATGAAAGTACCAAAACAATTTTGGGCTGATGCAGTTTCCATAGCTTGCTTTCTCATTAACCGAATGCCTTCTTCTGTCCTTGGTGGTAAGATTCTTTTTTCTGTATTGTTTCCTTCATCATCATTGTTTCCTCTCCCTCCTCGAGTCTTTGGTTGCACTTGTTTTGTTAAAGATCATCGTCCCCAAGTGTCTAAACTTGATCCAAGATCATTGAAGTGTGTATTTTTTGGTTACCCTCATCATCAAAAAGGATATTGGTGCTATTCTCCATACTCGGGTCGTTATTTTGTTTCTTCTGATGTTACTTTCTTTGAATTTCAATCCTTCTTTACTAAACTATGCTCTGATACCATATAGAAAAGAATAGAAAAGAAAGAAATGTTTGTGAAGCTGTGTCACAATCAGACAACCAACTCATCTATTTATATTAAAAATAGTACATTGAACCCAGATAGTCTAAACAGTACAATGAGCCTAGACAATACACCAAATCTAGACAATGTGGATAATCTCCACTAATCAAGCTTATTTCCTAACAAAAAGTTTTAGAGAGCTAGACACAATGAAAGGGAAGTTTTAGAGAGAGCAAGAAAAAGAGAAAGGAAGCGAGTGATGGAAGGTGGGATAGAGGAGATAGCGAGTGAGAAAGAGAGGAAGAGAGATTGTAAGTTAATGAGTGCTAGAGTGAGGGGGAGAGAGAGGAAGAGAGGTTTTAGAGATAGAGAAAGACAGATAAAGAGGGAGAGAGAAAGGGATATTTTAGAGAGAGAAAAAAGAAGTTTCAGATAGAGAGAAAAAGAGAGAGAAGTTTCAAAGAGATTGAGAGAGAGAGAGAGAGGGAGAGGGAAGTTTAAGAGAGAGCACAAGAGAGAAAAGAAGAGCAAGATAGAAAGAGAGTGGGAGAGAGAAAAGTTTTAGAGAGAATGCAAGAGAGAGAGAGAGAGAGAGAGAGAAAGAGAAGTTTCAAAGAGACCAAAAGGGAGAAAGAGAAGGAAGTTTTAGAGAGAAAGCAAGAGAGAAAGGGAAAGAGCAAGATAGAAATAGAGTGGGAGATAGAGAAGTTTTAGAGAGAATGCAAGAGAGAGAGGGAGAGAAAGGTGGGAAGAGAAAGAGAAGGAGAGATAGAGGGAGAGAGAGAGAGAGAGATGGAGAAAGACAATTTTCATATAGACTAAGAGAAGGAGAGAGAGAGAGAACTTTCTTTACAAACTAAGAAATAGAGAGAGAAGTTTCAGAGAGAGCAAGAGAGATAGTAAGACAGTGAGTGCTAGAATGAGGGAGAGAGAATGTGTGAGAGTGAAAGTGAGTGAGAGTGTGGGGGAAAGAAGTTTCAAAGAGAGCAAGAGAGAGATAGAGAGAAAGAGAAAGGTTCTATAAAGACACAAAGAGAGAGAAAGGGAAGCAAGAGAGAACTTTATTGACAAATCGAGAAACAGAGATGGCGAGAAGTTTAGAGGGAGGGAGAGAGAGAAACAAGGGTGCAGAGAGAGAAAAAAAGAGAGAAATTTCAGAGAAAGAACAAGAAAATGAGATAGGGAGACATAGAGAAAGGCATCAAGAGAGAGAGATAAAGAGTGAAAGAGAAGTTTTTGAGAGACAAAGAGAGTGATTGGGAGAGAGTAGGAAAGAGAAAGGGAGAAATTTTGGAGAGAGTGGGAGAGATATAGAGATAAAGAGAGAGGTTCTATAAAGACACATAGAGAGAAAGGGAAGTTTTAGAGAGAGAGAGAGAAAGAGGGAGGAGATAGAGAACTTCCTTAACAGATCAAGAAATAGAGAGAGAATTTCAGGCAAAGCATGAGAGAAAGAGAGAGATAGTAAGTTAAAGAGTGCTAAAATGAGGGGGAGAGAGAGGGAGAGAGAAAGAGAGTGAGTGAGAAAGTGAGAGAGAGAAGTTTAGAGAAGGAGAAAGAGAGAGAGTTAGAGAGAGGGAGAACTTTCTTGACAAACCAAGAAGTGAAGAGAGAGACATTTCAAAGAGAGCAAAAGAGAGAAAAATAAGTTTTGGACAGAGAGAGAGATAAAAGGAAGTATCAAAGAATGCAAGAAAGGGAGAGATAGAAAGAGAGTGAGAGATAGAGAAAAGGTTCGAAGTGACAAGTTTCAAAGAGGTAGATAGAGATAGTGGTTCAGAGAGAGCAAGAGAGAGACATAAGTTTTCAAGAGAGAGTGAGAGAATGAGAAAGGGGAAGTTACAAAAAGTGAGAGAGTGACATAGAGAAAGAGAAGTATCAAAGAGAGCAAGAGAGAGAGAGAGAGAGAGAGAGAGCAAGTGAAAGAAACTGGGATAGAGAGAGATAGAAAGCGAGAGAGAAAGAGAGAGATTGTACATTAGTGAGTGCTAGAGGGAGAGAGGATTCAGAGAAAGAAAAGAGAGAGGTAAAGGGAGAGAGAAAAGGATGTTTTAGAGAAAAAAAGAAAGAGATGCTTCAAATAGAGTGAACTTTTAGAGAGACCCAAAGAAAAAGAGAGCAAGAGAGAAAGGGAAAGAGCAAGATAGAAAAAGAGTGGGAGAGAGAGAAGTTTCAAAGAGAACATGAGAGAGAGAGGGAGAGAGACAAAGAGATAAGGAGAGATGGAGAAAGAGAGTATCAAATTGACTGAGAGAAAGAGTGAGAGAGGGAGAGAAGTTTTTGATAGAGCAAGAGAGAATGGGACCTAGAGAGAGAGAGAGAGCAAGAGAGTGAGTGAGAGATAGTGCTACAAAGATGGAGACTACAAGTGTCAGAGTATATATGAGAGAGAGAAGTTTCAGAGAAAGTGAGACAGAGAGAGAAAGAGAGAAGTTTTAGAGGGAAGGAGAAAGAGAGGGAAGAGTTCTTTAGAGACAAAGAGAGAGAGAAGTTTTATGGAGAGAGTGAGTGTGAGAAGTTATAGAAAGACATAGAGTGAGATAGAGAAAGAGGGAGAGGGAGACACAAAGAGAGAGATGGGAAAGAAAGTGAGTGAGAGAGAGGTTCTAAAAAGTCACATAGAGAGAGAAAGAGAAGTTAAAGAGAACTTTAATGACAAACCAAGAAACAAAGATGGACAAAAGTTTAAGAGTGAGCATGAAGAGAGAGAGGGAGGGAGGGAGAGAGAGAGAGAGACAAAGAGAGAAAGAGAGGGAGAAAGGGAGGGTAAGGGAGAAAGAGAAAGAGTGAAAGAGGACTTATTTTATAGAGAAGGACAATAAGTGAGAGAGAGTGGGAAAGAGAGAGAGATGCTTCAGAGAGAGTGAGAAAAGTCGGAGAGAAAGAGAGAGGTTTAATAAAGATACAAAGAAAGGGTGAGAGAAGTTTCAGAGAGAGAGAGGGAAAGAGAGAGAACTTTCTTTACGAATTGAGAAACAGAGAGAGAAGTTTCAAAGAGAGTAAGAGAGAGACAGTAAGTCAATGAGTGCCAAAATAAGGGGAACAAAGAGAATGAGAGAGAGATAGAGAGAAAGAGAAGGGATCTATAAAGACATACAGAGAGAAAGAGAAAGGGAAGTTAGAGAGAATTTTGTTGAAAAACCAAGAAACAGAGATGGAGAGAAGTTTAAGAGTAAGCATGTGAGAGAGAGAGGGAGGGAGAGAAGGAGAGGCAGAGAGAGAAAGAGAGGGAGAAGTTTTAGAGAAGAAAGAGAAAGGGAGAGAGTGAGGGAGAAAGAGATAGAAATTTTAGGTTGAGAAAGAAAGAGTAAAAGAGAAGTTCTTGAGAGGCAAAGACAATGAGTTAGGGATAATGGGAAAGAGAGAGAGATTTATCAAAGAGAGTGAGAGAGAGACACACAGAGAGAGAAGGGGAAGTTTTAGAGAGAGAGAGAAAGAGAGAGAGAACTTTCTTTACAAATTGAGAAACAAAGAGAGAGAAGTTTTACATAGGGTGAGAGAGAGACAGTAAGTCAATGAGTGCTAGAATGAGGAGGAGAAATAGAGCAAGAGAGAGAAGTTTTGAAGAGTGTGAGAGAGAGATAGAGAGAAAGAGAGAGGTTCTATAAAGACACGCAAAGAGAGAGAGAGAGAAAGGGAAGTTAGGGAGAACTTTCTTGACAAAGCAAGAAGCAGAGAAGGAGAGAAGTTTAAGAGTGAGCATGCATACGAGAGAGAAGGAGGGAGAGAGCAAGAGACAGAGACCAAAAAACAGAGAGAAGTTTCAGAGAAAGAGTGAGAAAGGGAGAGAAGGGGATACAAAGAGAGGGGGAGAGAGAGAGAAAGAGTGAAAGAGAAGCATTCAAAAGTAAAAGAGAGAGCGGGTAAGATAAAGTGGGACAGAGAGAGATAGCAAGCAAAAGATAAAAAGAGAGAAATCAAAAGTCAGTGAGTGCTAGAGTGAGTGGGAAAGAGAGAGGGAAAGAGAAAGAGAGTAAGTAAGAAAGTGAGAGAGAGAGAGGGAGGGGGAGACAAGATTCAAAGAAATAGAGTGAGAGAGAGAGAAAGGGATGTTTTACAGAGAGAGAAAGAGAAGTTTCAAATGGAGGAAAGTTTTAGATAGATTGAGAGAGAAAGAGAGGAAGTTTTAGAGAGAGAGCAAGAGAGAAAGGGAAAGAGCAAGCTAGAAAGAGAGTCAAAGAGAGAGAAATTTCTGAGAGAACACAAGAGAGAGAGCGAGAGGAGGAGGGGAGAGAAAGAGAGGGAGAGATAGAGAAAGACTGACAAAGAGAGCAGGAGATAAAGAAGTTTCAGATAAAGCAAGAGAGAAGGGGACAAAGAGGGAGGGAAAGAAAGTGAGTGAGAGAGAGTGTTGTGGAGAGAAAGCTTGAGAGTGTGGAGTGTATTAGAGAGAGAGAAAGGGAGAGAGGTTTTAGAGAGAGTGAGACAGAGAGAGAAAGAGAGAAGTTTTAGAGGGAGAGAGAAACAGAGAGAAGAGTTCTTTAGAGACAAAGAGAGGGAGAAGTTTTCTAGAGAGAGTGAGTGTGAGTGTGACAAGTCTATAAAGACACAGAGTGAGATAGAAAAAGAGGGAGAGGGAGACACAAAGACAAAGAGGGGAAAGATAGAGAGATAAAGACAGAGGTTCTATAAAGACACATGAGAGAGAAAGGGAAGTTAAAGAGAACTTTCTTGACAAACCAAGAAACAGAGATGGAGAGAAGTTTAAGAGTGAGCATGCAAGAGAGTGAGGAAGGAGAGAGAGAGAGAAGGAGAAGTTTCAGAGAAAGACAAAGAAAGGGAGAGAGAGAAAGAGTGAAAGAGAAATTTTTATAGAGAAAGACAATAAGTAAGAGAGAGTGGGAAAGAGTGAGAGACGTTTCAAAGAGAGTGAGATAAGATAGAGAGAGGTTAAAGAGTCAGAGAGAGTGTGAGAGAAGTTTTAAAGAGAGAGAACTTTCTTTACAAGTTGAGAAATAGAGAGAGAAGTTTCAGAGAGAGCCAGAGAGAGATAGTAAGTCAGTGAGTGCCAGAATGAGGGGAAGAGAAAGAGTGAGAGAGAGAAGTTTTAGAGAGTATGAGAGAGAGATAGAGTGAAATAGAGGGGTTCTATAAAGACATACATAGAGAGAGAGAGAGAGAGAGAGAGAGAGAGAGGGAAGTTAGAGAGAACTTTCTTGAGAAAGTAAGAAACATAGATGAAGAGAAGTTTAAGAGTGAGCATGTGAGAGAGAGAGGGAGGGAGAGAGAGAGAGAGAGTAGAGAAATAAAGGGAGAAGTTTTATAGAAAGAAAGAGAAAGGGGGAAGGTGAGGGAGTAAGAGACAAAATTTTTAGGCTGAGAAAGAAAGAGTGAAAGAGAAGTTCTTAAGAGGGAAAGACAGTGAGTTAGAGATAGTGGGAAAGAGAGAGAGATGTATCAGAGAGAGTAAAAAGACAGATAGAGAGAAAGGGAAGTTTTAGAGAGAGAGAAAGAGAGAGAGAACTTTCTTTACAAATTAAGAAATGAAGAGAGAGAAGTGTTAGATAGAGTGAGAGAGAGATAGTAAGTTAGTGAGTGCTAGAATGTGGGGGAGAAACAAAGTGAGAGAGAGAAGTTTTAAAGAGTGTAAGAGAGAGATAGAGAGAAAGAGAGAGGTTCTATAAAGACACAGAGAGAGTGAGAAAGGAAAGTTAGGGAGAACTTTCTTGTCAAACCAAGAAATAGAGAAGGAGAGAAGTTTAAGAGTGAGCACGCAAGAGAGAGAGAGTGAGGGAGAGAGTGAGAGATAAAGAGAGAAAAGAAGAGAGACGTTTTAGAGAAAGAGCAAGAAAGGGAGAGAAGAGGACACAAAGAGAGGGGGGGAGAGAGAGACAAAGAGTGGAAGAGAAGCTTTCAAGAGAGAAAGAGAGTGAATGAGAGAGAGTGAGAAAGAGAGAGAGAAATTTCAAAGAGAGTAAGGGAGAGACAAAGAGAAAGAGAGAGGTTCTATAAAGACACATAGAGAAAAAGGGAAGTTTTAAAGAGAGAGAGAGAGAGAGAACTTTCTTGAGAAACTGAGAAATTGAGAGAGAGAAGTTTCAGATAAAGAGAGAGATAGTAAGTCAAAGGTGCTAGAATAAGGGCGAGAGAGGAAGAGAAAAAGAGAGTGAGATAGAGAAGTTTTAGAGAAAGAAAGCAAGAGAGAGAGAGCGAGGTGGAGGGAAAGAACTTTCTTGACAAACCAAGAAGCAAAGAGAGAGAAGTTTTGGAGAGAATGAGAAAGAGAAACATAAGTTTTAGACACAGAGAGAGATAGAGGGAAGTATTGAAGAATGCAAGAAAGAGAGAGACAGAAAGAGACTAAGAGAGGGAAAGAAAGGAAAATACTTTGGAAGAGAGATGCAGAAGTTTCAAAGAGGGAGATAGGGAGAGGTTCAAAGCAAGAGAGAGACAAAAGTTTTCAGGAGAGAGATGGAGAAAGAAAGAGAAGTTTTAGAGTGATAGTGAGAGAGGAAAGTTCTAGAGAGCAAGAGAGAGACATAGAGAAAGTGAAGTTTTAGAGAGAGAAAGAGAGAGAGCGAATAAGATAAAGTGGGATAGAGAGAGATAGCAAACGAGAGATAAAAAGAGAGAAATCATAAGTTAGTGAGTGTTAGAGTGAATGGGAAAGAGAAAGAGAGTAAGTCAGAAATGAAAGAGAGAGAGGGAGAGGGAGAGAGGTTTTAAAGAAAGAGAAAGAGAGAGAGAGAAAGGGATATTTTATAGAGAGGGAAAGAGAAACTTCAGACAAAGGGAAGTTTTAGAGAGACTGAAAGAGAAAGAAAGGGAAGTTTTAGAAAGAGAGCAAGAGAGAAAGGGAAAGAGCAAGATAAAAAGAGAGTGGGAGAAAGACAAGTTTCAAAGAGAATGCAAGAGAGAGAGGGAGAGAGAGGAGGGGAGAGATGGAGAAAGACAAGGAGAGAAAGAGATAGAGAAGTTTCAAATAAAGCAAGAGAGAAGGGGACAGAGAGAGAGGGAAAGAGAGTGAGTGAGAGAAAGCGTTGTGGAGAGGGAGAATGAGAGTGTCAAAGTGTATTGGAGAGAGAAAGAGGGAGAGAAGTTTCAGAGAAAGCAAGACAAGGTCAGAAAGAGAGAAGTTTTAGAAGGAGAGAGAAAGACAAAGAAGCTTTAGAGACATAGAGAGAGAGAGAGAAGTTTTATGGAGAGAGTGAGTGTGAGAAGTTCTATAGAGACACAGAGTGAGGTAGAGAAAGAAGGAGAGGGAGACACAAAGAGAGAGGGGGAAAGAAAGTGACTGAGAGAAAAAGGGAAAGAGAAAGAGGTTCTACAAAGACATGGAGAGAGAGAAAGGGAAGTTAGAGAGAACTTCTTGACAAAGTAAGAAACAGAGATGAAGAGAAGTTTAAGATTAAGCACGCAAGAGAGAAAGGGAGGGAGAGAGAGAGATACCATTTGTGCTAGAGTCGGGCCTTGTTTGACTCAACCTTAACATTTGTGCCAAAGTTAGGCCTCATTTGACTCACCCTTATCATTAGTGCCGGAGTTGAGCCTCGTTTGACTCAACCTTACCATTTGTGCTAAAGTTGGGCCTCGTTTGACTCAATCTTACAATTTGTGCCAAAGTCAAACCTCATTTAACTTAACCTTTAAGCCTTGTTTGACTCAACCTTACCATTTTTACCAAAGTCGGGCTCCGGTTGACTCACCCTTATCATTTATGCCAGAATTGGGCCTTATTCGACTCAACTATACCATTTGTGCCAGGGTCGAGCATTGTTTGACTTACCCTTATCATCTGTGCTAGAGTCAAGCCTTATTTAACCCAACCTTACCATTTGTGCCAAAGTTAGGCCTTGTTTAACTAGGCCTTATCATTTGTGCTGGAGCGGAGCCTTGGTTATATGATTTGTGCCAAGGTTGGGCTTTGTTTGACTCACCCTTATCATTTGTGCTAGATTCAGGCCTCGTTTGACTGAACCTTGCCATTTATGTAAGAGTCAGGCCTCGTTTCACTCAACCTTACCATTTTTACCAGAGTCAGGCCTCGTTTGACTTAACCTTACCATTTGTATCAGAGTCGAGCCTCATTTGACTCAACCTTACATTTGTGCCAGAGTTGGGCCTTATTTGACTCAACCTTACCATTTGTACTAAAGTTAGGACTTGTTTGACTCTCCCTTATCATTTGTGTCAGAATCAGTCTGCGTTTGACTCAACCTTACCATTTATGCCAGAGTTAGGCCTCGTTTCATTAAACCTTACCATTTGTGCCGGTCTTAGGCCTTGTTTGACTCAACCCTACCATTTGTGCCAAAGTTAGGACTCCTTTGACTCTCCCTCATCATTTGTGCTGGAGTCAAGCCTTATTCGACTCAACCTTACCATTTATACTAGAGTCAAGCCTCATTTGACTCACCCTCATCATTTATGTTGGAGTCGGTACTTGTTTGACTCACCCTTATCGTTTATTCCAAAGTCGGGCCTCATTTGACTCAACCTTACAACCTTACCATTTATGTTAGAGGCGGGCTTCATTTTACTCAAACTTACCATTTGTGCTAGAGTCGGGCCTCGTTTACCTCAACCTTACCACTTATGCCAGAGCCAGGCTTCGGTTATACCACTTGTACCAAAGTCAGTTCTCATTTGACTTAACCTTATCATTTGTGCCAGGGCTGGGCCTCGTTTAACTCAACCTTCGGGCCTTATTTGATTCAACCTTACCATTTGTGCTAGAGTCAAGCCTCATTTGACTCACCATTATCATTTATGCCAGAGTCAGGCCTCGTTTGACTCAACCTTACTATTTGTACTAGAGTCAAGCCTTGTTTCACTCAACCTTACCATTTATGATAGAGTTGGGTCTCCTTTGGCTCAACCTTACCATTTGTGCTAGTGCCGGGCCTCATTTGACGTACCCTTATCAATTGTATCAGAGTCGAGCCTTATTCGACTCAACCATGCCATTGTGCCAAAGTCGGGCCTCGTTTGACTTAACCTTACCATTTGTGTTGGGGTCGGGCCTCGTTTGACTCACTCTCATCATTTGTTCAAGAGTTAGGCCTTATTTGACTTAACCTTACCATTTGTCTGGAAGCTGGGACTTCTTTGACTCAACCTCCAGGCTTCATTTGACTCTACCTCACCATTTGTGCTAAAGTTAGGCATCATTTGACACTCTGTTATCATTTATGCCAGTGTCAGCCCTCATTTAACTCACCCTTATCATTTGTGCCAGAGTTGAGCCTTGTTTGACTCAACCTTACCAATTGTACTAGAGTTGGGCCTCGTTTAAATCAGCATTACCATTTGCGCCGGAGTTGGGCCACGGTTGTAACATTTGTGCCAAAGTTGGACCTTGTTTGACTCAACCTTATCATTTGTACTGGAGTCAGGCCTCGTTTGACTTAACCTTACCATTTGTGCTGGAGTTGGGCCTCGTTTGACTCAACCTTACCATTTGTGTCAGAGTTAGGTCTCGTTTGACTCAACCTTACCATTTGTGCTAGAGTTGGGCATTGTTTGACTTACTCTTGTCATTTGTGTCGGAGTCGATCCTTGTTTGACTCAAACTTACCATTTGTGTTAGAGTCGGCCCTCGTTCGACTCACCCTTATCTTTTGTTCTAAAGTCAGGGCTCGTTTGACACAACCTTACAATTTGTACCGGAGTTGAGCCTCGTTTGACTCAACCTTACCATTTGTGCCAGAGTTAGGCCTTGTTTGAATCACCCTTATCATTTGTACCAGAGTCAGGACTCGTTTGACTCAAACTTATGATTTGTGCCAGAGTTAGGACTCATTTAACTTAACCATACCATTTGTGTCAGAGGCAGGCCTCGTTTGACTTAACCTTACATTTTATGCCAGAGTCGGGTCTTGTTTGACTCGACCTTACTATTTATACCATAGTCGGGCCTCGGTTATACCAATAGTGCTAGAGTCGGGTCTCGTTTGACTTAACCTTATCATTTTTGCCAGAGTCAGGCCTTGTTTGACTGAACCTTACCATTTATGCCAGAGTTAGGCCTCGTTTGACTCACCCTTATCATTTGTGCTAGAGTCGGGTCTTGTTTGACTAAACCTTACCATTTGTAATGGAGTCAAGCCTCATTTGACTCAACCTTATCATTTGTGCCAGAGTTGGGTCTTGTTTCACTCTCCCTCATCTATTGTGCTAGGGTTGGGCCTTGTTCAACGTAACCATATAATTTGTGCCAGAGTTAGTCCTTGTTTGACTCAACCTTACCATTTGTGCCGTAGTCGGGGCTCTTTGGACTTAACCTTACCATTTGCACTGGAGTCGGTCCTCGGTTGACCCACCCTCATCAATTGTACCAGAATTGGGCCTCGTTTGAGTTACCCTTATCGTTTGTGCTAGAGTCGGGCCTCGTTTCATTCAACCTTACCATTTGTGTCAGAGTTGGGCCTCGTTTGACTTGCCCTCATCATTTGTGCCAGAATCGGGCCTCATTCTACTCAACCATACCATTTGTGCTAGAGGTGGGCCTCGTTTGACCTAACCTTACCATTTGAGCCAGAGTCGAGCCTCGTTTGAGTCACCCTGATCATTTGTGCCAGAGTCGGGCCTTATTTGACTGATCCTTACCATTTGTACTAGAATTAGGCCATGTTTGACTCACCTTTATCATTTGTCCCAGAGTCGACTCTTGTTTGACTCAACCTTTAGATTTGTACCAAAGTCAGGCCTCATTTGACTCACCCTTATCATTTGTTTTGTAGTCAGGACTCATTTGACACAACCTTTCCATTTGTACCAGAGTTGAGCCTCATTTCACTTAACCTTACCATTTTTCCCAGAGTTGGGCCTCGTTTCAATCACCCTTATCATTTGTGCCAGAGTCGGGCCTCGTTTGACTTAACCTTATCATTTGTGCTGGGGCTAGGCCACGTTTAACTCAACCTTTAGGCCTCGTTTAATTCAACCTTACCATTTATGCCAGAGTTAGGCCTTGTTTGAGTCACCCTTATTATTTGTGCCAAAGTCAGGCCTCGTTTGACTTAACCTTACCATTTGTACCAGAGTCGAGCCTCGTTTGACTCAACCTTGCCATTTGTGTTAGAGTTGGGCTTTGTTTGATACCACCCTTATCATTTATGCCAAAGTCGGGCCTTGTTTGACTCACCCTCATCAATTGTGCTGAAGTCGAGCCTTATACGACTCAACCATACCATTATGCCAGAGTCAGGCCATGTTTGACTCAACCTTACCATTTGTGCCGAAGTCAAGCCTCATTTGACTAAACTATACCATTTGTGCCAGAGTCGGGCCTTGTTTGACTCAACCTTACCATTTGTGTGGTAGTCGGGCCTCATTTGACTGAACTATACCATTTGTGCCAGAGTTAGGCCTTGTTTGACTCAACCTTACCATTTGCGCTAGAGTCGGGCCTCATTTAACTCAACCTTATCATTTGTGCCAGAGTCGGGTCTCGTTTGACTGATCCTTATGATTTGTGCTAGAGTTAGGCCTCGTTTGACTCACCCTTATCATTTGTGTCAGAATCGATACTCGTTTAACTCAACCTCCAAATTTGTGCTAGAGTCGAGCCTCATTTGACTCACCCTTATCATTTGTTCCAAAGTCAGGACTCATTTGACACAACCTTACCATTTATGCTGGAGTCAAACCTTATTTGACTCAACCTTACCATTTGTGCTAGAGTTAGGCCTCATTTGAATCACCCTTATCATTTGTGCCAGGGTTGGGCCTTGTTTGACTTAACCTTATCATTTGTACCGGAGCCGGGCCTCGTTCAACTTAACCTTCAGACCTCTCTTGATTTAACCTTGCCATTTGTACTAAAGTTGGGCCTCGTTTGACGCACCCTTATCATTTGTGCTAGAATCAAGTCTCGTTTGACTCAACCTTACCATTTGTTTTAAAGCGAGCCTCGTTTGACTCAACCTTGCCATTTGTGCCAGAGTTGGTCCTTGTTTGACACCACCCTTATCATTTAACTTAACCTTTTCTTTTGTGCCATAGTCAGGCCTCGTTTGACTCAACCTGCAGGCCTCGTTTGACTCAACTATACCATTTATGCTAGAGTTGTGCCTCGTTTGACTCACCCTTATCATTTGTGTCTAAGTTGATCCTCGTTTGACTCAACCTTACCATTTGTGTCAGAGTCAGGCCTCGTTTGACCCACCCTTATCATTTTTTCCTTAGTCAGGGTCATTTGATACAACCTTACCATTTGTGCCAGAGTTGAGCCTCATTTGACTCAACCTTACCATTTGTGCTGGAGTTGGGCCTCGTTTGAATCACCCTTATCATTTGTACTAGAGTCAGGACTCATTTGACTCAAGCTTACAATTTGTGCCAGAGTCAAAACTCGTTTGACTCAACCATACCATTTGTGTCTGAGGCGAGCCTTATTTGACTTAACCTTACCATTTGTGCCAGAGTCGAGCCTCATTTGACTCAACCTTACTATTTGTGCCAGAGTCAGGCCTCGGTTGTACCACTTGTGCTAGAGTTGGGCCTTGTTTGACTTAACCTTATCATTTGTGCCTGAGACAGGCCTCGTTTGACTTAACCTTCAGGCCTTGGTTAACTCAACCTTACCATGTATGCCAGAGTAGGGCCTTGTTTGGCTCACCCTTATCATTTGTGCCAGAGTCAGGTCCTGTTTGACTTAACCTTACCATTTGTAATGGAGTCGAGCCTCATTGGCTCAACCTTATCATTTGTGCCAAAGTCGGGCCTCATTTCACTCTCCCTACCATTTGTGCTCATTTAACCTTACCATTTCTGCCTGAGTCAGGCCTCGGTTGACACACCCTCATCATTTGTGACAAAGTCAAGCCACATTTGACTCAACCTTGCCATTTGTCACTAAGTTAGGTTTCGTTTAACTCAACCTTCAGGCCTTATTTGATTGAACCTTACCATTTGTGCCAAAGTTAGGCCTTGTTTGACTCACCCTTATCATTTGTGCCAAAGTTAGGCCTCGTTTGACTCACCCTCATCATTTGTGTTGGAGTCAGGCCTCATTTGACTCAACCATACCATTTGTACTAGAAGCAGGCCTCATTTGACTCAACCTTACCATTTGTATTGGAATTGGGCCTCATTTAAGTCACCCTGATCATTTGTGCCAGAGTCAAGCCTAGTTTAACTTAACCTTATCATTTGTGCCAGAGTTGGGCCTACATTGACTTACCCTTATCATTTGTGTCAGAGCCAATCCTCGTTTAACACAACTTGCAGATTTGTGCCAGAGTCGGGCCTTATTTGACTTACCCTTATCATTTGTTCTGAAGTCGAGAGTTGTTTGACACAACCTTACCATTTGTGCTAGAGTCGAGCTTCATTTGACTCACCTTTATCATTTGTGCAAGAGTCGAGCCCCCTTTGACTCAACCTTACCATTTGTAACAGAGTCAAGCCACATTTGACTCAACCTTACCATTTGTACCGAAGTAGGGCCTCATTTGACTCAACTATACCATTTGTGCCAGAGTTAGGCCTCGTTTGACTCAATCTTACCATCTGTCCTAGAGTCAGGCCTTGTTTGACTCAACCTTGCCATTTGTGCTAGAGTTAGGCATCGTTTGACCCACCCTTGTCATTTGTGTTAGAGTTAGGCCTTGTTTGACTCTCCCCTATCATTTATGCTAGAGTTAAGCCTCGTTTGACTTATCCTTATCATTTGTGCAGAGTCAAGCATCGTTTGACTCAACCTTACCATTTGTGTCGGCATTTGGCCTTGTTTAACTTAGACTTACCATTTGTGCTGGAGTCAGCCCTCAGATGTACCATTTGTGCCAGAGTTGGGCCTCGTTTGACTCAACCCTATTATTTGTGTTGGAGATAGACCTCATTCCCCTCACCCTCATCATTTATGCTAGAGTCGGGCCTCATTTGACTCAACCTTTCCATTTGTACTAGCGTCGAGCCTCGTTTGACTCAACCTTGCCATTTGTGCCAGAGTTGGGCCTTGTTTGACACCACCCTTATCATTTGTGCCAGAGTCAAGCCTCCTTTGACTCAACCTTCCCAATTATGCCAGAGTTAGGCCTCGTTTAACTCACCCTCATTAATTGTGTCAGAGTCAAGCCTCATTCGACTCAACCATACTATTGTGCTAGAGTTGGGCCTCGTTTGACTCAACCTTACCATTTGTGCTAGAGTCGGGCCTCGTTTGACTCACCCTTACCATTTGTGCCAGAGTAGGACCTCATTTGACTTAACTATACCATTTATGCTGCAGTCAAACCTCGTTTGACTTGATTTTATCATTTGTACTTGAGTTAGGCCTTGTTTGACTTAACCTTACCATTTGTGCCATAGTTAGGCCACATTTGGCTCACCTTATCATTTGTGTCAGAGTTAGGCCTCGTTTGACTCAACCTTACCATTTATATCAGAGTTGGGCCTTGTTTGACTCAACCTTCCCATTTGTTCAAGAGTTAGGCCTCGTTTGATTCACCCTTATCATTTGTCTCAGAGTCGATCCTCGTTTGACTCAACCTTACTATTTGTGTTGGAGTTGGGCCTCGTTTGACTCACCCTTATCATTTGTTCTGAGGTCGGGGCTTGTTTGACACAACTTTACCATTTGTGCCAGAGTTGGGCCTCGTTTGAATCACCCTTATCCTTTGTATCAGAGCCAGGACTCGTTTCACTCAACCTTACCATTTGTGTTAGAATTGGGCCTCATTTGACTCAACCTTTCCATTTGTGTCGGAGTCAGGCCTCATTTGACTCAACCTTACAACCATACCATTTATGTTAGAGCTGGGCCTCTTTTAAATCAACCTTACTATTTGTGCTAGAGTCGGGGTTAGTTGTTCCACTTATGCTAGAGTTGGGCATTGTTGGACGTAACTTTATCATTTATGCTGAAGTCAAGACTCGTTTGACTCAACCTTACCATTTATGCTAGAGTTGGGCCTCATTTCAGTGACCCTTATAATTTGTACTAGAGTCGAGCCTCATTTGACTCAACCTTACCACTTGCATAGTAATTGAGCCTCGTTTGACTCACCCTTATCACTTGTGTAGGAGGCGGGCCTCGTTTGACTCAACCTTACCATTTGTGCCCGAGTCGAGCCTTATTTGACTCATCTTATCATTTGTGCTAGAGTTGGGCCTCACTTGACTCAACCTTACCATTTGTGCCAGAGTTGGGCCTCATTTGACTCAACCCTACCATTTGTGCTAGAGTTGGACCTCGTTTGACTCACCCTTATCTTTTGTTCTGAGGTTGGGGCTCATTTGACACAACCTTACCATTTGTATCAGACACGGGCCTTGTTTGACTCAACCTTTCCATTTGTGTCGGAGTCGGGCCTTGTTTGACTCAACCTTACAACCATACCATTTGTGTCAGAGGTGGGCCTCGTTTTAATCAACCTTACCATTAATGGTGGAGTCGAGCTTGGTTGTTCCACTTGTGTTAGAGTTGGGCATCATTTGACATAACCTTATCATTTGTGCTAGAGTCAGGACTCGTTTGACTCAGCTTTTAGGTCTTGTTTGACTCAACTTTACCATTGGTGCCAGAGTTAGGCCTCATTTGAGTGACCCTTATCATTTGTACCAAAGTCGGGCCTTATTTGACTCAACCTTACCACTTGCACAGTAGTTGAGCCTCATTTGACTCAACCTTACCATTTGTACTAGAGTTGGGCCTCGTTTGACTCAAGCTTACCATTTGTGCTAGAGTTGAGCCTCGTTTGACTCACCCTTATCATTTGTGTTAGAGTCGATACCCATTTGACTCAACTTTGCCATTTGTGCCAAAGTTGGGTCTCGTTTGACTCATCCTTATCATTTGTTCTGAGGTCAGGGCTAGTTTGACTCAACCTTACTGTTTGTGCAGGAGTTGGACCTCATTTAACTCAACCTTACCATTTGTACCGAAAGTGGGCCTTGTTCAAGTTACCCTTATCATTTGTTCCGAAGTCTGGGCCCGTTTGACACAACCTTATCATTTGTGCCAAAGTCGAGTCTCATTTGACTCACCATCATCAATTGTGCTGGAGGCAGGTGTTGTTTGAGTCAACCATTCCATTTGTGTCAGAGTTGGGCCTCGTTTGACCCAAGCTTACCATTTGTGCTAGTGTTAGGCCACGTTTGACTCAACCTTACCATTTATACTAGAGTCGGGCTCGGTTATATCACTTATGCCAGAGTTGGGCCTCTTTTGACGTGACCTTATCATTTGTGCTGGAGTCGAGACTCGTTTGACTCAGCCTTCGGGCCTCATTTGACTCAACCTTACCATTTGTGCCAGAGTTGGGCCTCGTTTGAGTTGCCATTACCATTTGTGTTGGAGTTAAGATTCGTTTGACTCATCCTTACCATTTGTACAATAGTCGAGCCTTGTTTGACTTAATCTTACCATTTGTGCTGGAGTCGGGCCTCGTTTGACTTATCCTTACTATTTGTGCCAAAGTTGGGCCTCATTTAAGTCACCCTTATTATTTGTGCTGGAGTTGAGCCTTGTTTGACTCAACCTTACCATTTCTATAAGAGTTGGCCCTCTTTTGTCTCAACCTTACCATTTGTGCCAGAGTCGGGCCTTATTTCACTCAACCATACCATTTGTGCTAGAGTTGGGCATCATTTGACTTAACCTTACCATTTCTGCTGGAGTTAGGACTCGTTTGACTCAACCTTACCATTTGTACAGAGTTTGGCCTCATTTGAGTCACCCTTATCATTTGGGCTAGAGTCAAGCCTCATTTGACTCAACCTTATCATTTATGCTGGAGTCAGGTCTCGTTTGACTCACCCATATCATTTGTACTGGAGTCGGGCCTCATTTGACTCAACCTTACCATTTATGCCAGAGTTGGCCCTCATTTTACTCAACCTTAAAAATTTGTGCAGAGTTGTTCCTCGTTTGATTCACCCTCATCATTTGTGTTAGAGTCAATCCCTGTTTGACTTAACCTTGCCATTTGTGCCAGAGTTGGGCCTCATTTGACTCACCCTTATCATTTATTCTAAGATCGAGGCTCATTTAACACAACCTTACCATTTGTACAGGAGTCGGGCCTCGTTTGACTCAACCGTACCATTTATGACGGAGTCGGGCCGTGTTTGTCTCACCCTTATCATTTGTTCCGAAGTCGGGGCTTGTTTGACACAACCTTACCATTTGTGGCAGAGTCAGGTCTTGTTTAACTCACCCTCATCAATTGTGTTAGAGGCGGGTGTCGTTTGACTCAACCATACTATTCATGCCAGAGTCAGTCCTTGTTGGACTCAACCTTGCCATTTGTATAGGAGTCGAGCCTTGTTTGACTCAATCTTACCATTTATACTAGAGTTAGGCCTCGTTTGACTCATCCTTACCATTTGTGTTGAAGTTAGGTCTTGTTTGACTTAACCTTTAGGCCTCGTTTGACTTAACCTTACCATTTGTGTAGGAGTCAAGCCTTGTTTGCCTCAACCTTACCATTTGTGCTAGAGTTGGGCCTCATTTGACTTAACCTTACCATTTATGCCGAAGTTGGGCCTCATTTGACTTAACCTTCAGGCCTCGTTTGACTCAACCCTATCATTTGTATAGGAGTCGAGCCTCGTTTGACTCAACCTTACCATTTGTGTTGGAGTTGAGCCTTGTTTTACTCAACCTTACCATTTGTGCCAGAGTTGGGTCTCATTTGACTCACGCTCATCAATTATGCCAGAGTTAGGCATTGTTTAGCTCAACCTTACCATTTATGCTAGAGTCAGGCCTCATTTGACATAACTTTACCATTTGTGTTGGAGTTGGGTATTATTTGACTCACCCTCATAATTTGAGCCGAAGTCGGGTCTCCTTGGACTCAACGTTACCATTTTTCCCAGAGTTGGGCCACGTTTGACTCAACATTAGGTCTTCATTTAACTAAACCTTACCAACTGTGCCAGAGTTAGGCCTCATGTGACTCACCTTTATAATTTGTGTAAGACTTAGGCCTTATTTAACTCATCTTTACCATTTGAGCTAGAGTTGGCCTTAGTAGTAATATTTGTGCCAAAGTCAGGCCTTACTTGACTCACCCTTATCATTTGTGCTCAAGTTGGGTGTCGTTTGACTCACCCTTATCATTTGTTCTAAAGTTGGGGCTCTTTTGACACAACCTTAGCATTTGTGTAGGAGGCAGGCCTCGTTTCACTCACCCTTATCATTTGTTTAGAAGTTAGGGCTCGTTTGACACAACCTTACCATTTGTGCTAGAGTCAGGCCTCGTTTGACTCAACCATACCATTTGTGTCAGAGGCAGGCCTCGTTGGACTCAACCTGACCTTTTGGGTCAGAGTCAGACGTTGTTTGACTTAACCTTATCATTTATGCCAGAGTCGTGCCTCGGTTGAACCACTTGTGCTAGAGTTGGGCCTTGTTTGACTGAACCTTATCATTTATGCTAGAATTGAGACTCATTTGACTCAATCATTGGGCCTCGTTTGACTCAACCTTACCAATTGTGCTAGATTTAGGCCTCGTTTGAGTCACCCTTATCATTTGTGCTAGAGTTGGGCCTCATTTGACGCAACCTTATAATTTGTGCTAGAGTTGAGCCTCGTTTGACTCAACCTTACCATTTGTGCTAGAGTCGGATCTCATTTGACTCCCCCTTGTCATTTGTGCTAAAGGCGGGCATCATTTAACTCTACCATTCCATTTGTGCCAAAGTCGTGCCACGTTTGACTCAACCTTACTACCATACCATTTGTGTCGTAGGTAGGCCTCGTTTGACTCAACCTTACTATTTGTGCCAGAGTCGGGGTCTGTTTGACTTAATCTTATCATTTGTGCTAGAGTCAGGCATTGTTTGACTCAACCTTACATTTTGCACTAGAGTCAGGCATTGTTTAACTCAACCTTATGATTTGTGTTAGAGTTGGGCCTCAGTTGTATCACTTGTGTCAGAGTCGGGCCTCATTTGACATAACTTTATCATTTGTACTAGAGTTGGGGCTCGTTTGATTCAGCCTTCGAGCCTCGTTTGACCTAGCCTTTCCATTTGTGCTAGAGTTAGGCCTCATTTGAGCCATCCTTATCATTTGTGCTAGAGTTAGGCATCGTTTAACTCAACCTTACCATTTGTATAGGAGCTGAGCCTCATTTGACTCAACCTTACGATTTATGCCAGAGTTAAGCCTCGGTTGCACCAATTGTGCCAGAGTTAGGCCTCGTTGGAGTCAACTTATCATTTGTGTTGGAGTCGGGCCTTGTTTGACTCAACCTTACCACTTGTGCTAGAGTTGGGCCTCGATTGTACACTTATGTCAAAGTCGGGCCTTATTTGACATAACTTTATCATTTGTACCAGAGCCGAGACTCATTCAACTCAGCCTTCGGGCCTCGTTTGACCCAACCTTACCATTTGTGCTAGAATTGGGCCTCATTTGAGCCACACTTGTCATTTGTTCTGGAGTTAGGTCTCGTTTGACTCAACCTTACCATTTATACAGAGCTGAGCCTCATTTGACTCAACCTTAATATTTGTACCAGAGTTGGGCCTCGGTTGCACCATTTGTGCCGAAGTTAGGCCTTCTTTGACTCACCCTTATCATTTGTCCAGGAGTCGAGCCTCGTTTGACTTAACCTTATGATTTGTACTGGAGTCGACCCTCGTTTGCCTCAACCTTACCATTTGTGCTAGAGTCAGATCTCATTTCACTCACCCATGTCATTTGTACTAAACGCGAGCATCGTTTAACTCTACCATTCCGTTTATGCTAGAGTCGTGCCTCGTTTGACTCAACCTTACAACTATACCATTTGTGTCATAGGCAGGCCTTGTTTGACTCCACCTTACCATTTATACTGGAGTCGGGTCTCGTTTGACTCATCCTTACCATTTGTGTCAAAGTTAGGCCTCGTTTGACTCAACCTTACCATTTATGCCGAAGTCGAGCCTTGTTTAACTCAACCTTACTGTTTGTGCTAGAGTCGGGTCTCATTTGACTCACGCTCATTAATTGTACTAGAGTCAGGCATCGTTTGACTCAACCTTACCATTTATGCCAGAGTCGGGCCTCGTTTGACACAACTTTACCATTTGTACTGGAGTAGGGATCATTTGACTCACCCTCATAATTTGAGCCAGAGTCAGGTCTCCTTTGACTCAACATTACCATTTGTCCCAGAGTTGGGCCACGTTTGACTCAATATTAGGTCTTCATTTGACTAAACCTTACCAATTATGCCAGAGTTAGGCCTCATGTGACTCACCTTTATAATTTGTGCCAGAGTTAGGCCTTGTTTAACTCAGCTTTACCATTTGAGCTAGAGTTGGGCCTTAATAGTAACATTTGTGCCAAAGTCAGGCCTTACTTGACTCACCCTTATCATTTGTACTCGAGTTGGGCATCGTTTGACTCAACCTTACCATTTGTGCCAAAGTTGGACCTCGTTTACCTCAACCTTACCATTTGTGCTAGAGTTGCCTCATTTGACTCACCCTTATCATTTGTGTTAGAGTTGATACCCGTTTGACTCAACCTTGCCATTTGTGCCAGAGTTAGGCCTCATTTGACTCACCCTTATCATTTGTTCTAAGGTCGGGGCTCGTTTCACTCAAACTTACCGTTTGTGCAGGAGTCAGACCTCATTTAACTCAACCTTACCATTTGTGCCGAAGACGGGCCTCGTTTAAGTCACCCTTATCATTTGTTCCGAAGTCTAGGCTCATTTAACACAACCTTACCATTTATGCCAAAGTTGGGTCTCATTTGACTCACCCTCATCAATTGTACTGGAGGTGGGTGTCGTTTGAGTCAACTATACCATTTGTGTCAGAGTCGGGCCTCGTTTGACCCAAGCTTACCATTTGTACTAGTGTTGGGCCATGTTTGACTCATCAATTGGTAAGGGTTAGACAAACGAGGCCTAACTCCAATACAAATGGTAAGGTTGAGTGAAACGAGACCCGATTTTGGCATAAATGGTAAGCTTGACTCAAATGAGGCCCGACTCCGGCACAAATGATAAGGTTGAGTTGAATAGGGAGCGACTCCAATGCAAATGGTAAGGTTGATGCAAACAAGGCCCAACTTTGGCACAATTGGCAAGGTTGAATCAAACGAGGCCCGACTTTGGCCCAAATGATAAGGTTAAGTCAAATAAGGCCCATCCACAACACAAATGTTAAGGTTGAGTCAAACGAGGTCCAACTTTGGGACAAATGAGAAGGTTGAGTCAAACGACCCCCGAGCCCGGCACAAATGCTAAGGGTTAGTGAAACAAGGCCCGACTCTAGCTCAACTTGTAAGGGCGAGTCAAATGAGGCCCAACTCTGGCACAAATGGCATAGGTGAGTTAAAAAAGGCTCGACACTAGCACAACTGGTAAGGTTGGGTCAAACGAGGCCCTGCTCTAGCACAAATGGTAAGGTTTAATCAAACGAGGCACGACTCTAGTACAAGTGGTAAGGTTGACTCAAACGAGGCCTGACTCTTGAACAAATGGTAAGGTTGAGTCAAATAAGGCTCAACTCTAGCACAAATGATAAGGGTGAGTCAAACGAGGCCTGTCTTCGGCACAAACTATATGGTTGAGTCAAGTAAGGCCCAACTCTAGCGAAAATGATAAGGTTGAGTCAAACGAGGCCCAACTCTGACACAAATGGTAAGGTTAAGTGAAACGAGGCCCGACTCCAACGCAAATGGTAAGGGTGAGTCAAACAAGGCTCGACTCTAATACAATTGGTAAGATTGAGTCAAACGAGGCCCAACTCTGGCACAAATGATAAGGGTGAGACAAACGAGGCCCGACTTTGGTACAAATGATAAGGTTGAGTCAAACGAGGCCCGACTCTAGAGCAAATGGAAAGGTTGAGTCAAACAAGGCCTAACTTAGACCTCAATGATGATGCTGAGTCAAATGAGGCCCGTCTCTGGTACAAATATTAAGGTTGAGTCAAACGAGACCCAAGTTCAGAATAAATGAGAAGGTTGAATTGAACGACCACTGACTCTAGCACAAATGCTAAGGGTTAATAAAACGAGGCCCAACTCTAGCTCAAATGGTAAGGTTGAGTCAAACGAGGATCAAAGGTTAAGTCAAACGAAGCCTGACTGCAGTGCAAATGGTAAGGTTAAGCCAAACGAGGCCGACTCGAGAACAAATGAGAAGGTTGAGTCAAATGACCCACGACTCCAGCACAAATAATAAAGATGAGTCAAATGAGGCATGACTTCAATTCAAATAGTAAGGTTGAGTCAACCGAGGCCCGACTCTAGCACAAATGGGAAGGTTGAGTCAAAAGAGGCCCAACTCCAGCACAAATGAGATGGTTTAGTCAAATAACCCTCAACTCTGAGACAAATGCTAAGGGTTAGTTAAACAAGGCTCGACTATGGCTCAAATAGTAAGGTTGAGTCAAATGAGGGTCGACTCCAGCACAAATGATAAGGGTGAGTCAAACAGGGCCCGACTCTGGCTCAAATGATAATGGTGAGTCAAATAAGGATGGACTTTGGCACAATCAGTAAGGTTGAGTCAAACTAGGCTCGACTTTGACCCAAATGTTAAGGTTGAGTCAAACAAGGCCCGACTCTAGAACAAATGGTAAGGTTGACTCAAATGAGGCTCGATTCTGGCGCAAATGTTAAGATTGGGCCAAACGAGGCCCAACTCCGGCACAAATCATATGGGTGAGTCAAACAAGGCTCAACTCTAGCATAAATGTTTAAATTGGGTCAAACAAGGCCTAACTCTAGTACAAATCATAAGGGTGAGTGAAACGAGACCCAACACTAGCAGAAATGGTAAGGTGAAGTCAAACAAGGCCCGACTCTAGTTCAAATAATAAGGTTAAGTCAAACGAGGCTCGGCTTTAGCACAAATGGTAAGGTTGAGTCAAATGAGGCGAGACTCTGGCACAAGTGGTAAGGTTGACTCAAACGAGGCTCGATTTTGGTACAAATGGTAAGGTTGAGTGAAACGAGGCCCAACTTTGGCACAATTGATAAGGCTAAGTCAAACGAGGCCTGACTCTGGCACAATTGGTAAGGTTGAGTCAAACGAGGCCCAACTCTGGTACAAATGATAAGGGTGAGACAAACAAGACCCGACTCTAGCACAAATAGTAAGGGTGAGACAAACAAGGCCCGACTCTAGTGCAAATGGTAAGGTTGAGTCAAACGAGACCCGACTCTGGCCTAAATGATAATGTTGAGTCAAATGAGGCCCGTCTCCGATACAATGTTAAGGTTGAGTCAAATGAGGCCCGACTCTAGCCCAAATGATAAGGTTAAGTTAAACAAGGCCTGACTCCAGCACTGTAGACACTCAATTTTGTCCGACCCACTTTAAAATTCACAAACCCAAAATTAAAACCTAATCCAAGAAAAATCAAAAAAAATGAAAATAAAACCAAAATAATAATAATAAACAGATAATTCTAACAAAAATCAAAAAAATTGGAGATAAATCCAAGAAATAAAAGATAGCAAAGAAATAAAAGAAAATATAAAAGATAAAAATCTGAAATCCAAAAAGATAAATAAAAATGTTAGATAAATAAAAGATAAGAAGATGAAGTATAAAAGAATTAGGAATCAAGTGTCATAAAAAAAAAATAAACTCTAAACTCACAAAATATATAAAAACCATTCACATGCACTTGAGACTCCACGGCACTCTCCACTGCACTACACTCGCAGACCACTCTGCACTACACATGGAAAGAACACATGCAAGAAAAATTTGAGCACACTCTCAAAACAAGAAGGACACACACACTTGCACGGATCACTCTCCACTGCAACACCCTCATCGCAGTCACGAAATGAAGCTCACTGCACCCTCACCCAACAGCACCAAATGCCACCAGCTCGCCTGGTAGCTGCTAGCCTTCGTCTGGCACATTGTTTTGGTTGTAGTGTCTTCGACTTCCCCAGTGTCGTCAACTTCCATTCTTGTTGCTTGGCATCGCTACTATGTTCTCAACCAGGAAGCTCCGTAGCAGAACCTTGAACCATGATGTTGCCCGGCTCCTAACTTCAGTCTGACCTCATTCACAGCACTAGAAATCAGTTTGACTTTGCCACTTGGTTCTACTTCAGTTTGTCACTCGGCTTCACCATTCCTGTTGCAGCGTCTTCACCAGTAACCAACACCCAAGAAGCTCGGCCCAGTGAGAGTAGAGACAGCTGAATGACGCTGCACAAGCTACGATCTGCTATTTGGTTCATCTACTCTCGTTTCATTGAAGTTAAAAGGTACAGCTACCAAGTTCTTGAAACTTACTACTTCCCTTTTACTATTATGTCAGTGGCAATTTTATGGGGTTTGAGTTTCGTGTGAGATTTCATGACAACTTCTGGCATGTGTGCACAATGGAGTTTGGAAGTTGTCTAATTTTTTTTCATGGCAAAGGGTGAACATAATAAAAAAGAAGATGTAAACTTTGATCTAAAAAAATATAGTTAGGTTATATATTTGTTTTAAGTAAATTTTCTTAAAAAGAAGGGAAAAATAAGTCATGTCTTTTTTTTAAGTAAAAATAAATTAGAATAAATAGTCACATGGGTAACAAAAGTATTTTTTTTTTATTTTCAAAACCCTGGCCTAGAATAGAAAGGGGATTTTCTAAAATTATTTTTAAAACCTTGGCCTGAAATAGAAAGGGGATTTTCTAAAATTATTTTTAAAACCCTAGCCTGGAATAGAAAGGAGTTTTTCCTGAAATTATTTTTAAAACTTTGGACTGGAATAGGAAAGGGGTTTTCTCAAAATTATCCCAATTCAGAATGGGTAGCAATTATTTTTAAAATATTTTAAAACCAACTCAAATTAATTTAAGATAAACTAATTAGATCATTTTTGGTACTAAAAGGGCGTTTAGGGTGCTAATACCTTCCCTAAAACGTAACCAATCCCCAAACCCAATATCTAAAAACGTAGGCTATTTTTAATTAGGTGTCCGATCTCACTCATAAATAATTTAGATCGGTGGCGACTCCAAAACAAAATTTTTATGGTCAACAGGCACAAATGGCAAGGTCGAGTCAAATGAGGCTCGAGTTTGGCACAAATGAGATGGTTAAGTCAAACAACCCTAAACTCCAGCACAAATGCTAAGGGTTCATCAAACGAGGCTCGACTTCAGCTCAAATGGTAAGGTTGAGTCAAATGAGGACCGACTCTGGCACATATGATAAGGGTGAGTGAAACGAGGCCCAACTCTAGCACAGATGACAAATGTGAGTCAAACGAGTCCCGACATTGGCATAGCTAATAAGGTTAAATCAAATGAGGCCTGTCTTCAGCACAAATGGTAAGGTTGAGTCAAACAAGGCCCAACTTTGGCTCAATGATAAGGTTAAGTCAAACGAGGCCTACTTCAAGCACAAATGGTTAGGTTGAGCCAAACGAGAGCTAACTCCATCACAAATAACAAGGGAGAGTCAAACAAGGCACGACTCCGACGCAAATGGTAAGGATGAGTCAAACGAGGCCCGACTCCAGTAAAAATGATAAGGAAGAGTCAAACAAGGCCCGACTCTAGCACAAATGGTAAGGTTGAGTCAAACGAGGCTCGACTTCGACGCAATTGGTAAGGTTGAGTCAAACGAGGCCTAACTCTGGCACAAATGATAAGGGTGAGACAAATGAGGCCCGACTCTGGCACAAATGGTAAGGTTGACTCAAACAAGGCCTGATTCTAGCATAAAAGGTAAGGTTGAGTCAAACAAGGCCCGACTCCAGCACAAATGATAAAGGTGAGTCAAACAAGGCTCAACTTCAACACAATCTATAAGGTTGAGTCAAATTAGGCCCGACTTTGGCCTAAATGTTAAGGTTGAGTCAAATGAGGCTCGACTCCAGCACAAATGATAACAGTGAGTCAAACAAGGCTCAATTTTGGCACAAATGATAAGGTTGAGTCAAACAAGGCCAAAAGGTTAAGTCAAATGAGGCCCGAGTATGGCACAAATGGTAAGGTTGAATGAAACGAGGCCTGACTCTACCATAAATGAGAAGGTTGAGTCAAACATCCCCAACTCCAGTACAAATGCTAAGGGTTAGTCAAACGAGGCCTGACTCCACCACAAACGGTAAGGTTGAGACAAACGTGGCCCAACTCACGCACACATGGTAAGGTTATGTTAAATGAGGCTCAATTTTGGCACAAATGGTAAGGTTGACTCAAATAAGGCCTGACTTTGGGACAAATGATAAGGATGAGTCAAACGAGGTCCAACTCCAGTACAATTGGCAAGGTTAAGACAAACAAGGCCCGACTCTAGCTCAAATGACAAGGTTAAGTCAAATGAGGCCCCTCCATGACACAAATGTTAAGGTTAAGTCAAACGAGGCCTGACTTTAGCACAAATGAGAAGGTTCAGTCAAATAATCCTTGAGTCTGCACAAATGCTAAGGATTAGTCAAATGAGGCCCGACTCTATCTCAAATGGTAAGGTTGAGCCAAACAGGCCTGAAGTTTGAGTCAAAAGAAGCCCGACTCTGGCACAAATGGTAAGATTGTGTCAAACGAGCCCCAACTCCAGCACAAATGAGAAGGTTTAGTCAAACAACCCCTAACTCTGGCACAAATGCTAAGGGTAAGTCAAATGAGTCCCGATACCCGCAGAAATGGTAAGGTGGAGCCAAATGATGTCCAAATCTAGTACAAATGATAAGGTTGAGTCAAATGAGGCCTGACTATGGCACAAATGGTAAGCTTGAGTAAAACGAGCCTAACTCTATCACAAATGAGAAGGTTTAGTCAAATAACCACTAACTCTGGCACAAATGCTGAGGGTGAGTCAAATGAGGCCCGACTTCGATACAAATGGTAAGGTTGAGTCAAACAAGCCCCAACTCTAGCACAAATGACAAGGTTGAGCGAATTGAGGCCCGATACTGGCACAACTAGCAAGGTTGAGTCAAACAAGGCTCGACTCTAGCACAAATGGTAAGGTTAAGTCAAATGAGGTGTGGCTACAGCACAAATGGTATGGTTGACTCAAACGAGGCCTGACTCTAGCACAAATGGTAAGATTCAGTTAAACGAGGACCGACTCCAGCACAAATGAAAAGGGTGAGTCAAACAGGGCTTGATCCTGTCACAAATGGTAAGGTTGCATCAAGTGAAGCCTAACTCTGGCCAAAATGATAAGGTTGAGTCAAATAAGGCCCAACTCCAGCACAAATGGTAAGGTTCAAGGAAACAAGACCCGACTCCTATACAAATGATAAGGGTCAGTCAAACGAGGCCTGACTTTGGCACAATTGCTATGGTTGAGTCAAACGAGGCCCAACTCTAGCACAAATGATAAGGGTGAGACAAATGAGGCTCGACTATGGCACAAATGGTAAGGTTAAGTCAAACAAGGCCCGACTCTAGCCCAAATGATAAGGTTGAGTCAAATGAGGCCCGTCTCTAGTACAAATGTTAAGGTTGTGTCAAATATGACCCTACTCTGACACAAATGGCAAGGTCGAATGAAACAAGGCCTGAGTCCGGCATAAATGAGATGTTTTAGTCAAACAACTCTCAACTCTAGCACAAATGCTAAGGGTTCATCAAACGAGGCTCGACTTTGTCTTAAATGCTAACATTGAGTCAAACAAGGCCCGATTTTGGCCCAAATGATAAGGGTGAGTTAAACGAGGCCCGATTCAGCACAAATGGTAAGGTTGACTAAAACAAGACCCCAATCTGGCACAAATGATAAGGTTGAGTGAAACAAGGCCCGACTCCAGCATAGATGACAAGGGTAAGTCAAACGAGTCCCGACACTGGCATAGCTGGTAAGGTTGAATCCAACAAGGCCCGACTCCGACACAAATGGTAAGGTTGAGCCAAACAAGTCCTAACTCTGGCACAAATGATAGGGTAAGTGAAATGAGGCTTGATTCTAGCACAAATGGTTAGGTTGAGTCCAACGAGAACTGACTCCAACACAAATAATAATGGCAAGTCAAACGACGTCCGACTCAAGCACAAATGGTAGAGTTGAGTCAAACGAGGCCCAACTCTAGCGCAATTGGTAAGGTTGAGTAAAACGAGGCTCGACCCCAGCACAATTTATAAGGGAGAGTAAAACGTGGCCCAACTCTAGTACAAATGGTAAGGTTGAGTCAAACGAGGCCTGAATCTAGTGCAATTAGTAAGGTTGAGTCAAACGAGGCCTAACTCTGGCACAAATGATAAGGGTGAGACAAACGAGACCTGACTCTGACACAAATGGTAAGGTTGACTCAAACGAGGCCTGACTCCAACATAAAAGGTAAGGATGAGTCAAACGAGGCCCGACTTTGGTACAAATGATAAGGGTAAGTCAAACAAGGCTCGATTCTGGCACAAATGATAAGGTTGAGTAAAACGAGGCCCGAGTATGGCACAAATGGTAAGGTTGAGTGAAACGAGGCCCGACTTTGCCATAAATGAGAAGGTTGAGGCAGACAACCCTCAACTCCAGCACAAATGCTAAGGGTTAGTTAAACAAGGCCTGACTCCAGCACAAATGGTAAGGTTGAGACAAACGTGTCCCAACTCACACATAAATGGTAAGGTTGTGTCAAACAAGGCCCAATTCTAGCACAAATAGTAAGGTTAACTCAATTGAGGCCCGACTCCGGCATAAATGGAAAGGTTAAGTCAAACGAGGCCCAACTCTAGCACAAATGATAAGGGTGAGTCAAACAAGGCACGACTCTAGCACAAATGGTAAGGTTGAGTCAAATGAGGCCCAACTTTGGCACAAATGGTAAGGTTGAGCCAAACAAGGATCGACTCCAGAATAATTGGTAAGGTTAAATCAAACAAGGCCCGACTTTGGTACAAATGGTAAGGTTAAGTCAAACAAGGCCTGACTATGGCACAAATGATATGGGTGAGTCAAACGAGCCCTGATCCCAGCACAAATGGTTAGGTTGAGTTAAACAAGGGTTGGCTTAGACACAAATAATAAGGGTGAGTCAAACGAGGCCTAACTCTGGCACAATTGGTAAGGTTGAGTGAAACGAGGCTCGACCCTAGAACAAATGATAGGGGAGAGTGAAATGAGGCCTGACTCTAGTACAAATAGTGTGGTTGAGTTAAACGAGGCCCAACTCTGGCAGAAATCATAACAGCGAGTCAAATGAGGCCCGACACTGGTAGCAATGGTAAGGTGGAGCCAAATGAGGCCCAACTTTAGCGCAAATCATAAGGTTGAGTTAAACGAGGCCCAAGGTTAAGTCAAATGACCCCCAACTACAGCACAAATGCTAAGGGTTAGTAAAATGAAGCCCCACTCTGGTACAAATGGTAGGGTTCAGTCAAACGAGGCCCGACTCTGGCACAAATGGTAAGGTTCAGCCAAACGAGGCCCGACTCTAGCCTAAATTGTATGGTTGAGTCAAACGAGGCCTGACTTTGGCCCAAATGATAAGGTTGAGTCAAACGAGACCCATCTCTAGTACAAATGTTAAGGTTCAGTTAAATGGGACTTGCGCACAAATGGTAAGGGTGAGTTAAACGGGACTTGCGTACAAATGGTAAGGGTGAGTTAAACGAGACCCAACTTTAGCACAAATGGTAAGGTTGTGTCAAACGAGGTGCGACTCCAACACAAATGGTAAGGTTGAGTCAAACGAGGCCTGACTATAGCATAAATGGCAAGGCTGAGTCAAGTGAAGCCCGACTCTAGTCAAAATGATAAGGTTGAGTCAAACAAGGCCCGACTCTGGTACAATTGGTAAGGTTGAGTAAAACAAGGCCCGACTCTGGCACAAATGATAAAGGTGAGTCATACGAGGCCGACTTTGGCATAAATGGTAAGGTTGAGTCAAATGAGGCCTGACTCTAGCGCAAATGGTATGGTTGACTCAAACGAGGCCCGACTTTGACCTAAATTATAAGTTTGCGTCAAACGTGGCTGATTCTGGCATAAATGGTTAGGTTGAGTCAAATCAGCCTAACTTCAATACAAATAATAAGGGTGAGTCAAATGAGGCCCGACACCGGCACAAATGGTAAGGTTGAGTCAAACAAGGCATGACTCCAGTACAAATGGTAAGGGTGAGTCAAACAAGGCCCAACTCTAGCGCAAATGATAAGGTTGAGTCAAATGAGGCTTAACTGTAGCACAAATGATAAGATTGAGTCAAATGAGGACCGATTCTGGCACAAATGGTTAGGTTGAGTTAAAAGAGGGTTGACTCTGGTACAAATAATAAGGGTGAGTCAAATGAGGCTTGACTCTAGCACAAATGCCAAGGCTGAGTCAAACAAGGCCTAACTTTGGTACAAATGAGAAGGTTGAGTCGAATCAAGCCTGAACGTTGTGTCAAACGAGGCCCGACTACAGCACAAATGGTAAGGTTGAGTCAAACGAGGCCCGACTCTAGAACAAGTGGCAAGGTCGAGTCAAACGAGCCTGACTCCAACATAAATGGCAAGGTCAAGACAAACGAGGCCCGACTCTGGCACAGATGGTAAGGGTGAGTCAAACAAGGCTCGGCTCCAACACAAATAGTAAGCTTGAGTCAAATGAGGTGCGACTCCATCACAAATGGTAATGTTGATTTAAACGAGGCCTAGGTCAAGCAGAAATGGTAAGGTTGAGTCAAACAAGGCCCGACTCTAGCACAAATACTAAAGGTGAGTCAAATGAGGCCCGGCTCCAGCACAAACAGTAAGGTTTGAGTCAAATGAGGCCCGACTCTAGCACAAATGGCAAGGTTGACTCAAACGAGGCCTACTTCCAGCACAAATGATAAGTGTGAGTAAAACAAGACCTGACTCTAGCACAAATGGTAGGGTTTAGTCAAAAGAGATCCAAGTCTGATACAAATGAGAAGGTTGAGTCAAACGACCCCCAACTCTAGCACAAATGCTACGGGTTAGTCAAATGAGGCCCGACTCTGGCACAAATGGTAGGGTTGAGATGAACGTGGGCTAACTCGCACATACATGGTAAAGGTGAGTTAAATGAGGCCCGATTCCGGTACAAATGATAAGGTTGAGTGACCCGAGGCCCAACTCTGGTGCAAATGGTATGGTTGAGTCAAACGAGGCCCGACTCTAGCATAAATTGTATGGTTGAGTCAAACGAGGCTTGACTCTGGCCCAAATGATAAGGTTGAGTCAAACGAGACCCATCTCTGGTACAAATGTTAACGTTGAGTTAAATGGGACTTGCACACAAATGGTAAGGGTGAGTTAAACGAGACCCAGCTTTAGCACAAATGGTAAGGTTGTGTCAAACGAGGTGCGACTCTAGGACAAATGGTAAGGTTGAGTCAAACGAGGCTTGACTCTAGCATAAATGGCAAGGTTGAGTCAAGTGAGGCCCGACTCTAGCCAAAATGATAAGGTTGAGTCAAACGAGGCCCGACTCCAGTACAATTGGCAAGGTTGAGTCAAGCAAGGCCCGACGCTGGCACAAATGATAAGGGTGAGGCAAATGAGGCCTGACTCTGGCACAAATGGTAAGATTGAGTCAAACGAGTCCTGACTCTAGCGCAAATGGTATGGTTGAGTCAAACGAGGCCCAAATTTGACCGAAATGAGAAGGTTCAATCAAACGATCCCTGAATCTGGCACAAATGCTTAGGGTTAGGCAAATGAGGCCTGACTTTGTCTCAATTGGTAAGGTTGATCCAAACGGGCCCGAAGTTTGAGTCAAAAGAAGCCCGACTTTGGCACAAATGGTAAGGTTGAGTCAAACGAGCCCCAACTCCAGCACAAATGAGATGGTTTAGTCAAACGACCCCTAACTCTGGCACAAATGCTAAGGGTAAGTCAAATGAGTCCCGACACCTGCAGAAATGGTAAGGTGGAGCCAAATGAGGCCCAAATCTAGTACAAATGATAAGGTTGAGTTAAATGAGGCTTGACTATGGCACAAATGGTAAGCTTGAGTAAAACAAGGCCTAACTCTACCACAAATGAGAAGGTTTAGTCAAATAACCCCTAACTTCGGCACAAATGCTAAGGGTGAGTCAAACGAGGCCTGACTTTGATACAAATGGTAAGGTTGAGTCAAACAAGCCCCAACTCTGGCACAAATGACAAGGTTGAGCGAATTGAGGCCCAATACTGGCACAACTAGCAAGGTTGAGTCAAACAAGGCTCGACTCTAGCACAAATGGTAAGGTTAAGTCAAATGAGGTGTGACTATAGCACAAATGGTATGGTTGACTCAAACGAGCCCCGACTCCAGCACAAATGGTAAGGTTCAGTTAAACGAGGCCCGACTCCAGCATAAATGAAAAGGGTGAGTCAAACAGGGCTTGATTCTATCACAAATGGTAAGGTTGCATCAAGTGAAGCCTAACTCTAGCTAAAATGATAAGGTTGAGTCAAATAAGGCCCAACTCCAGTACAAATGGTAAGGTTAAGGGAAACAAGACCCGACTCTTGTACAAATGATAAGGGTCAGTCAAACAAGGCCTGACTCTGGGACAATTGCTATGGTTGAGTCAAACGAGGCCCAACTCTGGTACAAATGATAAGGGTGAGACAAACGAGGCTCGACTATGGCATAAATGGTAAGGTTAAGTCAAACGAGGCCCAACTCTAGCCCAAATGATAAGGTTGAGTCAAATGAGGCCCGTCTCTAGTACAAATGTTAAGGTTGTGTCAAATATGACCCTACTCTAACACAAATGGCAAGGTCAAATGAAACAAGGCCTGAGTTCGGCACAAATGAGATGGTTTAGTCAAACAACCCTTAACTCTAGCACAAATGCTAAGGGTTCATCAAACGAGGCTCGACTTTGTCTTAAATGCTAAGGTTGAGTCAAACGAGGCCCAATTTTGGCTCAAATGATAAGGGTGAGTTAAACGAGGCCCAATTCAGCACAAATGGTAAGGTTGACTAAAACAAGGCCCGAATCTGGCACAAATGATAAGGTTGAGTGAAACAAGGCCCGACTCTAGCATAGATGACAAGGGTGAATCAAACGAGTCCCGACACTGGCATAGCTGGTAAGGTTGAATCCAACGAGGCCCGACTCCGACACAAATGGTAAGGTTGAGCCAAACAAGTCCTGACTCTGGCACAAATGATAGGGTTAAGTCAAACGAGGCTTGATTCTGGCACAAATGGTGAGGTTGAGTCCAACGAGAGCTGACTCCAACACAAATAATAATGGCGAGTCAAACGAGATCCGACTCAAGCACAAATGGTAAAGTTGAGTCAAACAAGGCCCAACTCTAGCACAATTGGTAAGGTTGAGTGAAACGAGGCTCGACCCCAGCATAATTTATAAGGGAGAGTAAAACGTGGCCCGACTCTAGCACAAATGGTAAGGTTGAGTCAAACGAGGCCCTACTTAAGTGCAATTAGTAAGGTTGAGTCAAACAAGGCCTAACTCTGGCACAAATGATAAGGGTGAGACAAACGAGACCTGACTCTGACACAAATGGTAAGGTTGACTCAAACGAGGCTTGACTCCAGCATAATAGGTAAGGATGAGTCAAACGAGGCCCGACTTCGGTACAAATGATAAGGGTGAGTCAAACAAGACTCAATTCTGGCACAAATGATAAGGTTGAGTAAAACGAGGCCCGAGTATGGCACAATGGTAAGGTTGAGTGAAACGAGGCCCGACTCTGCCATAAATGAGAAGGTTGAGGTAGACAACCCTCAACTCCAGCACAAATACTAAGGGTTAGTCAAACAAGGCCTGACTCCAGCACAAATGGTAAGGTTGAGACAAACGTGTCCCAACTCACACACAAATGGTAAGGTTCAGTCAAACGAGGCCCAATTCTAGCACAAATAGTAAGGTTAACTCAATTGAGGCCCGACTCCAGCATAAATGGAAAGGTTAAGTCAAACGAGGCCCACCTCTAGCACAAATGATAAGAGAGAGTCAAACAAGGCACGACTCTAGCACAAATGGTAAGGTTGCGTCAAATGAGGCCCAACTTTGGCACAAATGGTAAGGTTGAGCCAAACGAGGATCAACTCCAGAATAATTGGTAAGGTTAAATTAAATGAGGCCCGACTCTGGCAGAAATCATAACGGCGAGTCAAATGAGGCCCGACACTAGTAGCAATGGTAAGGTGGAGCTTAATGAGGCCCAGCTTTAGCGCAAATCATAAGGTTGAGTTGAACGAGGCCAAAAGGTTAAGTCAAATGACCCCCAACTCTGGCACAAATGCTAAGGGTTAGTCAAATGAAGCCCGACTCTGGTACAAATGGTAGGGTTCAGTCAAACGAGCCCTGACTCTGGCACAAATGGTAAGGTTAGCCAAACGAGGCCTGACTCTAGCCTAAATTGTATGGTTGAGTCAAATGAGGCCTAACTTTGGCCCAAATGATTAGGTTGAGTCAAACGAGACCCATCTCTGATACAAATGTTAAGGTTGAGTTAAATGGGACTTGCGCACAAATGGTAAGGGTGAGTTAAACTAGACCCAGCTTTAGCACAAATGGTAAGGTTGTGTCAAACGAGATGCGACTCCAACAAAAATGGTAAGGTTGAGTCAAATGAGGCCTGACTTTAGCATAAATGGCAAGGTTGAGTCAAGTGAGGCCCAACTCTAGCCAAAATGATAAGGTTGAGTCAAACGAGGCTTGACTCTGGTACAATTGGTGAGGTTGAGTAAAACAAGACCCGACTCTGGCACAAATGATAAGGGTGAGGCAAACGAGCCCCGACTTTGGCATAAATGGTAAGGTTGAGTCAAATGAGGCCTGACTCTAGTGCAAATGGTATGGTTGACTCAAACGAGGCCTGACTTTGACCCAAATTATAAGTTTGCGTCAAACGTGGCTGATTCTGGCATAAATGGTTAGGTTGAGTCAAATGAGCCTGACTTCAATACAAATAATAAGGGTGAGTCAAATGAGGCCCGACACCGGTACAAATGGTAGGGTTGAGTCAAACAAGGCATGACTCCAGTACAACGGTAAGGGTGAGTCAAACAAGGCCCGACTCTGGCATAAATGATAAGGTTGAGTCAAATAAGGCCTAACTATAGCACAAATGATAAAATTGAGTCAAATGAGGCCCAATTCTGGCACAAATGGTTAGGTTGAGTTAAAAGAGGGTTGACTCTAGTACAAATAATAAGGGTGAGTCAAATGAGACTTGACTCTGGCACAAATGCTAAGGTTGAGTCAAACAACGCCCAACTCTGGTACAAATGAGAAGGTTGAGTCAAATCAAGCCTGAACATTGTGTCAAACGAGGCCCGACTATGGCACAAATGGTAAGGTTGAGTCAAACGAGGCCCGACTCTAGAACAGATGGCAAGGTCGAGTCAAACAAACCTGACTCCAGCATAAATGGCAAGGTCAAGACAAACAAGGCCCGACTCTGGCACAGATGGTAAGGGTGAGTCAAACAAGGCTCGGCTCCAGAACAAATGGTAAGCTTGAGTCAAATGAGGTGCGACTCCATCGCAAATGGTAATGTTGATTTTAACGAGGCCTAGGTCTGGCAGAAATGGTATGGTTGAGTCAAACAAGGCCTGACTCTGGCACAAATGCTAAAGTTGATTCAAATGAGGCCCGACTCTAGCACAAATAGTAAGGTTGAGTCAAATGAGGCCCGACTCTAGCACAAATGGCAAGGTTGACTCAAACGAGGCCTACCTCCATCACAAATGATAAGTGTGAGTCAAACAAGACCTGATTCTAGCACAAATGGCATGGTTGAGTCAAACGAGATCCAAGTCTGATACAAATGAGAAGGTTGAGTCAAACAACCCCCAACTCTGGCACAAATGCTAAGGGTTAGTCAAATGAGGCCCGACCCCAGCACAAATGGTAGGGTTGAGATGAACATGGCCTAACTCGAACATAAATGGTAAGGGTGAGTTAAATGAGGCCCAATTCTGGCACAAATGATAAGGTTGAGTGACCCGAGGCCCAACTCTGGCGCAAATGGTATGGTTGAGGCAAACGAGGCCCAACTCTAGCATAAATTGTATGGTTGAGTCGAACGAGGCCTAACTTTGGCCCAAATGATAAGGTTGAGTCAAACGAGACCCATCTCTGGTACAAATGTTAAGCTTGAGTTAAATGGGACTTGCACACAAATGGAAAGGGTGAGTTAAACGAGACCCAGCTTTAGCACAAATGGTAAGGTTGTGTCAAACGAGGCGCGACTCCAGCACAAATGGTAAGGTTGAGTCAAACGAGGCCTGACTCTAGCATAAATGGCAAGGTTGAGTCAAGTGAGGCCTGACTCTAGCCAAAATAATAAGGTTGAGTCAAACGAGGCCCGGTTTTGGTACAATTGGTAAGGTTGAGTCAAGCAAGGCCCGACTCTGGCACAAATGATAAGGATGAGGCAAACGAGGCCTAACTCTAGCACAAATGGTAAGGTTGAGTCAAACGAGGCCTGACTCTAGCACAAATGGTATGATTGAGTCAAATGAGGCCCGACCTTGACCCAAATTATAAGTTTGAGTCAAACGTGGCCGATTCTGGCATAAATGGTTAGGTTGAGTCAAACGAGCCTGACTTCAACACAAATAATAAGGGTAAGTCAAATGAGGCCCGACATCGGCACAAATGGTAGGGTTGAGTCAAACAAGGCATGACTCCAATACAAATGGTAAGGGTGAGTCAAACAATGCCCGACTCTGGTACAAATGATAAGGTTGAGTCAAATGAGGCCTAACTGTAACACAAATGATAAGATTGAGTCAAATGAGGCCCGATTCTAGCACAAATGGTTAGGTTGAGTTAAAAGAGGGTTGACTCGGGTACAAATAATAAGGGTGAGTCAAATGAGGCCTGACTCTAGCACAAATGCTAAGGTTGAGTCAAACAAGGCCCAACTCTAGTACAAATGAGAAGGTTGAGTCAAATCAGGCCGAACGTTGTGTCAAACGAGGCCTGACTACGGCACAAATGGTAAGGTTGAGTAAAACGAGGCTCGACTCTAGAACAAATGGCAAGGTCGAGTCAAACGAGCCTGACTCCAGCATAAATGGCAAGGTCAAGACAAACAAGGCCCAACTCTAGCACAAATGGTAAGGGTGAGTCAAACAAGGCTCGGCTCCAGTATAAATGGTAAGCTTGAGTCAAATGAGGCTTGACTCCGTTGCAAATGGTAATGTTGATTTAAACGAGGCCTAGGTCTAGCAGAAATGGTAAGGTTGAGTCAAACAAGGCCCGACTCTAGCACAAATGCTAAAGGTGAGTCAAATGAGGCCCGACTCCAGCACAAATAGTAAGGTTGAGTCAAATGAGGCCTGACTCTAGCATAAATGGCAAGGATGAGTCAAGTGAGGCCCGACTCTAGCCAAAATGATAAGGTTGAGTCCAACGAGGCTCGACTCCGGTACAATTAGCAAGGTTGAGTCAAGCAAAGCTTGACTCTAGCACAAATGATAAGGGTGAGGCAAACGAGGCCTGACTCTAGCACAAATGGTATGGTTGAGTCAAACGAGGCCTGACTCTAGCGCAAATGGTATGGTTGAGTCAAACGAGGCCCGACTTTGACCCAAATTATAAGTTTGAGTCAAACGTGGCTGATTCTGGTATAAATGGTTAGGTTGAGTTAAACGAGCCTGACTTCAACACAAATAATAAGGGTGACTCAAATGAGGCCCGACATCGGCACAAATGGTAGGGTTGAGTCAAACAAGACATGACTCCAGTACAAATGGTAAGGGTGAGTCAAACAAGGCCCGTCTCTAGCACAAATGATAAGGTTGAGTCAAATGAGGCTTGACTGTAGCACAAACGATAAGATTGAGTCAAATGAGGCTTGATTCTCGCACAAATGGTTAGGTTGAGTTAAAAGAGGGTTGACTCTGGTACAAATAATAAGGGTAAGTCAAATGAGGCCTGACTCTAGCACAAATGCTAAGGTTGAGTCAAACAAGGCCCAACTCTGGTACAAATGAGAAGGTTGAGTCAAATCAGGCCCGAACATTGTGTCAAACAAGGCCCGACTATGGCACAAATGGTAAGGTTGAGTCAAACGAGGCTCGACTCTAAAACAAATGGCAAGGTCAAGTCAAACGAGCCTGACTCCAGCATAAATAGCAAGGTCAAGGCAAACAAGGCCCAACTCTGGCACAAATGGTAAGGGTGAGTCAAACAAGGCTCGGCTCCAGTACAAATGGTAAGCTTGAGTCAAATGAGGTTTGACTCCATCGCAAATGGTAATGTTGATTTAAACGAGGCCTAGGTCTAGCAGAAATGGTAAGGTTGAGTCAAACAAGGCTTGACTCTGGCACAAATGCTAAAGGTGAGTCAAATGAGGCCCAACTCCAGCACAAACAGTAAGGTTGAGTCAAATGAGGCCCGACTCTAGCACAAATGGCAAGGTTGAGTCAAACGAGGCCTGACTCTAGCATAAATGGCAAGGTTGAGTCAAGTGAGGCCTGACTCTAGCCAAAATGATAAGGTTGAGTCCAACGAGGCTCGACTCCGGTACAATTGGTAAGGTTGAGTCAAGCAAGGCTTGACTCTGGCACAAATGATAAGGGTGAGGCAAACGAGGCCTGACTCTGGCACAAATGGTATGGTTGAGTCAAACGAGGCCTGACTCTAGCGCAAATGGTATGGTTTAGTCAAACAAGGCCCGACTTTGACCCAAATTATAAGTTTGAGTCAAATGTGGCCGATTCTGGCATAAATGGTTAGGTTGAGTCAAACGAGCCTGACTTCAATGCAAATAATAAGGGTGAGTCAAATGAGGCCCGACATTGGCACAAATGGTAGGGTTGAGTCAAACAAGGCATGACTCCAGTACAAATGGTAAGGTGAGTCAAACAAGGCCAAACTCTGGCACAAATGTTAAGGTTGAGTCAAATGAGGCCTGACTGTAGCACAAATGATAAGATTGAGTCAAATGAGGCCCGATTCTAGCACAAATGGTTAGGTTGAGTTAAAAGAGGGTTGACTCTAGTACAAATAATAAGGGTGAATCAAATGAGGCCTGACTCTAGCACAAATGCTAAGGTTGAGTCAAACAAGGCCCAACTCTGGTACAAATGAGAAGGTTGAGTCGAATCAGGCTTGAACGTTTTGTCACACAAGGCCCGACTATGGCACAAATGGTAAGGTTGAGTCAAACGAAGCCTGACTCTAGAACAAATAGTAAGGTCGAGTCAAACAAGCCTGACTCTAGCATAAATGGCAAGGTCAAGACAAATGAGGCCCGACTCTGGCACAAATGGTAAGGGTGAGTCAAACAAGGCTCGGCTCCAGCACAAATGGTAAGCTTGAGTCAAATGAGGCTTGACTCCATCGCAAATGGTAATGTTGTTTTGAATGAGGCCTAGGTCTAGCAGAAATGGTAAGGTTGAGTCAAACAAGGCCCGACTCTAGCACAAGTGCTAAAGTTGAGTCAAATGAGTCCTGACTCCAGTACAAATAGTAAGGTTGAGTCAAATGAGGCCTGACTCTAGCACAAATGGCATGGTTGAGTCAAACAAGGCCTGCCTCCAGCACAAATGATAAGTATGTGTCAAACAAGACTTGACTCTAGTACAAATGGCAGGGTTGAGTCAAACGAGATCCAAGTCTGATACAAATGAGAAGGTTGAGTCAAACGACCCCCAACTCTGGCACAAATGCTAAGGGTTAGTCAAATGAGGCCCGACTCTGGCACAAATGGTAGGGTTGAGACGAACGTGGCCTAACTCGCACACAAATGGTAAGGGTGAGTTAAATGAGACCTGATTCCGGTACAAATGATAAGGTTGAATGACCCGAGGCCTAACTCTAGCGCAAATGGTATGGTTGAGTCAAAGGAGGCCCAACTCTAGCATAAATTGTATGGTTGAGTCGATCGAGGCCTGACTCTAGCCCAAATGATAAGGTTGAGTCAAACGAGACCCATCTTTGGTACAAATGTTAAGGTTGAGTTAAATGGGACTTGCACACAAATAGTAAGGGTGAGTTAAACAAGACCCAGCTTTAGCACAAATGATAAGGTTGTGTCAAACGAGGCACGACTCCAGTACAAATGGTAAGGTTAAGTCAAACGAGGCCTGACTCTAGTATAAATGGCAAGGTTGATCAAGTGAGGCCCGACTCTAGCCAACATGATAAGGTTGAGTCAAACGAGACCCGACTCTAGTATAATTGGTAAGGTTGAGTCAAACGAGGTTCGACTCTAGCACAAACGATAAGGGTGAGGCAAACGAGGCCTGACTTTGGCACAAATGGTAAGGCTGAGTCAAACGAGGCCTGACTCTAGCATAAATGGCAAGGTTGAGTCAAGTGAGGCCCGACTCTAGCCAAAATGATATGGTTTAGTCAAACGAGGCCCGACTCCAGTACAATTGGTAAGGTTGAGTCAAGCAAGGCCCGACTCTGGCACAAATGATAAGGGTAAGGCAAACGAAGCCCGACTCTGGCACAAATGGTAAGGTTGAGTCAAACGAGGCCTGACTCTAGCGCAAATGGTATGGTTGAGTCAAACGAGGCCCGACTTTGACCCAAATTATAAGTTTGAGTCAAACGTGGCCAATTCTGGCATAAATGGTTAGGTTGAGTCAAACGAGCCTGACTTCAACACAAATAATAAGGGTGAGTCAAATGAGGCCCGACATCGGCACAAATGGTAAAGTTGAGTCAAACAAGGCATGACTCTAGTACGAATGGTAAGGGTGAGTCAAACAAGGCCCGACTCTAGCACAAACGATAAGGTTGAGTCAAATGAGGCCTGACTGTAGCACAAACGACAAGATTGAGTCAAATGAGGCATGATTCTGGCACAAATGGTTAGGTTGAGTTAAAAGAGGGTTGACTCTAGTACAAATAATAAGGGTGAGTCAAATGAGGCCTGACTCTGGCACAAATGCTAAGGTTGAGTCAAACAAGGCCCAACTCTGGTACAAATGAGAAGGTTGAGTTGAATCAGGCCCGAACGTTGTGTCAAACGAGGCTTGACTATGGCACAAATGGTAAGGTTGAGTCAAACGAGGCTTGACTTTAGAACAAATGGCAAGGTCGAGTCAAACAAGCCTGACTCCCGCATAAATGGCAAGGTCAAGACAAACGAGGCCCGACTCTGGCATAAATGGTAAGGGTGAGTCAAACAAGGCTCGGCTCCAGCACAAATGGTAAGCTTGAGTCAAATAAGGCTTGACTCTATCGCAAATGGTAATGTTGATTTAAATGAGGCCTAGGTCTAGTAGAAATGGTAAGGTTGAGTCAAACAAGGACCGACTCTGGCATAAATGCTAAAGGTGAGTTAAATAAGGCCCAACTCCAGTACAAACAGTAAGGTTGAGTCAAACGAGGCCCGACTTTGGCCCAAATGATAAGGTTGAGTCAAATGCGGCCTGAGTCTGGTACAAATAATAAGGTTCAGATCAACAAGGCCCGACCTTGGTACAAATGGTAAGGTTGAGTGAAACAAGGCCCAAATCCAATACAAAAGATAAGGGTGAGTCAAATGAGGCCCAACTCTATCGCAAATGGGAAGGTTAAGTCAAACGAGGCCTAACTCTAGCACAATTGGTAAGGTTGAGTCAAACGAGGCCCAACTCCAGTACAAATGATAAGGGTAAGAAAAATGAGGCCCGGCTTTGGCACAATAGTAAGGATAGGTCAAACGAGACCCGACTCTAACGCAAATAGTAAGGTTGAGTCAAACAATGCCCAATTCTGACCCAAGTGATAAGGTTCAGACAAACAATGCCCATCTCCAGTACAAATATTAAGGTTGAGTCAAACGAGGCCCGACTCAAGCACAAATGAGAAGGTTGAGTCAATCGATCCCCGACTCAAGCACAAATGCTAAGGGTTAGTCAAACAAGGCCTGACTCTAGCTCAAATGGTAAGGTTGAGTCAAACGAGGCCCAACTCTAGAACAAATGGCAACGTGGAGTCAAACGAAGCCTGACTCTAGAACAACTAGTAAGGTTTAGTGAAACGAGGCCCAACCCTAGCACAAATGATCAAGGTGAGTCAAATGAGGCTCAACTCTAGCACAAATGGTAAGGTTGAGTCAAACGAGGCCTGACTCTAGCACAATTGGTAAGGTTAAGTCAAACGAGGCCCAACTCTGGCACAAATGATAAGGGTGAGTTAAATGAGGGCCGACACTTGCACAAATGTTAAGGTTGAATTAAACGAGGCCCGACTCCAGTACAAATGGTAACGTTAAGTCAAACGAGGCCCAACTTTGGCACAATTGGTAAGGTTGAGTGAAACGAGGCCCATCCCCAGGACAAATGATAAGGGTGAGTCAAACGAGGCTCAACTCCAGTACAAATGGTAAGGTTGAGTCAAACAAGGTCCAACTTTAGCACAATTAGTAAGGTTGAGTCAAACAAGGCCCAACTCTGGCACAAATGATAAGGGTGAGTCAAACGAGGCCCAACTCTAGCACAAATGACAAGGGTGAGTCAAACAAGGCCCGACTCTGGCACACTTGGTAAGGTTGAGTGAAACGAGGCTCGACCTCAGTATAAGTGATAAGGGTGAGTCAAACGAGACTCGACTCCAGCACAAATGGTGAGGTTGTTTTAAACGAGGCCCAACTCCCGAACAAATGGTAAGGTTTAGTCAAACAAGACCTGACTATGGCACAAATGATAAGGGTGAGTGAAACAAGACTTGATTCTGGCACAAATGATAAGGTTGACTCAAACGAGGTACGACTCTGGCACAAAAGGTAAGGGTGAGTCAAATGAGGCCTGACATTGGCACAACTGGGAAGGTTGAGTCAAACGAGGCCTGGCTCTAGCACAGCTAGTAAGGTTTCGTCAAATGAGGTGTGACTCCAGCACATGTGGTAAGATTGACTCAAATGAGGCCTGACTCTAGCACAAATGGTAAGGTTGAGTCAAACGAGGCTCGACTATGGCACAAATGATAAGGGTGAGTCAAACGGGACCCGATTCTGATACAAATGGTAAGGTTGACTCAAATGAGGCCCGACTCTAGCACAAATCATAAGGGTGAGTTAAACAAGGCTCGACATAGGTAGAAATGGTAAGGTGGAGACAAACGAGGCCTAACTCTAGTGCAAATGATAAGGTTGAGTCAAGCGAGGGCCAAAGGTTGAGTCCAATGACCCCCAACTCCAGCACAAATGCTAAGGGTTAGTTAAACGAGGCCCAACTTTGGCAAAAACAGTAGGGTTGAGACAAAAGTGGCCTGACTCGCATACAAATGGTAGGGTTGAGTGAAACGAGGCCCAATTCCAGCACAAATGGTAAGGTTGAGTGAAACAAGGCCCAACTTTGGTACAAATGACAAGGGTGAGTCAAATGAGGCCCGACACTGGCACAACTAGTAAGGTTGAGTTAAACAAGGCCCAGTTCTAGCACAAATGGTAAGGTTGTGTCAAACAAGGTGCAACTCTGGCAAAAAGGTAAGGTTGACTCAAACGAGTCCTAACTTTAGCACAAATTGTAAGGTTGAGTCATACGAGGCCCTGCTCTGGCACAAATGATAAGGGTGAGTCAAACGAGGCCTGACTCCAGCACAAACGGTAAGTTTGAGTCAAGTAAGGCCCAACTCTGGCCAACATGATAAGGGTGAGTCAAACGAGGCTCAACTCTAGTACAAATGGTAAGGTTAAGTGAAACGAGGCTCGACTCTGGCACAAATGATAAGTGTGAGACAAATGAGGCCCGACTCTTGCACAATTGGTGAGGTTGAGTCAAACAAGGCTCAACTCTGGCATAAATGATAAGGGTGAGAAAATTGAGGCCCGACTCTGGCACAAATGGTAAAGTTAAGTCAAATAAGGCCTGACTCTAGTGAAAATGGTAAGGTTGAGTCAATCGAGGCTACACTCTAGCCCAAATGATAAGGCTGAGTCAAACGAGGCCTGTCTCTAATACAAATGTTAAGGTTGAGTCAAATGAGACCGGACTCTGGCACAAATGACAAGGTTGAGTCAAACAATCCCTGACTCTGACACAAATGCTAAGGGTTAACCAAACAAGAGCCTACTCTAACTCAAATGGTAAGGTTGAGTCAAACGAGTCCCGACTCTAGCACAAATGAGAAGGTTGAGTCAAACAACCCCTGACTCCAGCACAAATGCTAAGGGTGAGTCAACCAAGGCCTGACTCCAACACAAATGGCAAGGTTGAGTCAAACGAGGCCCAGGTCTGGTACAAATGATAAGGGTGAGTCAAAGTAGGCCTGACTCCAATACAAATGACAAGGGTGAGTCAATCGAGGCTCAATTCTAGCACAAATGGTAAGGTTGACTCAAATGATGCCCGAATCTGGCACAAATGATAAGGGTGAGTCAAACGAGACTTGACACTGTCATAGTTGGTAAGGTTGAGTCAAACGAGGCCCACCTTCGACACAAATGGTAAGGATGAGTCAAACAAGGGCCGACACCAGCATTACTGGTAAGGTTGAGTCAAACGAGGCCCGTCTTAAGCACAAAAGATATAGGTGAGTGAAACGAGGCCTAACTCTAGCACAAATGATAAGGATGAGTCAAACGAGGCGTGACTTTGGCACAATTGGTAAGGTTGAATAAAACAGGGCTAACTCTAGCACAAATGATAAGGGTGAGACAAACGAGGCCCGACTCTACCATAAAACATAAGGTTGGGTCGAACAAGGCATGACTCTAGCACAAATGGTAAGGTTAAGTCAAACGAGGCCCGACTCTGGTCCAAATGATAAGGTTGAGTCAAACAAGGCCCGACTCTGGCACAAATAGTAAGGTTTGGACAAACAAGGCCCAATTCTAGCCCAAATGATAAGGTTGAGTCAAACAAGGCTCGACTCTGGCACAAATGAGAAGGTTAGTCAAATGACCCCCGACTCAGGCCAAAATGCTAAGGGTTAGTTAAACAAGGTCTGACTCTAGCTCAAATGGTAAGGTTGAGTCAGACGAGGACTAACTATGGCACAAATGATAAGGTTAAGTCAAACGAGGCCTGACCCTGGCACAACTTCGGAACAATTAGTAAAGTTGAGTCAAACGAAGCCCAACTTCAGCACAAATGATAAGGGTGAGTCAAACAAGGTTCAATTCCAGCATAAATGGTAAGGTTAACTCAAACGAGGCCCAAATCTGGCATAAATGTTAAGGGTGAGTCAAATGAGGCCTGACCCTGGCTCAAATGATAAGATTGAGTCAAATGAGGCTTGACTCTAGCGCAAATGACAAGAGTTAGTCAAATGAAGCCCAACATCGGCACAACTGGTAAGGTTGAGTCAAACAAGGGGCGGTTCTAGCCCAAATGGTAAGGCTGTGCCAAACGAGGCGCGACTTTGGGACAAATGGTAAGGTTGACTCAAACGAGGCCCGACTCTAGTATAAATGGTAAGGTTGAGTCAAGTGAGGGCCAACTTCGATACCAATGTAAGGGTGAGTCAAACGAGGGCAGACTCCGACACAAATGGTAAGGTTGAGTCAAGTGAGGCCCGACTTTAACCCACATGATAAGGTGGAGTCAATCGAGACCTGACTTCGGCACAATTAGTCAGGTTGAGTGAACCGAGGCTCGACTTTGGGACAAATGATAAGGGCAAGTCAAGGCCCGACTTTGGCATAATTGGTAAGGTTGAGTCAAATGAGGACCAACTCTAGCACGAATGATAAGTGTTTGACAAACGAGACCCGACTCTGGCACAAATGGAAAGGTTAGGTCAAATGAGGCTCGACTCTAGTGCAAATGGTAAGGTTAAGTCAAATGAGACCCAACTCTAGCCCAAATGATAAGGTTGAGTCAAACGAGCCCCATCTCTAGTACAAATGTTTTGGTTGCATCAAACGAGACCTAGGTTTGGCACAAATGAGAAGGTTTAGTTAAATGAGGCTCGACTCCAGCACAAATGGTAAGATTGAATCAAACAAGGCTCGACTTTGGCACAAATGGTAAGGTTGAGTCAAACAAGGCCCAACACTGGCACAACTAGTAAGGTTGAGTCAAACGAGGCCCTACTCTGGCATAAATGGTAAGGGTGAGTCAAACAAGCCCCAACTCAGGCACAAATGATAAGGTTGAGTCAAACAAGGTCCGATTCTAACACAAATATTTAGGTTGAGTCAAACGATGGTTAACTCCAGCACAAATAATAAAGAAGAGTCAAATGAGGCCTGTCTCTGGCATAAATGGTAAGGTTATGTCAAATGAGGCACGACTCTGGCACAAATGATACGGTTGAGTCAAACAAAGGCTGACTCTAGCAGAAATTGTAAGATAAAGTCAAACGAGGCCCAACTCTAGTACAAAAGATAAGGTTGAGTTGAACGAGGCCCGAACGTTGAGTCAAACGACCCCTGACTCTGGCCTAAATGCTAAGGGTTAGTCAAACAAGGCCCGACTCTGGCTTAAATGGTAAGGTTGAGTTAAACGAAGACTGCAGGTTGAGTCAAACGAAGCCCGACTCTAGTACAAATGGTAGGGTTAAGTTAAACGAGACTTGACTCTGATACAAATAAGAAGGTTGAGTCAAACGACCCCCGACTCTAGCACCAATACTAAAGGTGAGTTAAATGAGGCCTGACTCCAGTTCAAATGATAAGGTTGAGTCAAACGAGGCCCAACTGTGGCCTAAATGATAAGATTGAGTCAACTGAGGCTCGTCTTCGGTACAAATGTTAAGGTTGAATCAAACGAGGCTTGACTTTGGCACAAACGAGAAGGTTGAGTAAAACGACTCTCGACTCTGGCCCAAATACTAAAGGTTAGTCAAACAAGGCCCTACTCTGGCTTAAATGGTAAGGTTGAGTCAAACAAGGCCCGATACTTGAGACAAACAAAGCTCAACTCTAGCACAAATGGTAAGGTTGAGTCAAACGATGCCAAAGTCTAACACAAATGAGATGCTTGATTCAAACAACCTCCAACTCTGGCACAAATGCTAACGGTTAGTCAAATGAGGCTTGACTCCGGCTCAAATGGTAAGGTTAAGGAAAACTAGGCCCGACTCTAGCACAAATGATAAGGGTAAGTCAAACAAGGGTCAATTTTGGCACAAATGGTAAGGTTGAATCAAATGAGGCCCAAATCTAGCACAAATGATAAAGGTGTGTTAAATGAGGCCCGACTCCAGGACAATTAACAAGGGTTGAGTCAAACAAGGTCTATCTCTGGTTCAAATGTTAAGGTTTAGTCAAATGAGGCCTAACTGCAACACAAATAAGAAGGTTCAATCACATGACCCTCGACTCTGGCACAAATGCTAAGGATTGTCAAACAAGGACTGACTATGGCTTAAATGGAAAGGTTGAGTCAAACAAGGCCTAAAGGTTGAGTCAAATAAAGCCTAACTCCAACACAAATAAGACGGTTGAGTCAAATGACCCCCAACTCCAGCACCAATGCTAAGGTTAAATCAAGTGAGGCCCAATTCTGGTTCAAATGGTAAGGTTGAGTCAAACGAGGCTCGACTTTGGCCCAAATGATAAGGTTGAGTCAAACAAGGCCCGTCTTCAGTACAAATGTTAAGGTTGAGTCAAATGAGGCCTGACTCTGGTACAAATGAGAAGGTTGAGTCAAAGGACCTCCGACTCTGGCACAAATGCTAAGGGTTAGTCAAACAAAGCCCTATTCTGGCTCAAATGGTAAGGTAGAGTCAAACGAGGCCCAAAGGGTGAGAGAAACAAAGCCTGACTCCAGCACAAAAGGTAAGATTGAGTCAAACAAGGCCCTAGTCTACCACAAATGAGATGCTTGATTCAAACGACCCCCAACTCTAGCACAAATGCTAAGGGTTAGTCAAACATGGGCTGACTCTAGGTCAAATGGTAAGGTTGAGTAAACTAGGCCTTACTCTGGCACAAATGATAAGGGTGAGTCAAATGAGGCTCGATTCGGGCATAAACGAGGCCTGACTTGTTACAATTGGTAAGGTTGAGCCAAACGAGGCCTGACTCTGCATAAATAACAAGGGTGAGTCAAATAGGGCCCGACACTAGCACAATTACTAAGGTTGAGTCAAACGAGTCCTGCCTCTGGCCAACTGATAAGGTTGAGTCAAATGAGGTCTCACTCTGATACAAATGGTAAGGTTGGGACAAACAAGGCCCGACTTGGTACAAATGGTAAGGTTGAGTGAAACGACACCTGACTCAGGCACAAATGATAAGGGTGAGTCAAACGAGGCCTGACTCTAGCACAAATGTTAAGGTTGATTCAAACAAGGCTTGACTCTGGCACAAATGACAAGGGTGAGTCAAACGAGGTACAACAATAGTACAACTGGTAAGGTTAAGCCAAACGAGGCTTGACTCTGGCACAAATGATAAGGATGAGTCAAACGAGGCCCAACTTCAGTACCAATGATAAGGTTGAGTCAAACGAGGCCCGATTCCATTAAATGGTTAGGTTAAGTCAAACGAGGGCCGACTCTGGTCCAAATGATAAGGTTGAGTAAAACAAGGCTTAACTTTGGCACAAATGTTATGTTCAGATAAACGAGACTCGGCTCTAGTACAAACAGTAAGGTTCAGTGAGACAAGGCCCAACTTTAGCATAACTGATTTGGGTGAGTCAAACGAGGCCTAACTCCAACATAAATGGTAAGGTTGAGTCAAACGAGGACCGACTTTGGCACAATTGATAAGGTTGGATCAAACGAGACCTAACTCTAGCACAAATGGTAAGGGTGAGACCAACAAGGCCCGATTCTAGCACAAATGGTAAGGTTGGCTCAAACAAGGTCTGACTCTGGCACAATTTGTAAGGTTAAGTCAAACGAAGCCCTACTCTGGCACAATTTGTAAGGCAGAGTCAAATGAGGCACAACTGATTAGGGTGAGTCAAACAAGTCCTGACTCCAGCATAAATGGTAATGTTGAGTCAAATGAGGACTGACTTTAGCACAATTGATAAGGTTGGGTCAAACAAGGCCCAACTCTAGCACAAATGGTATGGGCAAGACAAACGAGGCCCAACTCTAGCACAAATGGTAAGGACAAGACAAACGAGGCCGATTCTAGCACAAATGGTAAGGTTGGCTCAAACAAGGCCTGACTCTGGCACAATTTGTAAGGTTAAGTCAAATGAGGCCCAACTCTGGCACAATTTATAAGGCAGAGTCAAATGAGGCCCAACTCTAGTATAAAAGATAAGGTTGAGTCAAACGAGACCTAAACATTGAGTCAAACAACCCCAGACTCTGGCACAAATGCTAAGGGATAGTCAAACAAGGCCCAACTCTGGCTCAAATGGTAAGGTTGAGTCAAACGAGGCCCACAGGTTGAGTTAAATGAAGCCCAACTCTAGGACAAATGGTAAGGTTGAGTCAAATAAGGCCCAACTTTAGCACAAATGAGAAGGTTGAGTCCAACAACCCCTGACACTGACCCACATGCTAAGGGTTAGTCAAACAAGGCCTAACTCTGGCTCAAATGGTAAGGTTGAGTCCATCGAGGCCTGCAAGTTGAGTAAAACGAAGCCCGACTCTAGCACAAATGGTAAGGTTGAGTCAAACGAGGCTCGACTTTGGTAGAAATGAGAAGGTTAAGTCAAACAACCTTTGACTTTGGCACCAATGCTAAAGGTGAGTCAAATGAGGCCTAACTCCTGTTCAAATGGTAAGGTTGAGTCAAACGAGGCCTGACTCTAGCCTAAATGATAAGGTTGAGTCAAACGAGGCTCGTCTCTAGTACAAATGTTAAGGTTGAGTCAAACGAGGTCCAACATCAGTTGAAATGAGAAGGTTGAGACAAACAACCCCCGTCTCTGGCCCAAATGCCAAGGGTTAGTCAAACAAGGCCTGACTCTAGCACAAACGGTAAGGTTGAGTCAAACGAGGCTCGACTCCGGCACAAATGAGAAGGTTAAGTCAAACGAACCCCAACTCCGGTACCAATGCTAAAGGTGAGTCAAATGAGGCCTGACTCTAGTTCAAATGGTAAGGTTGAGTCAAATGAGGCCCAACTCTAGCCTAAATGATAAGGTTGGGTTACATGAGGCCCGTCTCTATTACAAATGTTAAGGGTGAGTCAAACGGGGCCTGATGCTTGAGACAAATGAAGCTCGACTCCGGCACAAATGGTAAGGTTGAGTTAAATGAGGCCTAAGTCTGGCACAAATGAGATGCTTGATTCAAATGACCCCCAACTTTGGCACAAATGCTAAGGGTTAGTCAAACGTGGCCCGACTCTTGCATAAATGATATGGATGAGTCAAACAAGGCCCGACTCTAGCACAAATGATAAGGGTAAGTCAAACGAGGCCCGACTCCAGAACAAATGATAAGGTTGAGTCAAATAAGGCCTGACTCTGACACAATTAGTAAGGTTGAGTCAAATGAGACCTAACTCTAGCACAAATGATAAGGGTGAGATAAACGAGTCCTAACTCTAGCACATATGGTAAGGTTGGGTCAAACGAGGCTTGACTCTAGTGCAAATGGTAAGGTTGAATCAAACGAGGCCCAATTCTAGCCTAAATGATAAGGTTGAGTCAAACGAGTTTCGTCTCTGGTACAAATGTTTAGGTTGAGTCAAATGAGGCCTGACTATAGCACAAACAAGAAAGTTCAGTCAAATGACCCCCAACTCTGGCACAAATGCTAAGGGTTGTCAAACAAGGACTGACTCTGGCTCAAATGCTAAGGTTGAGTCAAATGAGACCTAAAGGTTAAGTCAAACAAAGCTCGACTCTAGCACAAATGGTAGGGTTGAGTTACACGAGGCTTGACTCTGACATAAATGAGATGGTTGAGTCAAACGACCCCCAACTCTGGCGCCAATGCTAAGGTTAAATCAAGCGAGGCCCAACTCTAGTTCAAATGGTAAGGTTGAGTCAAACGAGGCCCAACTGTGGCCCAAATGATAAGGTTATGTCAAAGGAGGCCAGTCTCTGGTACAAATGTTAAGGTTGGGTCAAACAAGGCCGACTTCGGTATAAATGGTAAGGTTGAGTCAAACAAGGCCCGAGTCTAGCATAAATGAGATCTTGATTCACACGACCCCTAACTCTAGCACAAATGCTAAGGGTTTGTTAAACGAGGCCCGACTCTAGCACAAATGGTAAGGTTAAGTCAAATGAGTCCCCACTCTAGCTAACTCATATGGTTGAGTCAAAGGAGGTCTGACTTCAGCACAAATGGTAAGGTTGGGATGAACGAGGCCTAAATCTAGTACAAATGGTAAGGTTGAGTCAAACGAGGTCCGACTCTGGCACAAATGGTAAGGTTAGGACAAACGAGGCCCTACTCTTGTACAAATGGTAAGGTTGAGTGAAATGAGGCCCGACTCCAACACAAATGATAAGGGTGAGTCAAATGAGGCCTGACTCCAGCTCGAATGGTAAGGTTTAGTCAAATGAGGCTCGACTCTGGTACCAATGATAAGGGTGAGTCAAATAGGGTCCAGCACTGGCAAAACTACTAAGGTTGAGTCCAACAAGTCCCGACTCTGGCCAACTAATAAGTTTGAGTCAAATAAGGCCTGACTCAAGTACAAATAGTAAGGTTGGGATAAACAAGACCCAACTTTGGTGCAAATGGCAAGGTTGAGTGAAACGACGCCCAACTCTGGCATAAATGATAAGGGTGAGTCAAACAAGGCCCGACTCTTGTATAAATGGTAAGGTTGATTCAAACGAGGCCCGACTCCAACACAAATGACAAAGGTGTGTCAAATGAGGCCCGGCACTAGTACAATTGGTAAGGTTGAGTCAAGCAAGGCCCAACTCTGACATAAATGATAAGGGAGAGTCAAATGAGGTCTGATTTCAGCACAAATGATAAGGTTGAGTCAAACAAGGCCAGATTCTAGCACAAATGGTTAGGTTGAGTCAAATGAGGCCCGACTATGGTGCAAATGATAAGGTTGAGTCAAACAAGGCTTGACTCTAGCACAAATGGTATGGTTTAGACAAACAAGGCCCGACTTAGGTACAAACAGTAAGGTTCAGTGAAATGAGGCCCAAGTCTAGCACAAATGATCCGATTGAGTCAAATGAGGCCCACCTCCAGTACAAATGATAAGGTTGACTCAAACAAGGCCCAACTCTGGCATAAATGATAAGGTTGAGTCAAACGAGTCCCGACTCCGGCATAAATGAGAAGGTTAAGTCAAACGGCCCACAACTCTGGCACAAATGCTAAGTGTTAGTTAAACAAGGCCCGGCTCCGACTCAAATGGTAAGGTTGAGTCAAACGAAGCCTGACACCAGCATAAACGGTAAGGTTGACTTAAACGAGGCCCAAAGGTTAAGTTAAACGAAGCTCAACTCTGGCACAAATGATGAGATTGAGTCAAACAAGGCTCAACTCTGGCACAAATGAGAAGGTTGAGTGAAACGACCCCTGACTCCGTCACAAATGCTAACCATGAGTTAAACGAGGCCTGACTCCAGTTCAAATGGTAAGATTAAGTCAAATGAGGCTTGACTCAAGCACAAATGACAAGGTCAAGTCAAACGAGGCTTGACTCTGGCACAAATGGCGAGGTTGAGTCAAACGAGGACCGACTGCGACACAAATGATAAGGGTGACTTAAACGAGGGTCGATTCCAGGACAAATGGTAAGGTTGAATCAAACGAGGCCCGAATCCAATACAAATGAATAAAGGTGACTCAAACGTGGCCTGTCTTTGGCACAAATGACATGGGTGAGTCAAACGAGACTCGATACCAGTACAACTAGTAAGTTTCAGTCAAATGAGGCCTGACTCCAGCAAAAATAACAAAGGTGAGTCAAATGAGGCTCAATTCCAGCACAAATGGTAAGGTTGACTTGAACAAGGCCAGAATCTGGCACTACTAATATCGGTGAGTCAAACAAGGCTCGACTCCAACATAAATGGAAAGGTATAATCAAACAAGACCCGACTCTGGCACAAATGACAAGGGTGAGTCAAATGAGGCCCGACACCAGCACAACTACTAAGGTTGAGTCAATCGAGTCCCAACTGTAGCCAACTGATAAGGTTGAGTCAAACAAGTCCTAACTCTGGACAAATGGTAAGGTTGAGTGAAACGAGGCCCGACTCTGACACGAATGATAAGGGTGAGTAAAACAAGGCCTAACTCTGGCACAAATGACAAGGGTGAGTCAAACGAGGCCCAACACTGTCACAACTGGTAAGGTTAAATCAAACGAGGCCCGACTCCGGCACAAATGGTAAGGTTAAGCCCAACAAGGCCCAACCCCAGCTCAAAAGGTAAGGGTGAGTCAAACAAGGCCCAACTCTGGCATAAATGATAAGGTTAAGTCAAACGGCCCACAACTCCGGCACAAATGCTAAGTGTTAGTCAAACAAGGCCCGGCTTCGACTCAAATGGTAAGGTTGAGTAAAATGAAGCCTGACACCAACATAAACGGTAAGGTTGACTCAAACAAGGCCCAAAGGTTAAGTTAAACGAAGCTCGACTCTGGGACAAATGATGAGATTGAGTCAAACAAGGCTTAACTCTAGCACAATTCAGAAGGTTGAGTCAAACGACCCCTGACTCCATCACAAATGCTAACTGTGAGTTAAACGAGGCCTGACTCCAGTTCAAATGGTAAGATTAAGTCAAATGAGGTTTGACTTGAGCACAAATGACAAGGTCAAGTCAAATGAGGCTTGACTTTGGCACAAATGGCGAGGTTGAGTCAAATGAGGACCGACTGCGGCACAAATGATAAGGGTGACTTAAACGAGGGTCGATTCCAGGACAAATGGTAAGGTTGAATCAAACGAGGCCCGAATCCAATACAAATGAATAAAGGTGACTCAAACATGGCCTGTCTTTGGCACAAATGACATGGGTGAGTCAAACGAGACTCAATACCAGTACAACTAGTAAGTTTCAATCAAACGAGGCCTAACTCCGGCAAAAATGACAAAGGTGAGTCAAATGAGGCTTGATTCCAGCACAAATGGTAAGATTGACTTGAACGAGGCCAGAATCTGGCACTACTAATATGGGTGAGTCAAACAAGGCTCGACTCCAACACAAATGGAAAGGTATAATCAAACAAGACCCGACTCTGGCACAAATGACAAGGGTGAGTCAAATGAGGCTCGACACCAGCACAACTACTAAGGTTGAGTCAATCGAGTCCCAACTATAGCCAACTGATAAGGTTGAGTCAAACAAGTCCTGACTCTGGACAAATGGTAAGGTTGAGTGAAACGAGGCCCGACTCCTACATGAATGATAAGGGTGAGTAAAACAAGGCTGGACTCTGGCACAAATGACAAGGGTGAGTCAAACGAGGCCCGACACTGTCACAATTGGTAAGGTTAAATCAAACGAGGCTCGACTCTGGCACAAATGGTAAGGTTAAGCCCAACAAGGCCCGACCCCAGGTCAAAAGGTAAGGGTGAGTCAAACAAGGCCTAACTCCGGCATAAATGATAAGGTTGAGTAAACAAGGCCCGATTCTGGCACAAAGGGTTAGGTTGAGTCAAACAAGGGCCGACACCGGAACAAATAATAAGGGTGAGTCAAATGAGGCTCGACTACAGCACAAACAGTAAGGTTGAGCGAAACAAGGCCCAACATTGGCATAAATGATAAGGGTGAGACAAACGTGGCCCGACTCCAGCACAAATGTAAGGTTGACTCAAATGAGGCCTGACTCTAGTATAATTTGTAAGGTCAAGTCAAACGAGGGCCAACTTTGGCACAAATGATAAGGTTAAGTCAAAGAGCCCCGACTTCGATACAAATGGTAAGGGTGAGTCAAACAAGACTCGATTTTGGTATAAATAGTAAGGTAGACTTGAATGAGGCCCAAATCTAGCACAAATGATATGGGTGAGTCAAACGAGGTCTGACTCTGGCACAAATGGTAAGGTATAATCAAACGAGGCCTGACTCCGACACAAATGACAAGGGTGAGTCAATTAGGGCTAGACAATGGCACAACTGCTAAGGTTGTGTGAAATGAGGCCTGACTTTGGCACAAATGGTAAGGTTGTGCCAAACGAGGCTCGACTCTAGCTCAAATGGTAAGGGTGAGTCAAACAAGGCCTGACTCTGGCACAAATTATAAGGTTGAGTCAAATGAGGCTCGATTTTGGCATAAAGGTTTAGGTTGAGTCAAACAAGGGCTGACTCTGGTACAAATAATACGGTTGAACCAAACGAGGCCCTACTCTAGCACAAATGGTAAAGTTGTGTCAAACGAGGCATGACTCTAGTACAAACAATAAGGTTGAGTCAAACAAGGCCCGACTCTAGTAGAAATAGTAAGTTGGAGTCAAACAAGGCTCAACTCTTGTACAATTGATAAGGTTACTCAAATGAGGCCCAACTATGGCACAAACGGTAAGGTTAAGTGAAATAAGGCCCAACTCTGGCACAAATGATAAGGGCGAGACAAACGAGGCCCGACTCCTGCACAAATGGTAAGGTTGACTGAAACAAGGACCGACTCTAGCATAATTTGCAAGTCTGAGTCAAACAAGGCCCAACTTTGGCACAAATGATAAGGTTGAGTCAAATGAGGCCCGACTCTAGCACAAATGATAAGGGTGAGTCAAACGAGGCTCGATTCCGGCACAAATCATAAGGTTGGCTAAAATGAGGGTTGAATCCGGCACAAATGATATGGTAGAGTTAAACAAGGCCTGACTTTGGCACAAATGCTAAGTTATGTCAAACAAGGCATGACTCCGATACAAATGATAAGGTTGAGTCAAACGAGGCCCAACTTTGGCAGAAATGGTAAGGTGGAGTGAAACGAGGCTTAACTCTAGTACAAATGATAAGGTTACCCGAATGAAGCCCAAAGGTTGATTCAAACGAGGCCTGATTATGGTACAAATGGTAAGGTTGATTGAAACGAGGCCCAACTCTTGCACAAATGATAAGGGTGAGACAAACGAGACCCGACTCAGACACAAATGGTAAGGATTACTCAAAAGGGGCCCAACTCTGGCACAATTTACAAGGTTGAGTCAAACGAGGCCTAACTCTAGCACAAATGAGAAGGTTGAGTCAAATGACCCCTGACTCCAGCACAAATGCTAAGGGTTAGTCAAATAAGGCCCATCTCTGGCCTAAATGATAAGGTTGAGTCAAACGAGGCCTGACTCTGGTACAAATGATAAAGTATAACCAAACAAGGCCCAACACTGGCACAATTGGTAAGGTTGAGTCAAACGAGGCCCGACTCTGGCACAAATAGTAAGGTTGAGCCAAACAAGGCCCAACTCCAGCTCAAATGGTAAGGGTATGTCAAACAAGACACGACTCCAGCTCAAATGATAAGGTTGAGTCAAACGAGGCCCGACTCTAATACAAATAATAAGGGTGAGTCAAACGAGGCCCGACTGGTAAGGTTGTGTCAAATGAGGCATGACTTTGGTACAATGAATAAGGTTGAATCAAACGAGGCCCAACTTTGACAGAAATGGTAAGGTGGAGTCAAACGAGGACAAACTCTAGTACAAATGATAAGGTTAGTTGAATGATTCTCGAAGGTTGAGTCAATGTTTGCGCCTCGAGTCAGGCCTAGTTTAACTCACCCATATCATTTGCGCATTGAGACGGGCCTCATTTGACTCACCCATATCATTTGTGCCTCGGGTCAAGCCTCATTTGACTCAACCATATCATTTGCACCTCGAGTTGAGCCTCGTTTGATTCATCCATATCATTTGTGCCTCGAGTTAAGCCTCGTTTAACTCAACCTTATGTTTGCGCCTCGTGTCGGGCCTCCTTTGACTCACTCATATGTTTGTGCCTTGAGTTGGGCCTTGTTTGACTCACCCATATGTTTGCAAGTTGAGTTGGGCCTTGTTTGACTTACCCTTATCCTTTGCGCCTTGAGTCAGACCTCGGTTGACTCACCCATATCATTTGCGCTTGAGTCAAGCCTCATTTGACATAACCATATCATTTATGCCTCGAGTTGGCCTCGTTTGACTCACCATATCATTTGCGCTATGAGGCGGGCCTCGTTTGACTCACCCTTTTCATTTGTGCCTCGAGCCAAGCCTTGTTTGACTCAACCATATTATTTGTGCCTCGAGTCAGGCCCCTTTTGACTCACCCATATCATTTGTGCCTCGAATTCAACTTTGTTTGACTCAACCATATAATTTGTGCCCCGAGTCGGGCCTCGTTTGATGCAACAATATTATTTGTGCCTCAAGTCAGTGCTTGTTTGACTCACCCATGTGTTTGTGCCTTGAGTCGAGCATCGTTTGACTCACCCATATCATTTACGCCTCGAGGCGGGCGTCGTTTGACTCAACCATATTATTTGCGCCTCGAGGCGAGCCTCGTTTAACTCAACCATACCATTTGTGCCTCGAGTCGGGCATCGTTCGACTCTCCCTTATCATTTGTGCCTCGAGTGAAGCCTCGTTTGACTCAACCATATCAGTTGTGCCTCGAGTCGGGCCTCGTTTGACTCACTCATATCATTTGCACCTTGAGTCGGGCCTCGTTTGACTCAACCATATCATTTGCGCCTCGAGTTGGGCCTTGTTTCACTTATGCATATCCTTTGCACCTCAAGTCGGGCATCATTTGATTCACCCTTATCATTTGCGCCTCAAGGTGAGCCTTGTTTGACTTAACCATATCGTTTGCACCTTAAGTCGGGCCTCGTTTGACTCACTCATATCATCTGCAACTCGAGTCGGGCCTTGTTTGACTCACCCATATCATTTGCACCTTGAGTTGGGCCTTGTTGGACTCAGCCATATCATTTGAACCTTGAGTAGGGCCTCGTTTGACTTACTCATATGATTTGCCCATCGAGTCGGGCCTCGTTTGACTGACCCATATCATTTGCGCCTCGAGTTGGGCCTCATTTTTACTCAACCTTATCACTTGTGCCTCGATTCAAGCCTCGTTTGACTCAACCATATCATTTGTGCCCCGTGTCGGGCCTCGTTTGACTCAAGTATATCATTTGCACTTCGAGTTGGGCCTCGTTTAACTCAACCATGTGTTTGCATGTTAGTCAGGCCTAGTTTGACTCACCCATATCATTTGCGCCTCGAGTCGGGCCTCGTTTGACTCACACATATCATTTGTGCCTCGGGTCGGGCCTCGTTTGACTCAACCATATCATTTGCCCCTTGAGTTGGGATTCGTTTGATTCAATCAAATCATTTGTGCCTCGAGTCAGGTCTCGTTTGACTCACCCTTATGTTTGTGCCTCATGTCGGGCCTCCTTTGACTCACTCATATGTTTGCGCCTCAAGTTGGGCCTTGTTTGACTCACCCATATGATTTCAAGTCGAGTCGATCCTCGTTTGACTTACCCTTATCCTTTGCACCTCGAGTCGAGCCTTGTTTGACTCACCCATATCATTTGTGCCTCGAGTCGGGTCTCGTTTGACTCACCCATATGATTTGCCTATCAAGTCAGGCCTTGTTTGACCGACCCATATCATTTGCGCCTCAAGTCGGGCCTCATTTTTACTCAACGATATCACTTGTGCCTCAAGTCAGGCCTCATTTGACTTAGCCATATCATTTGTGCCTCGTGTCGGGCCTCGTTTGACTCAAGTATATCTTTTGCGCTTCGAGTTTGGCCTCTTTTAACTCACCAATGTGTTTGCGCCTCGAGTCAGGCCTAGTTTGACTCACCCATATCATTTGTGCCTCAAGTTGGGCCTCGTTTGACTCATCCATATCATTTGTGCCTCCGGTCGGACCTCGTTTGAGTCAACCATATCATTTGCGCCTCGAGTCGAGCCTTGTTTGATTCAACCATATCATTTGTGCCTCGAGTCGGGCCTCGTTTGACTCAACCTTATGTTTGTGCCTCGTGTCGGGCCTCCTTTGACTCACTCATATGTTTGCGGCTCGAGTTGGGCCTCGTTTGACTCACCCTTATCATTTGCACCTTGAGGCGGCCTTGTTTGGCTCAACCATATCATTTGCACCTTGAGGCGGCCTTGTTTGGCTCAACCATATCATTTGTGCCTCAAGTCCAGCCTCATTTGACTAACCCTTATGTTTTTGCCATGAGTTGGGCCTTGTTTGAGTTACCCATATGTTTGCAACTCAAGTCGGGCCTCATTTGACTCACCCTTATCATTTGTGCCTCAAGGCGGGCCTTGTTTGGCTTAACCATATCATTTGCACCTCAAGTCGGGCCTCGTTTGACTCACTCAGATCATTTGCAACTTGAGTCGGGCCTCGTTTGACTCACCCACATCAATTGCGCCTTGAGTCGGGCCTTGTTGGACTCACTCATCTTTTGCACCTCTAGTCAGGCCTCGTTTGACACAACCTATCATTTGCGCCTCGATTCGGGCCTCGTTTGACTAACCCTTAAGTTTTTTCCTCGAGTCGGGCCTCATTTGACTTACCCATATGTTTGCAACTCAAGTCGGGCCTTATTTGACTCACCCATATCATTTACCCCTCGAGTCGGGCCTCGTTTGACTGACCCATATCATTTGTGCCTCGAGTCGGGCCTCGTTTGACTCAACCATATCATTTGTGCCTCGAGCTGGGACTCGTTTAACTCAATCATATCATTTGCGCCTCAAGTTAGGCCTCGTTTGACTGACCCATATCATTTGCGCCTCGAGTCGGGCCTCGTTTGACTCATCCATATCATTTTGCGCCTCGAGGTGGGCCTCGTTTTACTCAACCTTATCATTTGTGCATTGAGTTTGGCATCGTTTAACTCACCCATATCATTTGCACCTCGAGTCGGGCCTCGTTTGACTCACCCATATCATTTGTGCCTCCGGTCGGGCCTCATTTGAGTCAACCATATCATTTGCACCTGGAGTCGACCCTCGTTTGATTCAACCATATCATTTGTGCCTCGAGTCGGGCCTCGTTTGACTCAACCTTATCATTTGTGCCTCCGGTTGGGCCTCGTTTGAGTCATCCATATCATTTGCACCTCGAGTCGACTCTCGTTTGATTCAACCATATCATTTGTGCCTCGAGTCGGGCCTCGTTTGACTCAACCTTATGTTTGTGCCTCGTGTCGGGCCTCCTTTGACTCACTCATATGTTTGTGGCTTGAGTTGGGCCTCGTTTGACTCACCCTTATCATTTGCACCTCGAGGCGGGCCTTGTTTGGCTCAACCATATCATTTGCACCTGAAGTCGGGCCTCGTTTGACTCATTCATATCATTTGTGCCTCAAGTCCAGCCTCGTTTGACTCACCCTTATGTTTTTGCCATGAGTTGGGCCTTGTTTGACTTACCTATATGTTTGCAACTCAAGTTGGGCCTCATTTGACTCTCCCTTATCATTTGCGCCTCGAGGCAGGCCTTGTTTGGCTCAACCATATCATTTGCACCTCGGGTCGGGCCTCATTTGACTCACTCAGATCATTTGCAACTCGAGTCAAGCCTCGTTTGACTCACCCACATCAATTGCGCCTTGAGTCGGGCCTTGTTGGACTCACTCATATCTTTTGCACCTCTAGTCAGGCCTCGTTTGACTCAACCTATCATTTGCGCCTCGATTCGGGCCTCGTTTGACTAACCCTTAAGTTTTTGCCTCGAGTCGGGCCTCGTTTGACTTACCTATATGTTTGCAACTCAAGTCGGGCCTCATTTGACTCACCCATATCATTTGCCCCTCGAGTTGGGCCTCGTTTGACTGACCCATATCATTTGTGCCTCGAGTCGGGCCTCATTTGACTTAACCATATCATTTGTGCCTCGAGCTGGGACTCGTGTGACTCAATCATATCATTTGTGCCTCAAGTCGGGCCTCGTTCGACTAACCCATATCATTTGTGCCTCGAGTCGGGCCTCGTTGGACTCATCCATATAATTTGCGCCTCGAGGTGGGCCTCGTTTTACTCAACCTTATCATTTGCGCATTGAGTTGGGCGTCGTTTAACTCACCCATATCATTTGTGCCTCATGTCAATCCTCATTTGACTCAACCATATAATTTGTGCCTCAAGTCGGGCATCGTTTGACTCACCTATATGTTTGCGCTTGAGTGAGGCCTCGATTAACTCACCCATATCATTTCTGCCTCGAGTCAAGCCTCGTTTGATTAAACCATATCATTTGTGCCTCAAGTCGGGCCTCGTTTGACTCACCCTTATGTTTGTGCCTCGTGTCGGGCCTCCTTTGACTCACTCATATGTTTGCGCCTTGAGCTGGGTCTCATTTGACTGAACCATGTCTTTTTCCCTTCGAGTTAGGCCTCGTTTAACTCATCTATGTGTTTACGCATTGAGTTAGGCCTCATTTTACTCACCAATATCATTTGCGCCTAAAGTCGGGCCTCGTTTGACTCACCCATATTATTTTGTGCCTCGAGTCGGGCCTCGGTTGACTCACCCATATCATTTCCGCCTCGAGCCAAGCCTCGTTTCACTCAACAATATCATTTGCGCCTCGAGTCGGGCCTCGTTTGACTCACCATATCATTTGCGCTATGAGGCGGGCCTCGTTTGACTCACCTTTCTCATTTATGCCTCGAGCCAAGCCTCGTTTGACTCAAGCATATCATTTGCACCTCGAGTTAGGCCCCGTTTAACTCACTCATATTATTTGTGCCTCGAGTCGGGCCTCGTTTGACTCAACAATATTATTTGTGCCTCGAGTCAGGCCTCGTTTGACTCAACAATATTATTTGTGCCTCAAGTCAGGGTTTGTTTAACTCACCCATGTGTTTGGGCCTTGAATCAAGCCTCATTTGACTCAACCATATCATTTGCGCCTCGAGGCGGGCCTCATTTGACTCAACCATATCATTTGTGCCTCGAGGTGAGTGTCATTTAACTCTCCCGTATCATTTGTGCCTCGAGTCAAGCCTCGTTTGACTAAACCATATCATTTGTGCCTTGAGTTGGGCCTTGTTTGACTCACTGATATCATTTGCACCTTGAGTCAGGCCTCGTTTGACTCAACCTTATCATTTGCGCCTCGAGTCGGGCCTTGTTTGACTTACGCATATCCTTTGCACCTCAAGTCGGGCATCATTTGATTCACCATTATCATTTGTGCCTCGAGGCAGGCCTTGTTTGACTTAACCATATCATTTGCACCTCGAGTCGGGCCTCGTTTGACTCACCCATATCATTTGCGCCCTGAGTCGGGCCTCGTTTGATTCACCCATATGATTTGCTCATCAAGTCGGGCCTAGTTTGACTGACCCATATCATTTGCACCTCGAGTCAGGCCTCGTTTTTACTCAACCATATTACTTGTGCCTCGAGTCAGGCCTCGTTTGACTCAGCCATATCATTTGTGCCTTGTGTTGGGCCTCATTTAACTTAAGTATATCATTTGTTCTTTGAGTTGGGCCTCGTTTAACTCACCCATGTGTTTGCACCTCGAGTCAGGCCTAGTTTGTCTCACCCTATCATTTGTGCCTCGAGTCGGAAATCGTTTGACTCACCCATATCATTTGTGCCTTAGGTTGGGCCTCGCTTGACTCAACCATATCATTTGCGCCTCGAGTCGGGCCTGATTTGATTCAACCATATCATTTGTGCCTCGAGTCAAGCATTGTTTGACTTAAGCATATCATTTGCGCCCTGAGTCGGGCCTCGTTTGACTCACCATATCATTTGTGCTACAAGGCGGGCCTCGTTTGACTCATCCTTCTCATTTGTGCCTCGAGCTGAGCCTCGTTTAACTCAACCATATCATTTGCGCCTAGAGCTGGGCCTTGTTTGACTCACCCATATCATCTGCATCTCGAGTCAGGCCTCGTTTGACTCACCCGTATCATTTGCGCCTTGAGTCGTGTCTTGTTGGACTCAACCATATCATTTGAACCTCGAGTCGGGCCTCATTTGACTCACCCATATGATTTGCCCATCAAGTCAAGCCTCGTTTGATTGACCCATATCATTTGCGCCTCGAGTCGGGACTTGTTTTCACTCACCCATATCACTTATGCCTCAAGTCAAGCCTCGTTTGACTTAGCCATATCATTTGCACCTCGTGTCGGGCCTTGTTTGACTCAAGTATATCATTTGCGCTTCGAGTTGGGCCTCGTTTAACTCACCCATGCATTTGCGCCTCGAGTCTGGCCTAGTTTGACTCACCCATATCATTTGCATCTTGAGTTAGGCCTCGTTTGACTCACCCATATCATTTGTGCCTCAGGACAGGCCTCGTTTGATTCAACCATATCATTTGCGCCTCGAGTCGGGCCTCGTTTGACTCAACCTTATGTTTGTGCCTCATGTCAGTCATCCTTTGACTCACTCATATGTTTGTGGCTCGAGTTGGGCCTCGCTTGACTCACCCTTATCATTTGCAACTCGAAGCGGGCCTTGTTTGGCTCAACCATATCATTTGCACCTCGAGTCGGGCCTCATTTGACTCATTCATATTATTTTCACTTCAAGTTGGGCCTCATTTAACTCACCCTTTTGTTTTCGCCTTGAGTCGGGCCTTGTTTGACTTATCCATATGTTTGCAACTCAAGTCGGGCCTGATTTGACTCACCCTTATCATTTGTGCCTCGAGGCGGGCCTTGTTTGGCTCAACCATATCATTTGCACCTCGAGTCAGGCCTCGTTTGACTCACTCATATCATTTGCATCTCGAGTTGGGCCTCGTTTGACTTACCCATATCAATTGCGCCTTGAGTCGGGCCTTGTTGGACTCACTCATATCTTTTGCACCTCAAGTCAGGCCTCGTTTGACTCAACCTATCATTTGCGCCTCAATTCGGGCCTCGTTTGACTCACCCTTAAGTTTTTGCCTCAAGTCGGGCCTCGTTTGACTTACCCATATGTTTGCAACTCAAGTCGGGCCTCATTTGACTCACCCATATCATTTGCCCCTCGAGTTGGGCCTCATTTGACTGACCCATATCATTTGTGCCTCGAGTCGGGCCTCGTTTGACTCAACCATATCATTTGTACCTTGAGTCGGAACTCGTTTGATTAACCATATCATTTGTGCCTCGAGTCTGGCCTCATTCGACTGACCCATATCATTTGCACCTCGAGTCGGACCCCGTTGCACTCATCCATATCATTTGCGCCTCGAGGCGGGCCTTGTTTGACTCAACCTTATCATTTGTGCATCGAGTCAGGCGTCGTTTGACTCACCCATATCATTTGTGCCTCGAGTCAATCCTCATTTGACTTAACCATATAATTTGCGCCTCGAGTCGGGCATCGTTTGACTCACCCATATGTTTGCACTCAAGTTGGGCCTCGGTTGACTCACCCATATCATTTGCGCCTTGAGTCAAGCCTCGTTTGATTAAACCATATCATTTGTGCCTTAAGTCGGGCCTCGTTTGACTCACCCTTATGTTTGTGCCTCGTGTCGGGCCTCCTTTGACTTACTCATATGTTTGCGCCTTGAGTCGGGTCTTGTTTGACTAAACCATGTCATTTGCCCTTCGAGTTAGGCCTCGTTTAACTCATCTATGTGTTTGCGCATTGAGTCAGGCCTTGTTTTACTCACCCATATCATTTGCGCCTAAAGTCAGGCCTTGTTTGACTCACCCATATCATTTATTCCTTGAGTTGGGCCTTGCTTGACTCACCCAAATCATTTGCTCGTCGAGTCAGGCCTCGTTTGACTGATCCTTATCCTTTGTGCATCGAGTCGAGCCTCATTTGACTCACCCATATAATTTGTGCCTCGAGTTAAGGCTCGTTTGACTCAGCCATAACATTTGTGCCTTGAGTCGGGCCTTGTTGGACTCAACCATATCATTTGCAGATCGAGGCAGGTCTTGTTTGACTCACCCACATCATTTGCACCTCGACTCAGGCCTCGTTTAACTCAACCATATTATTTGCGCCTCGAGTCGGGGTTCGTTTGACTCAACCATATCATTTGTGCCTTGAGTCGGGCCTCGTTTGACTCACCCATATCATTTGCGCCTCGAGTTAAGCCATGTTTGACTTACCCTTATTGTTTGCGCCTCGAGTCGGGCCTTATTGGATTTATCCATATCATATGCAGCTCGAGTCGGGTCTCGTTTGACTCACCCATATCATTTGCACCTCGAGTTGGGCCTCGTTTGACTCAACCATATCGTTGGTGCCTTGAGTCGAGCCTCGTTTAACTCAATCCTATCATTTGCGCCTCGAGTCTGGCCTCATTTGACTCACCCTTATCATTTGCGCCTTGAGTCAGGCATCGTTTGACTCAACCATATCTTTTGCGCCTTGAGTTGACCCTCGCTGGACTCACCCATATCGTTTGCGCCTCGAGTTAGGCATCGTTTAACTTAACCATATCATTTGCGCCTCGAGTTGTGCCTCATTTTACTCAACCATATCATTTGCGACTTGAGTCGGGCCTCGTTTGACTCACCCATATGTTTGCGGGTAGAGTCGAGCCTCGTTGGACTCACCCACATCATTTGCACCTCGAGTCAAGCCTTGTTTGACTTACCCATATCACTTGCACCTCGAGTCGAGGCTCGTTTGACTCAATCATATCATTTGTGCCTCGAGTCAGGCCTCATTTAACTCACCCATATGATTTACCCATCAAGTCGGGCCTCATTTGACTGACCCATATCATTTGCGCCTCGAGTCAGGCCTTATTTTTACTCAATGATATCACTTGTGCCTCGAGTCAGGCCTCGTTTGACTTAGCCATATTATTTGTGCCTCGTGTTGGGCCTTGTTTGACTCAAGTATATCTTTTGTGTTTCGAGTTGGGCCTTATTTAACTCACCGATGTGTTTACGCCTCGAGTCAGGCCTAGTTTGACTCACCCATATCATTTGCGCCTCGAGTCAGGCCTCGTTTGACTCACCCATATCATTTGTGCCTCCGGTTGGGCCTCGTTTGAGTCATCCATATCATTTGCACCTCGAGTCGACTCTCGTTTGATTCAACCATATCATTTGTGCCTCGAGTCGGGCCTCGTTTGACTCAACCTTATGTTTGTGCCTCGTGTCGGGCCTCCTTTGACTCAGTCATATGTTTGCGGCTCGAGTTGGGCCTCGTTTGACTCACCCTTATCATTTGCACCTCGAGGCGGGCCTTGTTTGGCTCAACCATATCATTTGCACCTCAAGTCGGGCCTCGTTTGACTCATTCATATCATTTGTGCCTCAAGTCCAGCCTCGTTTGACTCACCCTTATGTTTTTGCCATGAGTTGGGCCTTGTTTGACTTACCTATATGTTTGCAACTCAAGTTGGGCCTCATTTGACTCTCCCTTATCATTTGCGCCTCGAGGCAGGCCTTGTTTGGCTCAACCATATCATTTGCACCTCGAGTCGGGCCTCGTTTGACTCACTCAGATCATTTGCAACTTGAGTCAGGCCTCGTTTGACTCACCCACATCAATTGTGCGATGAGTCAGGCCTTGTTGGACTCACTCATATCTTTTGAACCTCAAATCGGGCCTCGTTTGACTCACCCTTAAGTTTTTGCCTCGAGTTAGGCCTTGTTTGACTTACCCATATGTTTGCAACTCAAGTCGAGCCTTATTTAACTCACCCATATCATTTGCCCCTCGAGTCGGGCCTCATTTGACTGACCCATATCATTTGTGCCTCGAGTCAGGCCTCGTTTGACTCAACCATATCATTTGTGCCTCGAGCTGGGACTCGTTTGACTCAACCATATCATTTGCGCCTCGAGTCGGGCCTTGTTCGACTGACCCATATCATTTGCACCTCAAGTCAGGCCCCGTTGCACTTATCCATATCATTTGCGCCACAAGGTGGGCCTCGTTTGACTCAACCTTATCATTTGCACATCGAGTCAGGCATCGTTTGACTCACCCATATCATTTGCGCCTTGAGTCAATCCTCATTTGACTCAACCATATAATTTGCGCCTCGAGTCAGGCATCGTTTGACTCACCCATATGTTTGCGCTTGAGTTGGGCCTTGGTTGACTCACCCATATATTTATGCCTCGAGTCAGGCCTCGTTTGATTAAACCATATCATTTGTGCCTTGAGTCAGGCCTTGTTTGACTCACCCTTATGTTTGTGCCTCGTCTCGGGCCTCCTTTGACTCACTCATATGTTTGCGCCTCGAGTCGGGTCTCGTTTGACTGAACCATATCATTTGCCCTTCAAGTTGAGCCTCGTTTAGCTCACCTATGTGTTTGCGCCTCGAGTCGGCCCTCGTTTTACTTACCCATATCATTTGCACCTCAAGTCGGGCCTCGTTTGACTCACCCATATCATTTGTGCCTTGCATTGGGCCTTGTTTGACTTAACCATATCATTTACGCTTCGAGTCAGGCAACGTTTGACTCACCCATATATTTGTGGGTCGAGTCAAACCTCGTTTAACTCACCCAAATCATTTGCACCTTTAGTCGGGCCTCGTTTAACTGACCCTTATCCTTTGTGCCTCGAGTCGGGTCTTATTTGACTCAACCATATCATTTGTGCCTTGAGTCGGGCCTCGTTTGAATCACCCATGTCATTTGCGCCTCGACTCAGGCCTTGTTTAACTCACCCTTATCATTTGCGCCTCGAGTTGGGCCTTGTTGGACTCAACCATATCATTTGTAGCTCGAGGCAGGTCTCGTTTGACTCACCCACATCATTTGCACCTCAACTCGAGCCTTGTTTGACTCAACCATATTATTTGCGCCTCGAGTCGGGGTTCATTTGACTCACCCATATCATTTGCGCCTCGACTCAGGCCTTGTTTGACTCACTCTTATCGTTTGCGCCTCAAGTCGGGCCTTGTTGGACTTATCCATATCATTTGTAGCTCGATCGGGTCTTATTTGACTCACCCATATCATTTGCACCTCGAGTTGAGCCATGTTTGACTCACCCATATCATTTGCGCCTCGAGTCAGGCATCGTTTAGCTTAACCATATCATTTGTTCCTCGAGTCGGGCCTCGTTTTACTCAACCATATCATTTGTGACTCGAGTCGGGGCTGGTCTGACTCACCCATATGTTTGCGGGTAGAGTCGAGCCTCGTTGGACTCACCCACATCATTTGCACCTCGAGTCAGGCCTCGTTTGACTCACCCATATCACTTGTGCCTCTAGTCGAGGCTCGTTTGACTCAACCATATCATTTGTGCCTTGAGTCGAGCCTTGTTTGACTCACCCATGTCATTTGCGCCTCGACTCAGGCCTTGTTTGACTCACCCTTATCGTTTGCACCTCGAGTCGGGCCTTGTTGGACTCAACCATATCATTTGCAGCTCGAGGCAGGTCTCGTTTGACTCACCCACATCGTTTGGACCTTAACTCGGGCCACGTTTGAGTCAACCATACTATTTGCGCCTCGAGTCGAGGTTTGTTTGACTCACCCATATTATTTGTGCGTCGAGTCAGGCCTCGTTTGACTCAACCATATCATTTGTGCCTCGAGTGTGGCCTCGTTTGACTTACCCATATCATTTGCACCTCGAGCAGGCCTCGTTTGACTTACACATATCATTTGCACCTCGAGTCAGGCCTCGTTTGACTTACCCTTATCCTTTACGCCTCGTGTTGAGCCTCGTTTGACTCACTCATATCGTTTGCACCTCGACTCAGGCCTCGTTTGACTAACCCTTATCCTTTGCACCTTGAGTCGGGCCTTGTTGGACTCAACCATATCATTTGATCCTCAAGGCAGGCCTCCTTTGACTGACCCATATCATTTGCCCCTCGAGTCGGGACTCGTTTGACTGACCCATATCATTTGCGCCTCGAGTAGGGCCTCGTTTGACTCAACCATATCACTTGTGCCTCAAGTCGGGCCTCATTTGACTCAACCATATCATTTGCGCCTTGAGCTAGGCCTCGATTGACTCATTCATATCATCTGCAACTCGAGTCGGGCCTCGTTTGACTCACCCATATCATTTGCGCCTTGAGTCGGGCCTTGTTGGACTTAACCACATCATTTGAACCTCGAGTCGGGCCTCGTTTGACTCACCTATATGATTTACCCATCAAGTCGGGCCTCGTTTGACTGACTCATATCATTTACACCTCGAGTCGGGCCTCGTTTTTGTTGAACCATATCCCTTGTGCCTCGAGTCAGGCCTTGTTTGACTCAGCCATATCATTTGTGCCTCGTGTTGGGCCTTGTTTGACTCAAGTATATCGTTTGCGCTTCGAGTTGGGCCTCGTTTAACTCACCCATGTGTTTGTGCCTTGAGTCAGGCCTAGTTTGACTCACCCATATCATTTGCACCTCGAGTCAGGCTTCATTTGACTCACCCATATCATTTGTGCCTCAGGTCGGGTCTCGTTTGATTGAACCATATGATTTGTGCCTCAAGTCGGGCCTCGTTTGACTCACCCATATCATTTGCACCATGACTCGGGTCTTGTTTGATTCACCCTTATCATTTGCAACTCGAGTCGTCCTTGTTGGGCTCAACCAAATCATTTGCAGCTCGAGTTGGGTCTCGTTTCACTCACCCATATCATTTGTACCTCGAGTTAGGCCTCGTTTGACTGACCCGTATCATTTGCGCCTAGAGTTAGGATTCATTTGACTCACCCATTTCATTTGTGCCTCGGGTCGGGCCTTGTTTGACTCAACCATATCATTTGCGCCTCGAGTCGGGCCTCGTTTTACTCAACAATATCATTTGCGACTCGAGTCGGGCAGCATTTGACTCACCCAAATCATTTGCACCTCGTGTCAGGCTCGTTTCACTCACCCATATAATTTGTGCCTCGAGTCGGCCTCGTTTCACTCACCCATATAATTTGTGCCTCGAGTCGGCCTCGTTTGACTCAACATATCATTTGCGCCTCGAGTCGGGCCTCGTTTGAGTTGCCCATATCATTTGCACCTCGAGTCAGGCCTCGTTTGACTCACCCATATCATTTGTGCCTAGGGGCTGGCCTCGTTTGGCCCACCCATATGTTTATGGGTCAAGTCGGTCCTTGACTTACACTTATCATTTGCACCTCGAGCCGGGCCTCGTTTGACTTACCCTTATCCTTTGCGCCTTGTATCGGGCCTCATTTGACTCACTCATATCATTTGTACCTCGACTCAGGCCTCGTTTGACTCTCCCTTATCATTTGCACGTTGAGTCGGGCCTTGTTGGACTCAACCATATCATTTGAACGTCGAGTCAGGCCTCATTTGACTGACCCATATCATTTGCCTCTTGAGTTAGGCCTTGTTTGACTTAACCATAACTCTTATGCCTCGAGTCGGGCATCATTTGACTCAACCATATCATTTGCCGCTCGAGCCGTGCCTCGTTTCACTGACCCATATCATTTGTGCCTCAAGTTGGTCCTCGTTCGACTGACCTATATCATTTACGCCTCGAGTTTGGCCTCGTTTGACTCGACCATATCATTTGTGCCTCGAGTCGCGTCTCGATTGACTCACGCATATCCTTTGCACCTCAAGTTGGGCATCATTTGACTCACCCTTATCATTTGCGTCTCGAGGTGGGCTTTGTTTGGCTCAACCATATCATTTGCACCTTGGGTCGGGCCTCGTTTAGCTCACTCATATCATTTACAACTCGAGTCAGGCCTCGTTTGACTTACCCATATCAATTGCACCTTGAGTCGGGCCTTGTTGGACTCAACCATATCATTTGAACCTTGTGTTAGGCCTTGTTTGACTCATCCATATCATATGCCTCTCGAGTCAGGCCTCGTTTGACTGACCCATATCATTTGTGCCTCGAGTCGGGCCTCGTTTGACTCAATTATATCACTTGTGCCTCGAGTCGGTCCTCGTTTGACTCAACCATATCATTTGTGCCTCGAGTCAGGCCTTATTTGACTGACCCATATCATTTATGCCTCAAGTCGGTCCTTGTTTGACTTAACCATATCATTTGTGCCTCGAAGCAGCCCTCGTTTGACTCATGCATATCTTTTGCACCTCAAGTCGGGCATCATTTGACTCACCCTTATCATTTGCGTCTCGAGGCGGGCCTTGTTTGGCTCAACCATATCATTTGCACCTTGGGTCGGGCCTTGTTTAGCTCACTCATATCACTTGTGCCTCGAGTCAGGCATCGTTTGACTCAACCATATCATTTGTGCCTCGAGTCGGGCCTCATTTGACTCACCCTTATGTTTTTGTTTCGAGTCGGGCCTCGTTTGACTTACCATATGTTTGCAACTCAAGTCGGCCCTCATTTGACTCACCCATATCATTTGCCCCTCGAGTCGGGCCTTGTTTGACTGACCCATATCATTTGTGCCTCGAGTCAGTCCTCGTTTCACTCAACTATATCATTTGTGCCTCGAATCAGGACTCATTTTACTCAACCATATCATTTGTGCCTCGAGTTGTGCCTCGTTTGACTGACCCATATCATTTGCGCCTTGCGTCGAGCCTCGTTTGACTCAACCATATCATTTGTGCCTCGAGTCGGGCCTCGATTGACTCACGCATATCTTTTGCACCTCAAGTCGTGCCTCATGTGACTCACCCTTATCATTTGCGCCTTGAGCTGAGCCTCGTTTGACTCACCCTTATGTTTTTGCCTTGACTCGTGCCTAGTTTGACTTACCCATAAGTTTGCAACTCAAGTCGGGCCTCTATTGACTCAACCATATCATTTGCCCCTCGAGTCAGGCATCGTTTGACTCACTCATATCATTTGCAACTCGAGTTGGGCCTCATTTGACTCACCCATATCAATTCTGCCTTGAGTTAGGCCTTGTTGGACTCAACCATATCATTTAAACCTTGAGTCAGGCCTCATTTGACTCATCCATATCATATGCCTCTCGAGTCAGGCCTTGTTTGGCTCAACCATATCATTTGCACCTCGAGTCGGGCCTTGTTTGACCCACCCATATCATTTGCACCTCGAGTCGGGCCTCGTTTGACTCACCCATATCATTTGTGCCTCGAGTTGGGCCTCATTTGACTCATCCATATAATTTGTGCCACAACTCGGGACTTGTTTCACTCACTCATATCATTTGCACCTCGAGTCGGGCCTTGTTTGACTCAACCATATCATTTGCGCCTTGAGTCGGGCCTCGTTTGACACACCCTTATGTTCTTGCCTCAAGTCGGGCCTCGTTTGACTTACCCATATGTTTGCAACTCGAATCGGGCCTCATTTGACTCACCCATATCATTTGCCCCTCTAGTCGGGCCTCATTTGACTGACCCATATCATTTGGGCCTCGAGTCAGGGCTCATTTGACTCAACCATATCACTTGTGCCTTGAGTCGGGCCTTGTTTGACTGAACCATATCATTTGTGCCTCAAGGTGGGCCTTGTTTGACTCAACCTTATGATTTGCACCTTGAGTCGGGCCTCGTTTGACTCGCTCATATCATTTGCAACTCGAGTCGGGCCTTGTTTGACTCACCCCTATGAATTGCATCTTGAGTCGGGCCTTGTTGGACTCAACCATATCATTTGAACCTCGAGTCGGGTCTCGTTTGCCTCACCCATATCATTTGCCTCTCGAGTTGGGCCTCGTTTGACTGACCCATATCTTTGGTTCCTCGAGTCAGGCCTCGTTTGACTCATCTATATCACTTGTGCCTCGAGTCGGGCCTCATTTGACTCATGCATATCATTTGTGCCTCGAGTCAAGCCACATTTGACTCACCCATATATTTTGTGCTACGACTCGGCCCTTGTTTGACTCACCCTTATCATTTGTGACTCGAGTCGACCTTGTTGGACTGAACCTTATCATTTGCAGCTCGAGTTGGGTCTCGTTTCACTTACCCATATCATTTGTACCTCAAGTCAGGCCTCGTTTCACTGACCCATATCATTTGCGCCTCGAGTTAGGACTCGTTTGACTCACCCATTTCAATTGTGGCTTGGGTCGGGCCTCGTTTGACTCAACCATATCATTTGCGCCTCAAGTCGGGCCTCATTTTACTTAACCATATCATTTGCGACTCGAGTCGAACAGTGTTTGACTCACCCATATGTTTACGGGTAGAGTCAGGCCTCTTTGAGTCACCCATATCATTTGCACCTCGAGTCGGGCCTTATTTGACTGAACCATATCATTTGCGCCTTTAGTCGGGCCTCGTTTGACTCAACCATATCATTTGTGTCTCGAGTCGATCCTCGATTGACCCATGCATATCCTTTGCACCTCAAGTTGTGCCTCATTTGACTCGCCCTTATCATTTGCGCCTCGAGGCGGGCCTTGTTTGACTTAACCAAATCATTTGCATCTCGAGTCAAGCCTCGTTTCACTCACTCATATCATTTACAACTTGAGTTGGGCCTCGTTTGACTCACCCATATCATTTTCGCCTTGAGTCAGGCCTTGTTGGACTCAACCATATCATTTGAACCTCAAGTCATGCCTTATTTGACTCACCCATATCATTCCCCCTCGAGTCAGGCCTCGTTTGACTTATTGTTATCCTTTGCGCCTCGTGTTAGGCCTCATTTGACTCATCCATATCATTTGCACCTCGAGCCGGGCCTCATTTAACTCAACCATATCATTTGCGCCTCGAGTTTGGCCTTGTTTGACTGACCCATATCATTTGTGCCTTGAGTAAGGCCTTGTTTGACTCAACGATAACATTTGCGCCTCGAGTCGGGCCTCGTTTGACTAAACATTAAGTTTGCACCTCAAGTTGGGCCTCATTTGACTCAACCACATCATTTGTGCCTCGAGTCAGGCCTTGTTTGACTCACCCATATGTTTGCGGGTCAAGTTGGGCCTCATTTGACTCACCCATATCATTTGCACCTTGAGTTGAGCCTCATTTGACTCAACCATATCTTTTGCACCTCGAGTTAGGCCTCATTTGACTCGACCATATGTTTGCGGGTCAAGTCGAGCCTCGTTTGACTTACACATATCATTTGCACCTCGAGTCGGGCCTCGTTTGACTTACCCTTATCCTTTGTGCCTCGTGTTGAGACTCGTTACACTCACCCATATCATTTGTGCCTCGAGTCGGGCCTCGTTTGACTCAACCATATCATACATATCATTTGCACCTCGAGTCGGGCCTTGTTTGACTCACCCATATCATTTGCACCTCGAGTCGGGCCTCATTTGACTCACCCATATCATTTGCACCTCGAGTCAAGCCTCATTTGACACAACCATATCTGTTGCACCTCGAGTTGGGCCTCGTTTGACTCGCCCATATGTTTGCGGGTCAAGTCGAGCCTTGTTTGACTTACCCATATCATTTCCACCTCGAGTCGGGCCTCGTTTGACTTACCCTTATCCTTTGCGCCTCATGTCGCGACTCGTTTGACTCACCCATATCATTTGTGCCTCGAGTCGGGCCTCGTTTGACTCAACCATATCATTTGCGCCTCGAGTCGAACCTCGTTTGACTCAACCATATCATTTGCACCTCGAGTCGGGCCTCATTTGACTCACCCATATCATTTGTGCCTCGAGTCGGGCCTCGTTTGACTCACCCATATGTTTTTACCTCGAGTTGAGGCTCGTTTGACTTACCCATATGTTTGCAACTCAAGTCGGGCCTCATTTGACTCACCCATATCATTTGCCCCTCTAGTTGGGGCTCGTTTGACTGACCCATATCATTTGAGCCTCGAGTCGGGGCTCGTTTGACTCAACCATATCACTTGTGCCTTGAGTCGGGCTTCATTTGACTCAACCATATCATTTTCGCCTCGAGGCGGGCCTTGTTTGACTCAACCTTATCAATTGCACCTCGAGTCGGGCCTTGTTTGACTCGTTCATATCATTTGCAACTCGAGTCGGGCCTCGTTTGACTCACCCATATCAATTGTGTCTTGAGTCGGGCCTCATTTGACTCAACCACATCAGTTGTGGCTAGAGTCGGGCCTCGTTTGACACAACCATATTACTTGCGCCTCGAGTCAAGCCTCGTTTGACTCAACCACATCAGTTGTGACTCAACCATAACATTTGCGCCTCAAGTCAGGTCTTGATACACACAACCATATCATTTGTGCCTCGAGTCAGGCCTTGTTTGACTCAACCATATCATTTGTGCTTTGGGTCGGGCCTTGTTTGAGTTAACCATATCAATTGTGCCATGAGTCAGGTCACGTTTGACTCAACCATATCATTTTTACCTTGAGTCGGTCCTCGTTTGACACAATCATATCATTTATGCCTCAAGTCGGGCCTCGTTTGACTCAACCATATAGTTGTGCCTCGAGTCGGGACTCGTTTGTCTCAACCGTATCTGCAATGCCTCGAGTTAGGCCTCGTTTGACTCAACCATATCAGTTGCACCTCGAGTGGGGACTCATTTGACTCAACCATATCAGTTGTACCTAAAGTCGGGCCTCGTTTGGCTCAACCATATCATTTGTGCCTTGAGTAGGGCTTCGTTTAACTTAACCATATCATTTGTGCCCCGAGTCGGGCCTCGTTTGAGTTGGCCATATTATTTGTGCCTTGAGTCGGGCCTCGTTTGACTCAACCATATCATTTGCGCCTCAAGTCGAGCCTCGTTTGATTTACCCTTATAATTTGGGCCTCGAGTCGGGCCTCGTTTGACTTAACCACACCAGTTATGCCTCGAGTCGGGACTTGTTTGACTCAATCATATCAGTTGTGCCTCGAGTTGGGCCTCGTTTGACAGAACAATATCATTTGCGCCTTGAGGCAGGCCTCGTTTGACACAATCATATCATTTGTGCCACGAGTCAGGCCTCGTTTGACTCAATCATATCATTTGTGCCTCGAGTTGGTCCTCGTTTGACACAACCATATTATTTGTGCCTCGAGTCGGGCCTCGTTTAACTCAACCATATCAATTGTGCCTCGAGTCGGGCCTCGTTTGACTCAACCATATCATTTGCGCTTCGAGTCAGGCCTCGTTTGACTCAACCATATCTGTTGTGCCTCGAGTTGGGGCTGGTTTGACTCAACTATATCATTTGCGCTTCGAGTCGGGCCTCATTTGACTCAACCATACCTGTTGTGCCTCGAGTTGGGCCTCGTTTGACTCAACCATATCATTTGCGCTCCGAGTTGAGCCTCATTTGACTCAACCATATCTGTTGTGCCTCGAGTTGGGCCTCGTTTGACTCAACCATATCATTTCTACTTCGAGGCGAGCATCGTTTCACTCAACCATATCTGTTATGGCTCGAGTTGTTCCTCATTTGACTTAACCATATCATTTGCGCTTCGAGTTGGGCCTCATTTGACTCAACCATATCTATTGTTCCTCGAGTTGGGACTCATTTGACTTAACCATATCATTTGCGCTTCGAGTCGGGCCTCATTTGACTCAACCATATCTGTTGTGCCTCGAGTTGGGCCTCATTTGACTCAACCATATCATTTCTGCTTCGAGTCGGGCCTCGTTTGACTCAACCATAACATTTGCGCCTCGAGTCGGGCATGATTTGATGTGATCATATCATTTGCGCCTCAAGTCGAGCATCGTTTGACTCAACCATATCAGTTGTGCCTCGAATCGGGCCTCATTTGACACAACCATATCAAATGTGCCTGGGGGCAGGCCTCATTTGACTCAACCATATCATTTGTGCCACGAGTCGGGCCTCGTTTGACACAACCATATTATTTGCGCCTCGAGTTGGGCCTCGTTTGACTTAACCATATCATTTGTACCTCAAGTCGGGCCTCGTTTGATTTAACCAAATCATTTGCGCGTCGAGTCAGCCCTTGTTTGACTCAACCATATCAAATGTGCCTCAAGTCAGGCCTTGTTTGACTCAACCATATCATTTGCGCCTTGAGTCGGGCCTCGTTTGACACAATCATATCATTTGTGCCTCGACTCGGGCCTCGTTTGACTCAACCATATCAGTTGTGCCATGAGTCGGGCCTCGTTTGACTCAACCATATCAGTTGTGCCTCGAGTCAGGGCTTGTTTGACTCAACCATATCAAATGTGCCTCGAGTTGGTCCTCATTTGACTCAGCCACATTAGTTGTGCCATCAGTCAGGCCTCGTTTGACTCAATCATATCATTTGCGCTTCGAGTCAGGCCTCGTTTGATTCAACCATATAGTTGTGCCTCGAGTCAGGCCTTATTTGACACAACCATATCATTTGCGCCACGAGGCGGGCCTCGTTTGACACAATCATATCATTTGGGCCTCGAGTCGGGCCTCGTTTGACTCAACCATATCTGTTGTGCCTCGAGTCGGGCCTCATTTGACTCAACCATATCAGTTGTGCCTCGAGTCAGGCCTCATTTATCATTTGTACCTTGAGACGGGCCTTGTTTGATTCAACCATATCAGTTGTGTCTCGAGTCGGGCCTCGTTTGACTCAACCATATCAGTTGTGCCTCGAGTCAGGCATCATTTGACATAACCGTATCATTTGCGCCTCGAGTCGGGTCTCATTTGATTAAACCATATCTGTTGTGCTTCGAGTCTGGCCTCGTTTGACTCAACCATATTAGTTGTGCCTCGAGTCAGGCGTCATTTGACATAACCATATCATTTGCGCCTCGAGTCGGGTCTCATTTGATTAAACCATATCTGTTGTGCTTCAAGTCGGGTCTCGTTTCACTCAACCATATCAGTTGTACCTCGAATCGGGACTCGTTTGACCCAAAAATATCAGTTGTTCCTCGAGTCGGGCCTCGTTTGACGTAGCCATATTATTTGCACCTCAAGTTGGGCCTTGTTTGACACAATCAAATTTTGTGCGCCTCGAGTCGGGCCTCGTTTGACTCAACCTTATCAGTTGTGCCTTGAGTCGGGCTTCGTTTGACTTATCCTTATAATTTGCGCCTCGAGTTAGGCCTCGTTGGACTCAACCATATCAAATGTGCCTCGAGTCGGGCCTCATTTGACTCAACCACATCAGTTGTGGCTAGAGTCGGGCCTCGTTTGACACAACCATATTACTTGCGCCTCGAGTCGAGCCTCGTTTGACTCAACCACATCAGTTGTGCCTCAAGTCGGGCCTCATTTGACTCAACCATATCATTTGCAGTTCGAGTCGGGCATCGTTTGACTCAGCCATATCATTTGTGCCTCGAGTTGATCCTCGTTTGACATAACCATATCATTTTAGGTTCGAGTCAGGCCTTGTTTGAAGCAACCATGTCATTTGTGCCTCATTTGAAACAACCACATCAGTTGTGCCTCGAGTCAGGCCTCATTTGACTCAACCATATCATTTGCGCTTCGAGTCGGGCCTCGTTTGAGTCAGGCATATCATTTGTGCCTCGAGTTGATCCTCGTTTGACATAACCATATCATTTGCGCCTCAAGTCGGGCCTTGTTTGACTTAACCTTATAATTTGCGCCTCGAGTTAAGTCTCGTTTCACTCAACCATATCAAATGTTCCTTGAGTCGGGCCTCATTTGACTCAATCACATCAGTTGTGCCTCGAGTCGAGACTCATTTGACTCAACAATATTAGTTGTTCCTCAAGTCGGGCCTCATTTGACTTAACTATATCATTTGTCCTCGAGTCGGGCCTTGTTTGACACAACCATAACATTTGTGCCTCGAGTCGGGCCTCGTTTGACACAAGCATATCATTTGCACCTCGAGTCGGACCTCGTTTGACTCAACCACATCAGTTGTGCCTCGAGTTGAGCCTTGTTTGACTCAACCATATCATTTGCGCTTCGAGTTGGGCCTCATTTGACTCAACCATATCTGTTGTGCCTCGAGTTGGGCATCGTTTGACTTAACCATATCATTTGCACTTCGAGTCAAACCTCATTTAACTCAACCATATCTGTTGTGCCTCGAGTCGGGCCTCATTTAACTCAACCATATCAGTTGTGCCTCGAGGCAGGACTCATTTGACTCCACCATCTTAGTTGTGCATCGAGTCGGGCCTCATTTGACATAACCATATCATTTGCACCTCGAGTCAAGCCTCGTTTGACACAACCATATAATTTGCGCCTCGAGTTGGGCCTCGTTTGACTCAACCGTATCATTTATGCCTCGAGTCAGGCCTCGTTTGACTCAACCATATCAGTTGTTCCTCAAGTCAGACCTCGTTTGACACAACCATATCATTTGCGCTTCGAGTCAGGCCTCATTTGACTCAACCATATCATTGTGCCTCGAGTCGGGCCTCGTTTGACTCAGCCATTTCATTTGTGCATTGAGTCGGGCCTCATTTGACACAATGAAATCATTTGCACCTCGAGTCGAGCCTTGTTTAACTTAACCATATCATTTGCGCTTCGAGTTAGGCCTCATTTGACTCAACCATCTCTGTTGTGCCTCAAGTCGGGTCTCATTTGACTCAACCATATCATTTGCGCTTCGAGTTGGGCCTCATTTGACTCAACCATATCTGTTGTGCCTCGAGTCGGGCCTCATTTGACTCAACCATATTAGTTGTGCCTTGAGTAGGGCCTCATTTGGCTCAACCATATCATTTGCGCTTCGAGTTGGGCCTTATTTGACTCAACCATATCTGTTGTGCCTCGAGTAGGGCCTCATTTGGCTCAACCATATCATTTGCGCTTCGAGTTGGGCCTCATTTGACTCAACCATATCTGTTGTGCCTCGAGTAGGGCCTCATTTGGCTCAACCATATCATTTGCGCTTCGAGTTGGGCCTTATTTGACTCAACCATATCTGTTGTGCCTCGAGTTAAACCTCGTTTAACTTAACCATATCATTTGCGCTTCGAGTCAAGACTCATTTGACTTAACCATATTTATTGTGCCTTGAGTAGGGCCTCATTTGGCTCAACCATATCATTTGCGCTTCGAGTTGGGCCTTATTTGACTCAACCATATCTGTTGTGCCTCGAGTAGGGCCTCATTTGGCTCAACCATATCATTTGCGCTTCGAGTTGGGCCTCATTTGACTTAACCATATCTGTTGTGCCTCGAGTAGGGCCTCATTTGGCTCAACCATATCATTTGCGCTTCGAGTTGGGCCTTATTTGACTCAACCATATCTGTTGTGCCTCGAGTAGGGCCTCATTTGGCTCAACCATATCAGTTGCGCTTCAAGTTGGGCCTCATTTGACTCAACCATCTCTGTTGTGCCTCTAGTCGCACCTCATTTGACCCAACCATATCATTTGTGCCTCGAGTCAGGCCTCGTTTGACACAATCATATCATTTGCACCTTGAGTCGGGCCTCGTTTGACTCAACCATATCAGTTGTGCATCGAGTCAGGCCTCGTTTGACTTATCCTTATAATTTGTGCCTCGAGTCTGGCCTTATTTGACTCAACCATATCAAATGTGCCTCGAGTCGGGCCTCATTTGACTCAACCACATTAGTTGTGCCTCGAGTCGGGCCTCGTTTGACTGAACCATATCATTTGCGCTTCGAGTCAGGCCTCATTTGACTCAACCATATCTGTTGTGCCTCGAGTCAGGCCTCATTTGACTGAACCATATCATTTGTGCTTCGAGTCGTTTGACTCAACCATATCTGTTGTGCCTTGGCTCGGGCCTCGTTTGACTCCACCATCTTAGTTGTGCCTCGAGTCAGGCCTCGTTTGACTCAACCATATCATCTGCGCCTCGAGTCGGGCCTTGTTTGACTTACCCTTATAATTTGCGCCTCAAGTGAGGCCTCATTTGACTCGACCATATCAAATGTGCCTCGAGTCCAGCCTCGTTTGACTCAACCATATCAATTGTGCCTCGAGTTCAGCCTCGTTTGACTTACCCTTATAATTTGCACCTCGAGTTAGGTCTCGTTGGACTCAACCATATCAAATGTGCCTCGAGTCGAGCCTCGTTTGACTTAAGCACATAAGTTGTGCCTCGAGTCGGGCCTCATTTGACTCAACCATATCATTTGCGCTTAGAGTCGGGCGTCATTTGACTTAGCCATATCATTTGCACCTCAAGTTGATCCTCGTTTGACATAACCATATCATTTGTGGTTCGAGTCGGGCTTCGTTTGAATCAACCAAGTCATTTGCGCCTCGTTTGAAACAACCACATCAGTTGTGCCTCGAGTCGGGCCTCGTTTGACTCAACCATATCATTTGCGCTTCGAGTCGGGCCTAGTTTGAGTCAGGCATATCATTTGCGCCTCGAGTCAATCCTCGTTTCACATAACCATATCATGTGTACCTCGAGTCGGGCCTCATTTGATTCAACCATATCAATTGCACCTGGAGTCGGGCCTCGTTTGACTCAACCATATCATTTGTGCCTCGAGTCGGGCCTTGTTTGACTTACCCTTATAATTTGCGCCTCGAGTCAAGTCTCGTTTCACTCAATCATATCAAATGTTCCTCGAGTCGGGCCTCGTTTGACTCAATCACATCAGCTGTGCCTCGAGTTGAGACTCGTTTGACTCAAAAATATTAGTTGTGCCTCGAGTCAGGGCTCATTTGACTTAACCATATAATTTGTGCCTCGAGTCAGGCCTCGTTTGAGACAACCATAACATTTGTGCCTCCAGTCGGGCCTCGTTTGACACAAGCATATCATTTGCACCTCGAGTCAGGCCTCGTTTGACTCAACCATATCAGTTGTACTTCGAGCCAGGCCTTGTTTGACTTAACCATATCAGTTGGGAGTCGAGCCTCGTTTGACTTAATCATATCATTTGCACCTCGAGTTGGGCCTCGTTTGATTCAACCAATCAGTTGTGCTTCGAGCCAGGCCTCATTTGACTCAACCATATCAGTTGGGCCTCGAGTTGGGCCTCGTTTGACTCAACCATATCATTTGCACCTTGAGTCAGGCCTCAGTTGACCTAACCATATTATTTGCGCCTCGAGTCGGGCCTCTTTTGACTCATCCATATCAGTTGTGCCCCGAGTCAGGCCTCGTTTGACTCAACCATATCAAATGTGCCTCGAGTCAGGCATCATTTGACTCAACCACATCAGTTGTGCCTCGAGTTGGGCCTCGTTTGACTCAACCATATCATTTGCGCTTTGAGTTAGGCCTCATTTGACTTAACCATATCTGTTGATCCTCGAGTCAGGCCTCGTTTGACTTAACCATATCATTTGCGCTTTGAGTCAGGCCTCATTTGATTCAACCATATTTGCTGTGCCTCGAGTTGGGCCTCGTTTGACTTAACCATATCTGTTGTGCCTCGAGGCGGGACTCGTTTGACTTCACCATCTCAGTTGTGCATCGAGGTGGGCCTCGTTTGACACAGCCATATCATTTACGCCTCAAGTCGGTCCTCGTTTGAGATAACCATATCATTTGTGCCTCGAGTTAGGCATCGTTTGACTCAACTGTATCATTTGTGCCTCGAGTCAGGCCTCGTTTGACTCAGCCATATCAGTTGCACCTCAAGTCGGGCCTCGTTTGACTCAACCATATCAGTTGTGCCTCGTGTAGGGCCTCGTTTGACTCAACCATATCATTTGCGCTTTGAGTTGGGCCTCATTTGACTCAACCATATCTGTTGTGCCTCAGTTAGGGCTCGTTTGACTCAACCAAATTAGTTGTACCTCGAGTCGGGCCTCGTGTGGCTCAACATATCATTCACATTTCGAGTTGGGCCTCATTTGACTCAGCCATATCATTTGTGCCTCGAGTCAGACCTCATTTGACTCAACCATAGCAGTTGTGCCTCGAGTTGACTCAACCATATCTTTTATGCCTCGACTCGACTCAACCATATCAGTTCTCCCTCAAGTCAGTCCTCATTTGACTGAACCATATCATTTGTGCCTCAAGTCGGGTCTCATTAACTCAACCATATCTATTGTGCCTCGAGGCAGGCCTCGTTTGACTCAACCATATCAGTTGTGCCTCGAGTCAAGCTTCATTTGACACAACCATATGATTTATGCCTTGAGTTGGGCCTCGTTTGACTCAACCATATAATTTTTACCTCGAGTCGGGCCTCCTTTGACACAACCATATCTGTTGTGCCTCGAATCGGGCCTCATTTGACCTAACCATCTCATTTGTGCCTCTTGTCGAGCCTCGTTTGACTTAACCATATCATTTCCATTACGAGTCGGGCCTCATTTGACTCAACCATATCTGTTGTGACTCGAGTCAGCCCTTGTTTGACTCAACCATATCAGTTGCCCCTCGAGGCGAGACTCGTTTGACTCCACCATCTTAGTTGTGCCTCGAGTCATGCCTTGTTTGACTCAAGCATATCATTTGCACCTCAAGTCAGGCCTCGTTTGATTCAACCAAATCGGTTGTGCCTCGAGTCGAGCGTCGTTTGACTCAACCATATCATTTGCGCATCGAGGTGGGCCTTATTCGACTCAACCATCTCTGTTGTGCCTCGAGTCAGGCCTCGTTTGACTTAACCATATCATTTGCGTTACGAGTTGGGCCTCATTTGACTTCACCATATCTGTTGTGCCTCGAGTCGGGCCTCATTTGACTCAACCATATCAGTTGTGCCTCGAGGCAAGACTTTTTTGACTCCAACATCTTAGTTGTGCCTCGAGTCGGGCCTCGTTTGACTCAAGCATATCATTTGTGGCTTGAGTCGGGCCTCATTGGACTCAACCATATCAAATGTGCCTCGAGTCCAGCCTTGATTAACTCAACCATATCATTTGCGCTTCGAGTTGGGCCTTCTTTGACTTAATCGTATCTGTTGTGCCTCAAGTCGAGCCTCGTTTAACTCAACCACATCAGTTGTGCATCGAGTCAGGCCTCATTTGACTCAACCATATCATTTGCGCTTTGAGTCGGGCCTCATTTGACTTAATCAAATCAGTTGTGCCTCGAGTCAAGCCTCGTTTGACTCGACCATATCAAATGTTCCTCGAGTCGGGCATCGTTTGACTCAATCACATCAGTTGTGCCTTGAGTTGAGACTGGTTTGACTCAAAAATATTAGTTGTGCCTCGAGTCGGGCCTCATTTGACTTAACCATATCATTTGTGCCTCAAGTCGGGCCTTGTTTGACACAAGCATATCATTTGCTCCTCGAGTCGGGCCTCGTTTGACTCAACCATATCAGTTGTGCTTCGAGCCAGGCCTAATTTGACTCAACCATATTAGTTGGGAGTCGAGCCTTGTTTGACTTAATCATATCATTTGCACCTCGAGTTGGGCCTCGTTTGATTCAACCAATCAGTTCTGCTTCGAGCCAGGCCTCGTTTGACTCAACCATATCAGTTGGGTCTCGAGTTGGGCCTCGTTTGACTCAACCATATCATTTGCACCTCGAGTCGGGCCTCAGTTGACATAACCATATTATTTATCCCTCGAGTTGGGCCTCTTTTGACTCAACCATATCAGTTGTGCCCCGAGTCAGGCCTCGTTTGACTCAACCATATCAAATGTGCCTCGAGTCGGGCATCGTTTGACTCAACCACATCAGTTGTGCCTCGAGTCGGGCCTCGTTTGACTCAACCATATCATTCGCGCTTCGAGTTAGGCCTCGTTTGACTCAACCATATCTATTGTGCCTCGAGTTGGGCCTCGTTTCACACAGCCATATCATTTGTGCCTCGAGTTGGGACTCGTTTAACTCAACCATATCATTTGCGATTCGAGTTAGGCTTCATTTGACTCAACCATATCTGTTGTGCCTCAAGTTAGGCCTCGTTTGACTTAACCATATCATTTTGCGCTTTGAGTCGGGCCTCATTTGATTCAACCATATCTATTGTGCCTCGAGTTGGGCCTCGTTTTACTCAACCATCTCAGTTGTGCATTGAGGCGAGCCTTGTTTGACTCAACCATATCATTTGCACCTCGAGTCGGTCCTCGTTTGAGATAACCATATCATTTGTGCCTCGAGTCAGGCATCGTTTGACTCAACTGTATCATTTGCGCCTCGAGTCAGGCCTCGTTTGACTCATCCATATCAGTTGCAACTCGAGTCGGGCCTCATTTGACTCAACCATATCAGTTGTGGCTCGTATCGGGCCTCATTTGACTCAACCATATTATTTGCGCTTCGAGTCGGGCCTCATTTGACTCAACCATATCAGTTGTGCCTCAGTCGGGCCTCGTTTGACTCAACCAAATTAGTTGTGCCTCGAGTCGGGCCTCGTTTGATTCAACCAAATCAGTTGTGCCTCGAGTCGGGCCTCGTTTGACTCAACCATATCATTTGTGCTTCGAGGTAGGCCTTATTCGACTCAACCATCGCTATTGTGCCTTGAGTCGGGCCTCGTTTGGCTTAACCATATCATTTGCATTACGAGTCAGCCTCATTTGACTTAACCATATCTGTTGTGCCTCGAGTCAGGCCTCGTTTGACTCAATCATATCAATTGTGCCTCGAGGCGGGACTCGTTTGACTCCAGCATCTTAGTTAGCCTCGAGTCAGGCCTCGTTTGACTCAAGCATATCATTTGTGCCTCGAGTCAGGCGTCATTGGACTCAACCGTATCAAATGTGCCTCGAGTCCAGCCTCGTTTGACTCAACCATATCATTTACGCCTCGAGTCGGGCCTCGTTTGACTCAATCATATTAGTTGTGCCTTAAGTCGGGCCTCGTTTGTCACAACCACATCAGTTGTGCATCGAGTTAGGCCTCATTTGACTCAACCATATCATTTGCGCTTCGAGTCAGGCCTCGTTTGACTCAATCAAATCAGTTGTGCCTCGAGTCAAGCCTCGTTTGACTCAACCATATCAAATGTTCCTCGAGTTAGGCCTCGTTTAACTCAACCACATCAGTTGTGCATTGAATTAGGCCTCATTTGACTCAACCATATCATTTGTGCTTCGAGTCGGGCATCGTTTGACTTAGCCATATCATTTGCGCCTCGAGTTGATCCTCATTTGACATAACCATATCATTTGTGCCTCAAGTTGGGCCTCGTTTGACTCGACCGTATCATTTGCGCCTTGAGTTGGGCCTCGTTTGACTCATCCACATCAGTTGTGCCTCGAGTCGGGCCTTATTTGACTCAACCATATCATTTGCGCTTTGAGTCGGGCATCGTTTGACTCAGCCATATAATTTGCGCCTCGAGTTTATCCTCGTTTGACATAACCATATCATTTGTGGTTCGAGTCGAGCCTCGTTTGAATCAACCATGTCATTTGCGCCTCGTTTGAAATAACCACATCTGTTGTGCCTAGAGTCGGGCCTTGTTTGACTTAACCATATCAGTTGTGCCTCGAGTCGGTCCTCATTTGACATAGCCATATCATTTGTGCCTCGAGTTGGGCCTCGTTTGACTCAACCATATCATTTGTACCTCGAGTCGGGCCTCCTTTGACACAACCATATCTGTTGTGCCTCGAATCAGGCCTCATTTGACCCAACCATATCATTTGTGCCTCTTGTCGGGCCTCGTTTGACTCAACCATATATGTTGTGCCTCGAGTTGGGCCTCATTTGACTCAACCATGTCAGTTGTACCTCGAGTCAGGCCTTGTGTGACAGAACCATATCATTTGCGCCTCGAGTCAGGCCTCGTTTCACTCAACCATATATGTTGTGCCTCGAGTCGGGCCATGTTTGACTTACCCTTATAATTTGTTCCTCGAGTCAGGCCTCGTTTGACTCAACCATATCAAATGTGCCTCGACTCGGGCATCATTTGACCCAACCACATCAGTTTTGCCTCGAGGCGGGACTCGTTTAACTCCACCAACTCAGTTGTACGTTGAGTCAGGCCTCGTTTGACTCAACCATATCATTTGCGCCTCGAGTCGGGCCTCATTTGACACAACCATATCATTTGTGCCTCGAGTTGGGCCTCGTTTGACTCAACTGTATCATTTGCACCTCAAGTTGGGCCTCGTTTGACTCAACCGTATCATTTGCGCCTCGAGTCAGGAGTTGTTTGACTCAACCATATCATTTGCATTTCGAGTTGGACCTCATTTGACTCAACCATATCTTTGTGCCTCGAGTCAGACCTCGTTTGACTCAACCATATCAGTTGTGTCTCGAGTCAACTCAACCATATCTTTTATGCCTCGACTTGACTCAACCATATCAGTTCTGCCTCAGTTGGGCCTCGTTTGACTCAACCATATCATTTGTGCCTCGAGTCGGGTCTCATTGACTCAACCATATCTGTTGTGCCTCGAGTCGGGCCTCGTTTGTTAGAGATAAGGCTGCAGGCTGCTTAGGCTGCTTGTCTTGGTGGGTGCAGGTGCAGTGCTCAATAAGGAGTCTCATGTGGTTCTGATCTTGCTCTATTAATCTTGTCTTTAGTTTATTACTTAGGGACATTAGTGTAATTCAGTAATTGAGTCTTAGTCTATAAATTGTAACCTCAGCTACATCATTTGTACATTAATTCATTTGAATCAGATTTACATTTAAGAACTTTCACATCTAAGAGTTCTGAGCTTTCTTTCTTTCTTTCTTGCATCTTCCTTCTAAGGTTCTTGAGAACTTCAACATGGTATCAGAGCTTTGATCCAATGGGAGAGAATATGAATACGTTTTCTTTAGCATCTTTGAATGCTTCACTAGTTTCTTTTAGTCATTCTATTTCTGTGAAATTAGATAGCAATTCCTATCTACTCTGGAAACAGCAAGTTCTTGCAGCCATCAGAGGGCATGAACTAGAGAAATACATCAGTGGTAGTCAAGAAGTGCCATCAAGATTTGCAGTAGATGAGCAAGGAAGAGTTCTTGGGATCTTGAGTCAGCAGTATGTTCTTTGGAAGAAGCAAGATCAGCTCTTGCTGTCTTGGCTGCTGTCAACAATGTCAGAAAACATTCTTACAAGAATGGTGGGATGTGAATACTCGTACCAGGTCTGGGAAAAGGTGGAAACTTTCTTTGCCTCTCATACAAAGGCAAAGATCAAGCAATTCAAGGCGCAGCTAGAGACTATGAAGAAGGGATCCATGACAGCTACTGAGTATCTTTTAAAGATCAAGAATCTTGTTGATTCTTTGGCTTCAGTTGGACATGCAATTATAGAAAGTGATCATATAGAGGTAATTCTTGATGGTCTTTCCTCAGAATATGATGGTTTTGTTACATCCATTCTCTCTAGAACTGATCCGTATTCAGTAGAAGAGATTGAAGCATTATTGCTTGCACAAGAAAATAGAATTGAGAAGCATCATAAAGAAGTAGAGGTTATGACAGTGAATCTTGCTGCACATCCTCAGAATTACAATGTGAACCGAAGTGGTTATCAAAGTTTCCCTGGTCAGTATGCAAATAGAGGAAGGTTTGGAGGTAGAGGAAATCTTTTCAAAGGCAAAGGGAGTTACAACAATGGGCAGTTTGCTGGTAGGAATGGAAGGTTTTCTGATAAAAGCAACATTCAATGTCAATTATGTGGGAGATATGGACATCAATTCTGGAATTGTTATCACAGATTTGATGAAAGTTTTCAAGGACCAGCTCAAGTGCCTAGCCACTTCAGCAAGATAGCCAATGGCAGTGTCAGAAACACACCCTATGCAATGCTCACTTCTAACAGCAGCAGCAATGGCATTGATCAAGAATGGTATCCTGATTCTGGGGCCACTAATCATGTGACAGTGGATGCCTCTAACATTGTGCAGAAGACTCCATATAATGGAAAGGAGAAGGTGAACATTGGTAATGGCTCAAGTTTGTTCATTAAAAACATTGGTAATTCTCAGATTAAGTCTTGCTTTTCTAATCAAAATCTTTACCTAAACTCACTTCTTCATGTTCCAAATATTACCAAAAATCTTGTGAGTGTTTCTCAGTTTGCAAAAGACAATTATGTCTATTTTGAGTTCCATCCTGACTCTTGTTATGTTAAATCTCAGGATACTCATCAAATACTTTTGAAGGGGACTGTTAGAAAAGGCTTGTATGTCTTTGATCAGTTTCATATTGAAAAGGAACCGTATGCCACTGCAAAAGTTCAACTCAGTCACCAAATGTTACTTCACCTGCTGTACATAGTTCTCATACTTCTTCTTTGTTAAATTCTTGTTCTGAGTTAGACAAATGGCATGTTAGATTGGGCCATGCTTCTATACAAACTGTCAAGAGTGTACTCACTTCTTGTAACATCAGAGTACCAAATAAAGAGCTTTCCTTTTGTTCATCTTGCTGTCTTAGTAAAATACATAAATTTCCTTTTGCCTCTTCTCAAACGGAATACTCAAAACCTCTTCAACTAGTTCATTCTGATTTGTGGGGACCAGCACCTATGCTGTCAAAAGAGGGACATAGATATTACATACATTTTGTAGATACCTTTACCTGTTACACATGGATTTACTTTCTCAAAAGCAAGTCTGATGCATTACAGACCTTTATTCATTTCAAGAAACAAGTAGAACTTCAAACCAACCACAAAATCCTTGCCTTACAAACTGATTGGGGAGGAGAGTTTAGAGCTTTCACTGAATATTTGAAAGACCAAGGGATAGTTCATCATGTTTCATGCCCTTATACACATGAACAAAATGGGCTTGCAGAAAGGAAACATAGACATATAACTGAGACTAGACTAGCCTTGCTTCACCAATCATCTTTGCCTAGTTCATTTTGGACTGAAGCCTTTAGCACAGCTGTGTATCTCATTAATAGACTACCCACACCAGTTTTAAATGGTTCTACTCCTTTTCAAACCTTATACAAAATCAAACCAGATTATTCTTCTCTTAAGGTCTTTGGGTGTGCAGCCTATCCTAACCTAAGGCCCTACAATAATTCCAAGTTTCAGTTCAAATCCATTGAATGCACCTTTCTTGGTTATAGTCCAGCACACAAAGGATACAAGTGTCTGCATCCTGATGGGAAAACAATTATATCTAGAGATGTCATATTTGATGAAAGTAGTTTTCCATTCAAGAACAACAAGGGTTCCTCACAGCAATCACCTTTCAGTAACAAATCACATTTTGTTTCTTCTCCACCTTCAGCCATACCTCCTATTCTATCATTCTCTAATGCAAGACATACTCAGAATACCAATGCATTTGCTGAACAAACAAATAACTCATGTGCACTTGCTAATAATACCAATATTATGGATTCTTTGCAACATGTTTCAGGTCCCTCTGCAGAGTTTGAAGTTCCTCAACGTCTATCTCAAAATGTCCACCCAATGGTGTCCTGTAGCAAAGCAAGGGCACTCAATTCAAACAATCACTCAATGGTGACTAGTAGCAAAGCAAGAGGAACTGTACCAATAGCACTTACTGTCTCTAGAGAGCCTCAAACTGTTGAAGAAGCTCTTAATATACCAGAATGGAAGTGTGCCATGGATCTTGAGTATGCAGTGCTCATGAGCAACAAGACATGGAGTTTAGAAGCTTTACCCAAAGATAGGAGGCCTATAGGGTGTAAATGGGTGTTTAAAGTTAAAGAAAATCCAGATGGCACTGTTAACAAATATAAGGCAAGATTAGTTGCAAAAGGGTATAATCAGGAGGCAGGAGTTGATTTTCATGAAGTTTTTAGTCCAATAGTAAAACCAGTCACAATTCGGGTTCTTCTTACTTTGGCCTTATCAAAAGGGTGGAACATCCATCAAATAGATGTTAATAATGCCTTTTTAAATGGTGATTTGAATGAAGATGTACACATGCTGCAGCCTCCTGGATATGAATCAGCTGACTCATCTCAAGTTTGCAAGCTTCATAAGGCTCTCTATGGCCTTAAGCAAGCTCCTCGTGCATGGTTTCAAAAATTGTCTGAAGCTTTACTTGATCTTGGTTTTACCAAGGCAAAATGTGATTCTTCCTTGTTTCTTCAAGTTACTTCTCATCATTCTCTCTATGTTTTAGTCTATGTGGATGATATTTTGATTACTGGATCTTCACCAACTTTGATTTAGCACTTGATTGATCAACTGAATGCAAAGTTCTCATTAAAGGATCTTGGGAAAGTTAAATACTTCTTAGGTATTGAAGTTACTTACAGTTCTGCTGGTGCAATATACTTGTCTCAGTCCAAATACATTAAGGATCTTCTCACTAGAGCTGGTATGCAAGGTACGAAGTCTATGCCCTCTCCTATGGCCTCAACACCACATATCTCAGCTAGTAGTGGTTCTCCTATTTCTGATCAAGCTGCATACAGATCACTTGTGGGAGCATTACAATATATTACCATTACTAGACCAGAATTATCATATAGTGTGAACAAAGCTTGTCAATTTATGCATTGCCCTATAGATGTACATTGGAAGTTGGTTAAACGAATACTGAGGTATCTAGCAGGCACCATATGTCATGCTCTAGTTCTCCAAAGATCATATGCTCTTGAGCTCACTGCCTTTTGTGATGCTGATTGGGCATCAGACATTAATGATAGGCGTAGCACCTCAGGTTTTTGTGTTTATCTTGGCCCTAATCTCATTTCTTGGTCATCTAAAAAGCAAGCAACAGTGTCTAGATCAAGTACTGAAGCAGAATATAGGAGTCTTGCAAGTGCAGTGGCAGAATTGGCTTGGCTGCAGTCTTTACTCAAAGAACTTAGCATTCAACTACCAAAAGTTCCTAGAATATATTGTGACAATATGAGCACAGTCAGCTTGTCAGCAAATCCGGTCCTTCATTCAAAGACTAAGCATATTGAACTAGATCTTTATTTTGTTCGTGAAAAGGTCAACAATAAAGAAATTGAAGTCTATCATATTCCGTCCCTTGATCAAACAGCAGATATCTTCAACAAGGCAGTCTCATCTTCAAGGTTTCTTCAACTTAGAGACAAGCTCAGTGTCATTCCTCTTCCAAGTCATGCCACTGATCTTGAGGGGGGATGTTAGAGATAAGGTTGCAGGCTGCTTAGGCTGCTTGTCTTGGTGGGTGCAGGTGCAGTGCTCAATAAGGAGTCTCGTGTGGTTCTGATCTTGCTCTATTAATCTTGTCTTCAGTTTATTACTTAGGGACATTAGTGTAATTCAGTAATTGAGTCTTAGTCTATAAATTGTAACCTCAGCTACATCATTTGTACATTAATTCATTTGAATCAGATTTACATTTCAGAACTTTCACATCTAGGAGTTCTGAGCTTTCTTTCTTTCTTTCTTGCGTCATCCTTTTAAGGTTCTTGAGAACTTCAACATTGTTTGACTCAACTGTATAATTTGCACCTTGATTCAGGCCTCGTTTGGCGCAACCATATCATTTGTGACTCGAGTCGGGCCTCGTTTGACTCAACTGTATCATTTGCGCCTCGAGTCAGGCCTCGTTTGACTCAATCGTATAATTTGCGCCTCGAGTCGGGACTCGTTTAACTCAACCATATCATTTGTGCTTCGAGTTAGGCCTCATTTGACTCAACCATCTCTGTTGTGCCTCGACTCGGGTCTCGTTTGACTTAACCATATGAATTGCGCTTCGAGTCGGGCCTCGTTTGACTCAACCGTATCATTTGTGCCTCGAGTCAGGCCTCGTTTGACTCAACCATATCAAATGTGCCTCGAGTCAGGCCTCGTTTAACTCAACCATATCATTTGTGCTTCGAGTCAAGCCTCATTTGACTTAACCATATCATTTGTGCCTCGAGTCTGACCTCATTTGACTCAACCATATTAGTTGTGCCTCGAGTCAACTCAACCATATCTTTTGTTCCTCGAGTCGACTCAACCATATCAGTTCTGCCTCGAGTCGGGCCTCGTTTGACTCAACCATATCATTTGTGCCTCGAGTCAGGTCTTACTTGACTCAACCATATCATTTGTGCCTCGAGTCGAGTCTCACTTGACATAACCATATCATTTGTGCCTTGAGTTAGGCCTCGTTTGACTCAACCATATCAGTTGTGCCTCGAGTCGGGTCTCGTTTGGCTTACCCTTAAATTTGCGCCTCGAGTCTGGCCTCGTTTGACTCAACCATATCCAAGGTGCCTCAAGTTGGGCCTTAATTGACTCAACCACATCAGTTGTGCCTCGAGTTGGGCCTCGTTTGACTCAACCATATCATTTGCGCTTCGAGTCAAGCCTCATTTGACTCAACCATATCTGTTGTGCCTCGAGTCGGGTCTCGTTTGACTGAACCATATCATTTGCGCTTTGAGTCGGGACTCGTTTGACTCAACCATATCTGTTATGCCTCGAGTCGGGCCTTGTTTGACTCAACCATATTAGTTGTGCCTCGAGGTGGGACTCGTTTGACTCCACCATCTTAGTTGTGCCTCGAGTCGGGCCTCGTTTGACTCAACCATATCATCTGCACCTTGAGTCGGGCCTTGTTTGACTTACCCTTATAATTTGTGCCTCAAGTCAGGCCTCATTTGACTCGACCATATGAAATGTGCCTCGTGTCCAGCCTCTTTTGACTCAACCACATCAGTTGTGCATCGAGTCAAGCCTCATTTGACTCAACCATATCATTTGCGCTCCGAGTCGAGCCTCGTTTGACTCAATCGTATTAGTTGTGCCTCAAGTCGAGCCTCATTTGACTCAACCACATCAGTTGTGCGTCGAGTCGAGCCACGTTCGACTCAACCATATCATTTGTTCCTCGAGTCGAGCCTTATTTGACACAACCATATCATTTGTGCCTCGAGTTGGGCCTCGTTTGACTCAACCGTATCATTTGTGCCTTAAGTCAGGCCTCGTTTAACTCAACCAGATCATTTGCGCTTCGAGTCAGGCCTCATTTGACTCAATCATATCAGTTGTGCCTCGAGTCAAGCCTCGTTTCACTCAACCATATCAAATGTTCCTCGAGTCGGGGCTTGTTTGACACAATCATATCAATTACGCCTCGAGTCAGGCCTCGTTTGACTTAACCATATTAGTTGGGCCTCGAGTCGGTCCTCGTTTGACTCAATCATACCATTTGCACCTCGAGTCGGGCCTCGTTTGACATAACCATACTATTTGTGCCTTGAGTCGGGCCTTGTTTGACTCAATCATATCAGTTGTGCCTCGAGTCGGGCCTCGTTTGACTCAACCATATCATTTGCGCATCGAGTCAGGCCTCGTTCCACTTAACCATATCAAATGTGCCTCGAGTCGAGCATCATTTGACTCAACCATATCAGTTGTGCCTCGGGTTGAGCCTCGTTTGACTCAACCATATCATTTGCCCTTCGAGTCGGGCCTTGTTTGACTCAACCATATCTATTGTGCCTCGAGTCGGGCCTCGTTTGACTCAGCCATATCATTTGCGCCTTGAGTCGAGCCTCGTTTAACACAACCATATCAATTGCGCCTCGAGTCGGGCCTCGTTTGACTCAACCATATCAAATGTGTCTCGAGTCGGGCCTCGTTTGACTCAACCACATCAGTTGTCCCTCGAGTCGAGCCTCGTTTGACTCAACCATATCATTTGCGCTTTGAGTCGGGCCTCGTTTGACTCAACCATGTCTGTTGTACCTCTAGTCAGGCCTCGTTTATCATTTACGCCTCGAGTCAGGCCTCGATTGACATAATCAAATTATTTGCACCTCGAGTCGGGCCTCAATTGACTAAACCATATCAGTTGTGCCTCAAGTCGGGCCTCATTTGACTTACCCTTATAATTTGTGCCTCGAGTCAGGCCTCGTTTGACTCAACCATATCAAATGTGCCTCGAGTCGGGCATCGTTTGACCCAACCACATCAGTTTTGCCTCGAGGCGGGACTCGATTGACTCCTCCATCTCAATTGTACATCGAGTCGGGCCTCGTTTGACTTAACTGTATCATTTGTGCCACGAGTCAGGCCTCGTTTGACTCAACCATATTAGTTGCACCTCGAATCGGGCCTCGTTTGACTCAACCATATCTGTTGCACCTCGAATCGGCCCTCGTTTGACTCAACTATATCAGTTGTGCCTCGAGTCGAGCCTCGTTTGACTCAACCATATCATTTGTGCCTCGAGTCAGGCCTCGTTTGACACAATCATATCATTTGCGCCTCGAGTCGGGCCTCGTTTGACTCAACCATATTAGTTGTGCCTCGAGTCGGGCCTCGATTAACTTACCCTTATAATTTGTGCCTCGAGTCTGGCCTCGTTTGACTCAACCATATCCAATGTGCCTCGAGTCAGACCTCATTTGACTCAACCACATCAGTTGTGCCTCGAGTCGGGTCTCGTTTGACTCAACCATATCATTTGCGCTTCGAGTCGGGCCTCTTTTGACTCAACCATATCTGGTGTGCCTCGATTCGGGCCTCGTTTGACTCAACCATATCATTTGCGCTTCGAGTCGGGCCTCTTTTGACTCAACCACATCAGTTGTGCCTCGAGTCGAGCCTCGTTTGACTCAACCATATCATTTGCGCTTTGAGTCGGGCCTCTTTGACTCAACCATATCATTTGTGCTTCGAGTTGGGCCTCGTTTGACTCAACCATATTAGTTGTGCCTCGAGTCGGGCCTCGATTGACCTACCCTTATAATTTGCGCCTTGAGTCTGGCCTCGTTTGACTCAACCATATCAAATGTGCCTCGAGTCGGGCCTCGTTTGACTTAACCATATCATTTGCGCCTCAAGTCGGGCCTCGTTTGACTCAACCGTATCATTTGTACCACGAGTCGGGCCTCGTTTGACTTAACCATATTAGTTGCACCTCGAATTGGGCCTCGTTTGACTCAACCAAATTTGTTGCACCTCGAATCGAGCCTCGTTTGATTCAACCATATCATTTGTGCCTCGAGTCGAGCCTAATTTTATACAACCATATCATTTGTGCCTCGAGTCAGGCCTTGTTTGACACAATCATATCATTTGCACCTCAAGTTGGGCCTCATTTGACTCAACCATATTAGTTGTGCCTCGAGTCGGGCCTCGATTGACTTACCCTTATAATTTGCGCCTCGAGTCTGGCCTCGTTTGACTCAACCACATCTGTTGTGCCTCGAGTCGGGCCTCGTTTGACTCAACCATATCATTTGCGCTTCGAGTCGGGCTGCTTTGACTCAACCATATCATTTGTGCTTCGAGTTGGGCCTCGTTTGACTCAACCATATTAGTTGTGCCTCGAGTCGGGCCTCGATTGACTTACCCTTATAATTTGCGCCATGAGTCTGGCCTCGTTTGACTCAACCATATCAAATGTGCCTCGAGTCGGACCTCATTTGACTCAACCACATCAGTTGTGCCTCGAGTCGGGCCTCATTTGACTCAACCATATCATTTGCGCTTTGAGTCGGGCCTCATTTGACTCAACCATATCTGGTGTGCCTCGAGTCGGGCCTCTTTGACTCAACCATATCATTTTCGCTTCGAGTCGGGCCTTATTTGACTCAACCATGTTTGTTGTGCCTCGAACCAGGCCTCGTTTGACTCAACCATATTAGTTGTGCCTCGAGTCGGTCCTCGTTTGACTCAACCATATCATTTGTGCTTCGAGTTGGGCCTCATTTCACTCAACCATCTCTACTGTGTCTCGAGTCGGGCCTCGTTTGACTTAACCATATCATTTGCGCTTCGAGTCGTGCCTCATTTGACTCAACCATATCTGTTGTGCCTCGAGTCGAGCTTCGTTTGACTCAACCATATGAGTTGTGCCTCGAGGCAGGACTCGTTTGACTCAACCATATCAAATGTGCCTCGAGTCGGACCTCATTTGACTCAACCACATCAGTTGTGCCTCAAGTTGGGCCTCGTTTGACTCAATCATATCATTTGCGCTTCGAGTCGGGCCTCATTTGACTCAACCATATCTGGTGTGCCTCGAGTCGGGCCTCTTTGACTCAACCATATCATTTTCGCTTCGAGTCGGGCCTCATTTGACTCAACCATGTCTGTTGTGCCTCGAACCAGGCCTCGTTTGACTCAACCACATCAGTTGTGCCTCGAGTCAGGCTCGTTTGACTCAACCATATCATTTGCGCTTCGAGTTGGGCCTCATTTGACACAACCATCTCTGTTGTGTCTCGAGTCGGGCCTCGTTTGACTTCACCATCTCAGTTGTGCGTCGAGTCAGGCCTCATTTGAGTCAACCATATCATTTACGCCTCAAGTCGGGCCTCGTTTGACATAACCATATCATTTGCGCCTCGAGTCGGGCCTCATTGGACTCAATCGTATCATTTGCGTCTCGAGTCTGGCCTCGTTTGACTCAATCATATCATTTGCACCTCAAGTCGGGCCTCGTTTGACACAACCATATTATTTGCGCGTTGAGCCAGGCCTTGTTTGACTCAACCATATCAGTTGTGCCTCGAGTCAGGCCTCGTTTGACTCAACCATATCGTTTGCATATCGAGTCCAGCGTCATTTGACTCAACCATATCAAATGTGCCTCGAGTCGGGCCTCGTTCATCAATTGTGCCTCAAGTTGAGTGTCGTTTCACACAACCATATCATTTGCACTTCGAGTCGGGCCTTGTTTGACTTAACCATATCTGTTGTGCCTGGAGTTGGTCCTCGTTTGACTCAGCCATATCATTTGCGCCTTGAGTCGAGCCTCATTTGACACAACCATATCAATTGTGCCTCAAGTTGGGCCTCGTTTGACTTAACCATATCATTTGCGTATCGAGTCCAGTGTCATTTGACTCAACCATATCAAATGTGCCTCAAGTCGGGCCTCGTTCATCAATTGTGCCTCAAGTTGAGCGTCGTTTCACACAACCATATCATTTGCACTTCAAGTCAGGCCTTGTTTGACTCAACCATATCTGTTGTGCCTTGGGTTGGTCCTCGTTTCACTCAGCCATATCATTTGCGCCTTGAGTCGAGCCTCATTTGACACAACCATATCAATTGTGCCTTAAGTTAGGCCTCGTTTGACTTAACCATATCTGTTGCACCTCGAATCGGGCCTTGTTTGACTCAACCATATCAGTTGTGCCTCGAGTCGAGCCTCGTTTGACTCAACCATATCATTTGTGCCTTGAGTCGGGCCTTATTTTATACAACCATATCATTTGTGTCTCGAGTCAGGCCTCGTTTGACACAATCATATCATTTGCGCCTCGAGTTGGGCCTCGTTTGACTCAACCATATTAGTTGTGCCTCGAGTCGGGCCTCGATTGACTTACCCTTATAATTTGCGCCTCGAGTCTGGCCTCGTTTGACTCAACCATATCAAATGTGCCTCGAGTCGGACCTCATTTGACTCAACTACATCAGTTGTGCCTCGAGTCGGGCCTCGTTTGACTCAACCATATCATTTGCGCTTCGAGTCGGGCCTCTTTTGACTCAACCATATCTGGTGTGCTTCGAGTCGGGCCTCTTTGACTCAACCATATCATTTTCGCTTCGAGTCGGGCCTTATTTGACTCAACCATGTCTGTTGTGCCTCGAACCAGGCCTCGTTTGACTCAACCATATCAGTTGTGCCTCGAGTCGGGCCTCGTTTGACTCAACCATATCATTTGTGCTTTGAGTTGGGCCTCATTTGACTCAACCATCTCTGTTGTGTCTCGAGTCGGGCCTCGTTTGACTTAACCATATCATTTGCGCTTCGGGTCGTGCCTCATTTGACTCAACCATATCTGTTATGCCTCGAGTCGAGCTTCGTTTGACTCAACCGTATGAGTTGTGCCTTGAGGCAGGACTCGTTTGACTCAACCATATCAAATGTGCCTCGAGTCGGACCTCATTTGACTTAACCACATCAGTTGTGCCTCAAGTCGGGCCTCGTTTGACTCAATCATATCATTTGCGCTTTGAGTCGGGCCTCATTTGACTCAACCATATCTGGTGTGCCTCGAGTTGGGCCTCTTTGACTCAACCATATAATTTTCGCTTCGAGTCGGGCCTCATTTGACTCAACCATGTCTGTTGTGCCTCGAGCCAGGCCTCGTTTGACTCAACCATATCAGTTGTGCCTCGAGTCGGGCCTCGTTTGACTCAACCATATCATTTGGGCTTCGAGTTGGGCCTCATTTCACTCAACCATCTCTGTTGTGTCTCAAGCCGGGCCTCGTTTGACTTAACCATATCATTTGCGCTTCGAGTCGTGCCTCATTTGACTCAACCATATCTGTTGTGCCTCGAGTCGAGCCTCGTTTGACTCAACCATAGGAGTTGTGGCTCGAGGCAGGACTCGTTTGACTTCACCATCTCAGTTGTGCGTCGAGTCGGGCCTCGTTTGAGTCAACCATATCATTTGCGCCTCAAGTCGGGCCTCGTTTGACATAACCATATCATTTGTGCCTCGAGTCGAGCCTCATTGGACTCAATCGTATCATTTGCGCCTCGAGTCGGGCCTCGTTTGACTCAATCATATCATTTGCACCTTGAGTCGGGCCTCGTTTGACATAACCATATTATTTGCGCCTTGAGTCGGGCCTTGTTTGACTCAACCATATTAGTTGTGCCTCGAGTAAGGCCTCGTTTGACTCAACCATATCATTTGCGTATCGAGTCCGGCCTCATTTGACTAAACCATATCAAATGTGCCTCGTGTCGGGCCTCGTTCATCAATTGTGCCTCAAGTTGAGCATCGTTTGACACAACCATATCATTTGCACTTCGAGTTGGGCCTTGTTTGACTCAACCATATCTGTTGTGCCTCGAGTTGGTCCTCGTTTGACTCAGCCATATCATTTGCGCCTTGAGTCGAGCCTCATTTGACACAACCATATCAATTGTGCTTCAAGTTGGGCCTCGTTTGACTTAACCATATTAGTTGTGCCTCGAGTCAGGCGTCGTTTGACTCAACCATGTCATTTGCGCCTCGAGTCAAGCCTTGTTTGACTCAACCACATCAGTTGTCCCTTGAGTTGAGCCTCGTTTGACCCAACCATATCATTTGCGCTTCGACTCAGGCCTCGTTTGACTCAACCATGTCTGTTGTACCTCGAGTCGGGCCTCATTTGACTCAGCCATATCATTTGTGCCTTGAGTCGGGCCTCGATTGATACAGTCAAATCATTTGCGTCTCGAGTTGGGTCTCAATTGGCTAAACCATATCAGTTGTGCCTCAAGTCAAGCCTCGTCTAACTTACCCTTATAATTTGTGCCTCGAGTCAGGCCTCGTTTGACCCAACCACATCAGTTTTGCCTCGAGGCGGTACTCGTTTGACTCCGCCATCTCAGTTGTGTGTCGAGTTGGGCCACATTTGAGTCAACCATATTATTTGCGCCTCGAGTCGAGCCTCGTTTGATATAACCATATTATTTGTGCCTCGAGTCGGGCCTCGTTTGACTCAACCATATCAGTTGCGCCTCAAGTGGGGCCTCGTTTGACTCAACCCTATCAGTTGTGCCTCGAGTCGGACCTCGTTTGACTCAACCATATCAAATGTGCCTCGAGTTGGGCCTCATTTGACTCAACCACATCAGTTGTGCCTCGAGCCGAGCCTCGTTTGACTTAACCATATCATTTGCCCTTCAAGTCGGGCCTCATTTGACTCAACCATATTTGTCGTGCCTCGAGTCGGGCCTCGTTTGAGTTAACCATATCATTTGCGCTTCGAGTCGGGCCTCCTTTGACTTAACCATATCAGTTGCGCCTCAAGGCGGGACTCATTTGAGTTCACCATCTCAGTTGTGCGTCGAGTCGAGCCTCGTTTGACTCAACCATATCATTTGCGTCACAAGTTGGGCCTTATTTCACACAACCATATCATTTGCGCCTCTAGTCGGGCCTCGTTTGACTCAACCGTATCTTTTGCCCATCGAGTCAGGCCTCGTTTGACTCAACCCTATCAGTTGTGCCTCGAGTCGGGCCTCGTTTGACTCAACCATATCATTTGCGCTTCGAGTCGGGCCTCTTTTGACTCAACCATATCTGGTGTGCCTCGAGTCGGGCCTCTTTGACTCAACCATATCATTTTCGCTTTGAGTCGGGCCTTATTTGACTCAACCATGTCTGTTGTGCCTTGAACCAGGCCTCGTTTGACTCAACCATATCAGTTGTGCCTTGAGTCGGGCCTCGTTTGACTCAACCATATCATTTGTGCTTTGAGTTGGGCCTCATTTGACTCAACCATCTCTGTTGTGTCTCGAGTCGGGCCTTGTTTGACTTAACCATATCATTTGCGCTTCGAGTTGTGCCTTATTTGACTCAACCATATCTGTTGTGCCTCGAGTCGAGCTTTGTTTGACTCAACCATTTGAGTTGTGCCTCGAGGCAGGACTCGTTTGACTCAACCATATCAAATGTGCCTCGAGTCGGACCTCATTTGACTCAACTACATCAGTTGTGCCTCAAGTCGGGCCTCGTTTGACTCAATCATATCATTTGCGCTTCGAGTCGTGCCTCTTTGACTCAACCATATCATTTTCGCTTCGAGTCGGGCCTCATTTGACTCAACCATGTCTGTTGTGCCTCAAACCAGGCCTCGTTTGACTCCACCATATCAGTTGTGCCTCGAGTCGGGCCTCGTTTGACTCAACCATATCATTTGTGCTTCGAGTTGGGCCTCATTTGACTCAACCATCTCTGTTGTGTCTCGAGCCGGGCCTCGTTTGACTTAACCATATCATTTGCGCTTCGAGTTGTGCCTCATTTGACTCAACCATATCTATTGTGCCTCGAGTCGAGCCTCGTTTGACTCAACCATAGGAGTTGTGCCTCGAGGCAGGACTCGTTTGACTTCACCATCTCAGTTGTGCATCGAGTCAGGCCTCGTTTGAGTCAACCATATCATTTGCGCCTCAAGTCGGGCCTCGTTTGACATAACCATATCATTTGCGCCTCGAGTTGGGCCTCATTGGACTCAATCGTATCATTTGCGGCTCGAGTCGGGCCTCGTTTGACTCAATCATATCATTTGCACCTTGAGTCGGGCCTCGTTTGACACAACCATATTATTTGCGCCTTGAGTCGAGCCTTGTTTCACTCAACCATATCAGTTGTGCCTCGAGTTAGGCCTCGTTTGACTCAAACATATCATTTGCGTATCGAGTCCGGCCTCATTTGGCTCAACCATATCAAATGTGCCTCGAGTCGGGCCTCGTTCATCAATTGTGCCTCAAGTTGAGCATCGTTTGACACAACCATATCATTTGCACTTCGAGTCGGGCCTTGTTTGACTCAACCATATCTGTTGTGCCTCGAGTTGGTCCTCGTTTGACTCAGCCATATCATTTGCGCCTTGAGTCGAGCCTCATTTGACACAACCATATCAATTGTGCCTCAAGTTGGGCCTCATTTGACTTAACCATATCAGTTGTGCCTCGAGTCGGGCATCGTTTGACTCAACCATGTCATTTGCGCCTCAAGTCAAGCCTTGTTTAACTCAACCACATCAGTTGTCCCTCGAGTCGAGCCTCGTTTGACCTAACCATATCATTTGCGCTTCGAGTCCGGCCTCGTTTGACTCAACCATGTCTGTTGTACCTCGAGTCGGGCCTCATTTGACTCAGCCATATCATTTGTGCCTTGAGTCGGGCCTCGATTGATACAGTCAAATCATTTGCGTCTCGAGTTGGGTCTCAATTGGCTAAACCATATCAGTTGTGCCTCAAGTCAAGCCTCGTCTAACTTACCCTTATAATTTGTGCCTCGAGTCAGGCCTCATTTGACCCAACCACATCAGTTTTGCCTCGAGGCGGTACTCGTTTGACTCCGCCATCTCAGTTGTGTGTCGAGTTGGGCCACATTTGAGTCAACCATATTATTTGCGCCTCGAGTCGAGCCTTGTTTGACATAACCATATTATTTGCGCCTCGAGTCGGGCCTCGTTTGACTCAACCATATCAGTTGTGCCTCGAGTGGGGCCTCGTTTGACTCAACCCTATCAGTTGTGCCTCGAGTCGGACCTCGTTTGACTCAACCATATCAAATGTGCCTCGAGTTGGGCCTCATTTGACTCAACCACATCAGTTGTGCCTCGAGCCGAGCCTCGTTTGACTTAACCATATCATTTGCCCTTCAAGTCGGGCCTCATTTGACTCAACCATATTTGTCGTGCCTCGAGTCGGGCCTCGTTTCAGTTAACCATATCATTTGCGCTTCAAGTCGGGCCTCCTTTGACTCAACCAGATCAATTGCGCCTCAAGGCGGGACTCGTTTGACTTCACCATCTCAGTTGTGCGTCGAGTCGGGCGTCGTTTGACTCAACCATATCATTTGCGTCATGAGTTGGGCCTTATTTCACACAACCATATCATTTGCGCCTCTAGTTTGACTCAACCGTATCTTTTGCCCATCGAGTCAGGCCTCGTTTCACTCAACCCTATCAGTTGTGCCTCGAGTTGGGCCTCATTTGACTCAACCATATCAGTTGTGCCTTGAGTCGTGCCTCGTTTGACTCAACCTTATCATTTGCGCTTCGAGTCAGGCCTCGTTTGACTCATCCATATTTGTTGTGCCTCGAGTCGGGCCTCGTTTGACTCACCCATATCATTTGCGCCTCTAGTAGGGCGTCATTTGACTTAACCGTATCATTTGCGCCTTGATTCGGGCCTCGTTTGGCACAATCATATCATTTGTGATTCGAGTCGGGCCTCGTTTGACTCAACCATATCATTTGTACCTTGAGTCGGGCCTCGTTTGACTCAATCATATCATTTGCGCCTCGAGTCGGGCCTCATTTGACTCAACCATATCATTTGTGCTTCGAGTTGGGCCTCATTTGACTCAACCATCTCTGTTGTGCCTCGACTCGCGTCTTGTTTGACTTAACCATATGATTTGCACTTCGAGTCGGGCCTCGTTTAACTCAACCATCTCTATTGTGCCTCGAATCGGGCTTCGTTTGACTTAACGATATCATTTGCGTTTCGAGTCGGGGCCTCATATGACTCAACCATATCATTTGTGCCTTGAGTCAGACCTCATTTAACTCAACCATATTAGTTGTGCCTCGAGTTGACTCAACCATATCTTTTGTTCCTCGAGTTGACTCAACCATATAGTTCTGCCTCGAGTCGGGCCTCGTTTGGCTCAACCATATCAATTGTGCCTCGAGTCGGGTCTTACTTGACTCAACCATATCATTTGTGCCTTGAGTCTGGTCTCACTTGACATAACCATATCATTTGTGCCTTGAGTTGGGCCTCGTTTGACTCAACCATATCATTTGTGCCTCGAGTCAGGCCTCGTTTGGCTTACCCTTATAATTTGCGCCTCGAGTCTGGCTTTGTTTGACTCAACCATATCAAATGTGCCTCGAGTTAGGCCTTATTTGACTCAACCACATCAGTTGTGCCTCGAGTCGGGCCTCGTTTGACTCAACCATATCATTTGCACTTCGAGCCGGGCCTCATTTGACTCAACCATATCTGTTGTGCCTCGAGTCGGGTCTCATTTGACTGAACCATATCATTTGCGCTTCAAGTCGGGACTCGTTTGATTCAACCATATCTGTTATGCCTTGAGTTGGGCCTTGTTTGACTCAACTATATTAGTTGTGCCTCGAGGTGGGACTCGTTTGACTCCACCACCTTAGTTGTGCCTCGAGTTAGGCCTCGTTTGACTCAACCATATCATCTGCACCTCGAGTCAGGCCTTGTTTGACTTACCCTTATAATTTGCCCCTCAAGTCAGGCCTCATTTGACTCGACCATATCAAATGTGCCTCGAGTCCAACCTCATTTGACTCAACCACATCAGTTGTGCGTCGAGTTGGGCCTCATTTGACTCAACCATATCATTGCGCTCCGAGACGAGCTTTGTTTGACTCAATCATATCAGTTGTGCCTCGAGTTGAGCCTCGTTTGACTCAACCACATCAGTTGTGTATTGAGTCGGGCCTCGTTTGACTCAACCATATCATTTGCTCCTTGAGTTGAGCCTCATTTGACACAACCATATCATTTGTGCCTCGAGTCAGGCCTCGTTTGACTCAATCGTATCATTTGTGCCTTAAGTCGAGCCTCGTTTGACTCAACCAAATCATTTGTGCTTCGAGTTAGGCCTTGTTTGACTCAATCATATCAGTTGTGCCTCGAGTCAAGCCTCGTTTGACTCAACCATATCAAATGTTCCTCGAGTCGGGCCTTGTTTGACACAATCATATCAATTACGCCTCGAGTCGGGCCTTGTTTTACTCAACCATATTAGTTGGGCCTCGAGTCGGTCCTTGTTTGACTCAATCATACCATTTGCACCTCGAGTCGGGCCTCGTTTGACAGAACCATATTATTTGCGCCTTGAGACGGGCCTTGTTTGGCTCAACCATATCATTTGCGCGTCGAGTCAGGCCTCGTTTGACTCAACCATATCAAATGTGCCTCGAGTCGGGCGTCGTTTGACTCAACCATATTAGTTGTGCCTCGAGTTGAGCCTCATTTGACTAAACCATATCATTTGCCCTTCGAGTCGGGCGTCGTTTGACTCAACCATATTAGTTGTGCCTCGAGTCGGGCCTCGTTTGACTCAGCCATATGATTTACGCCTTGAGTCGAGCCTCATTTGACATAACCATATCAACTGCGCCTCGAGTCGGTCCTCGTTTGACGCAACATATCAGTTGTGCCTCGAGTCAGGCATCGCTTGACTCAACCACGTCATTTGCGCCTCGAGTCAGGCCTCGTTTAACTCAACCATATCAAATGTGCCACGAGTCGGGCCTCGTTTGACTCAACCACATCAGTTGTCCCACGAGTCGAGCCTCGTTTGACTCAACCATATCGTTTGCGCTCCGAGTCAGGCTTTGTTTGACTCAACCATGTCTGTTGTACCTCGAGTCAGGCCCCGTTTGACTCAGCCATATCATTTGCGCCTCGAGTCGGGCCTCGATTGACTAAACCATATCAGTTGTGCCTCAAGTCGGGCCTCATTTGACTTACCCTTATAATTTGTGCCTCGAGTCAGGCCTCGTTTGACTCAACCATATCAAATGTGCCTCGAGTCGGGCATCGTTTGACCCAACCACATCAGTTTTGCCTCGAGGCTAGACTCATTTGACTCCTCCATCTCAGTTGTACATCGAGTCGGGCCTCGTTTGACTGAACCATATCATTTGCGCCTCAAGTCAGGCCTCGTTGGACTCAACCGTATCATTTGTGCCACGAGTCGGGCCTCGTTTGACTCAACCATATTAGTTGCACCTCGAATCGGGCCTCGTTTGACTCAACCATATCAGTTGTGCCTCGAGTCGGGCCTCGTTTGACTCAACCATATCATTTGTGCTGTGAGTTGGGCCTTATTTGACTCAATCATATCATTTGCGCCTTGAGTCGGGCCTCGTTTGACTCAACCATATCAGTTGTGCCTCAAGTCGAGCCTCGTTTGACTCAACCATATCCTTTGCGCTTTGAGTTGGCCCTCATTTGTCTCAACGATCTCTGTTGTGCCTCGAGTCGAGGCTCGTTTGACTCAACCATATCATTTGTGCCTCGAGCCGGGCCTTATTTTATACAACCATATCATTTGTGCCACGAGTCAGGCCTCGTTTGACACAATCATATCATTTGCGCCTCGAGTCAGGCCTCGTTTGACTCAACCATATCAGTTGTGCCTCGAGTCGGGCTCGTTTGACTTACCCTTATAATTTGCGCCTCGAGTCTAGCCTCGTTTGACTTAACCATATCAAATGTGCCTCGAGTCGAACCTCATTAGACTCAACCACATCAGTTGTGCCTCGAGTCAGGCCTCGTTTCACTCAACCATATCATTTGCGCTTCGAGTCAGGCCTCATTTGACTCAACCATATCTGGTGCGCCTCGAGTAGGGCCTCTTTGACTCAACCATATCATTTGTGCTTTGAGGTGGGCCTCATTTGACTCAACCATCTCTGTTGCGCCTCAAGTCGGGCCTCGTTTGACTTAACCATATCATTTGTGTTTTGAGTCGGGCCTTACTTGACTCAACCATATCATTTGTGCCTCGAGTCAGACCTCATTTGACTCAACCATATTAGTTGTGCCTCGAGTCGACTCAACCATATCTTTTGTTCCTCGAGTCGACTCAACCATATCAGTTCTGCCTCGAGTCGGTCCTCGTTTGACTCAACCATATCATTTGTGCCTCGAGTCGGGTCTTACTTGACTCAACCATATCATTTGTGCCTCTAGTCGAGTCTCACTTGACATAACCATATCATTTGCGTCTTGAGTTGGGGCTCGTTTGACTCAACCATATCATTTGTACCTTGAGTCAGGCCTCCTTTGTCATAACCATATCTGTTGTGCCTCGAATTGGGTCTCATTTGACCCAACCATATCATTTGTGCCTCATGTTGGGCCTCGTTTGACTCAACCATATATGTTGTGCCTCGAGTCAGGCATCATTTGACTCAACCTATTAGTTGTACCTCGAGTCCGGCCTCGTTTGACTCAACCATATCTTTTGCGGCCCGAGTCAGGCCTCATTTAAGTCAACCATATCATATGTGCCTCGAGTCGGGCGTCGTTTGACTTACCCTTATAATTTGTGCCTCGAGTCAGGCCTCGTTTGACTCAACCATATCAAATGTGCATCGAGATGGGCATCGTTTGACCCAACCACATCAGTTTTGCCTCAAGGCAGGACTCGTTTGACTTACCCTTATAATTTGTGCCTCGAATCAGGCCTCGTTTGACTTAACCATATCATTTGTGCCTTGAGTCAGGCCTCGTTTGACACAACCGTGTCATTTGCGCCTCAAGTCGGGCCTCAATTGACTCAACCATATTATTTGCGCTTCGAGTTGGGCCTCATTTGACTCAACCATCTCTGTTGCGCCTCGAGTCGGGTCACGTTTGACTTAACCATATCATTTGCTCTTCGAGTTGGGCCTCGTTTGACTCCACCACATCAGTTGTGCCTCGAGTCGGGCCTCGTTTGACGCAACCTTATCATTTGCGCCTCGAGTCAGTCCTCGTTTGACTCAACCATATTAGTTGTGCCTCGAGTTGACTCAACCATATCTTTTGTGACTCGAGTCGACTCAACCATATCAGTTCTGCCTTGAGTCGGGCCTCGTTTGACTCAACCATATCATTTGTGCCTCGAGTCGAGTCTTACTTGACTCAACCATATCTGTTGTGCCTCGCGTCGGGCCTCGTTGGACTCAACCATTTCAATTGTGCCTCGAGTCGGGCCTTATTTGGCACAACCATATCAATTGTGGCTCGAGTTGGGCCTCGTTTGACTCAACTATATCATTTGTTCCTCGAGTTAGGCCTCCTTTAACACAACCATATTTGTTGTGCCTTGTATCAATTCTCATTTGACCCAACCATATCATTTATACCTCTTGTTAGGCCTCATTTGACTCAACCATATATGTTGTGCCTCGAGTCGGGCCTCATCTGACTCAACCATATTAGTTGTACCTCGAGTCGGGCCTTGTTTGACTCAACCATATTATTTGCGGCTCGAGTCGGGCAAGTCAACCATATCATATGTGCCTCGAGTCGGGCCTCGTTTGACTTACCCTTATAATTTGTGCCTCGAGTCAGGCCTCGTTTGACTCAACCATATCAAATATGCCTCGAGTCGGGCATCATTTGACCCAACCACATCAGTTTTGCCTCAAGGCGAGACTCGTTTGACTTCACCATCTCAGTTGTATATTGATTTGGGCCTCGTTTGACTCAACCATATCATTTGCGCTTTGAGTCGAGCCTCGTTTCACTCAACTGCATCATTTGTGCCTCGAGTCAGGCCTTGTTTGACTCAACCATATCAAATGTGCTTCGAGTCGGGCCTTATTTGACTCCACCACATCAGTTGTGCCTCGAGTCAGGCCTCGTTTGACTCAACCATATCATTTGCGCCTCGAGTCGGGCCTTGTTTGACATAACCATATCTTTTGCGCCTCGAGTCGGGCCTCGATTGACTAAACCATATCAGTTGTTCCTCGAGTTAGGCCTCGTTTGACTTGCCCTTATAATTTGTGCCTCGAGTCAGGCCTCGTTTGACTCAACCATATCAAATGTTCCTCAACTCGGGTATCGTTTGACCCAACCACATCAATTTTGCCTCGAGGCGGTTCTTGTTTGACTCCACCATCTCAGTTTTGTGTCGAGTCGGGCCTCATTTGAGTCAACCATATCATTTGCGCCTCGAGTCGGGCCTCGTTTGACATAACCATATTATTTGCTCCTCGAGTAAGGCCTCGTTTGACTCAACCATATCAGAAGTGCCTCGAGTTAGGCCTTGTTTGACTCAACCATATCAAATGTGCCTCGAGTCCGTCCTCGTTTGAGTCAACCATATCAGTTGTGCCTCAAGCCAGGCCTTGTTTGACTCAACCATATCATTTGCACTTCGAGTTGGGCCTCATGTGACTCAACCACATCAGTTGTGCCTCGAGTCGGGCCTCGTTTGACTCAACCATATCATTTGCGCTTCAAGTCGGGCCTCGTTTGACTCAACCACATCAGTTGCCCCTCGAGTTGAGCATCGTTTGACTCAACCATATCATTTGCGCTTTGAGTCGGTCCTCGTTTGACTCAACCATGTCTATTGTACCTCGAGTCGGGCCTCGTTTGACTCAGCCATATCATTTGCGCCTCGAGTCGGGCATCGATTAACACAATCAATTCATTTGCGCCTCGAGTTGGGCCTCGATTGACTAAACCATATCAGTTGTCCCTCGAGTCGAGCCTCGTTTGACTTACCCTTATAATTTGTGCGTCGAGTTACGCATCATTTGACTCAACCATAACAAATGTGCCTCGAGTCGGGCATCGTTTGACCTAACCACATTAGTTTTGCCTTGAAGCAGTACTCGTTTGACTCCACTATCTCAGTTGTGCGTCGAGTTGGGCCTCGTTTGACTCAACCATATCATTTGCGCCACGAGTCGGGCCTCGTTTCACACAACCATATCATTTGTGCCTTGAGTCGTGCCTCATTTGACTCAACCGTATCATTTGCGCCTCAAGTCAGGCCTTGTTTGACTCAACCATATTAGTTGCGCCTCGAGTTGGGCACCGTTTGACTCAACCATATCGGTTGTGCCTTGAGTCACACCTCGTTTGACTCAACCTTATCATTTGCGCTTCGAGTCAGGCCTCATTTGACTCAACCATATCAGTTATGCCTCGAGTCGGGTCTCGTTTGACTCAGCCATATCATTTGTGCCTCGAGTCGGGCCTCGATTGACTTAACCATATCATTTGCGCCTCGAGTCGGTCCTCGTTCGACACAACCATATCATTTACGACTCGAGTCAGGCCTCATTTGACTCAACTGTATCATTTATGCCTTGAGTTGAGCCTCATTTGACTCAACCCTATCATTTGCGCTTCGAGTTGGGCCTCATTTGACTTAACCATCTCTATTGTGCCTCGACTCGGGTTTCATTTGACTTAACCATATCATTTGCTCTTCGAGTCGGGCCTCGTTTGACTCAATCGTATCATTTGTGCCTCGAGTCAGGCCTCATTTGACTCAACCATATCAAATGTGCCTCGAGTCGGGCCTCGTTTGACTCAACCATATCATTTGGGCTTCGAGGTGGGCCTCATTTGACTCAACCATCTTTGTTGTGTCTCGAGTCGGGCCTCGTTTGACTTAACCATATCATTTGCATTTCGAGTCGGGCCTCATTTGACTCAACCATATCATTTGTGCCTCGAGTCAGACCTCATTTGACTCCACCATATCAGTTGTGCCTCGAGTCGACTCAACCATATCAGTTCTGCCTCGAGTTGGGCCTCGTTTGACTCAATCATATCATTTGTGCCTCGAGTCAGGTCTCACCTAACTCAACCATATCTATTGTGCCACGAGTCGGGCCTCGTTTGACTCCACCATATCACTTATGCCTCGAGTAAGGACATATTTGACACAACCATATCATTTGTGCCTCGAGTTGGGCCTCGGTTGACTCAACCATATCATTTGTAGCTAGAGTCGGGCCTCTTTTGGCACAACCATATCTATTGTGCCTCGAATCGGGTCTCATTTGACCCAACCATATCAATTGTGCCTCTTGTTGGGCCTCGTTTGACTCAACCATATATGTTGTGCCTCGAGTCGGGCCTCATTTGACTCAACCATATTAGTTGTACCTCAAGTCGGGCCTCGTTTGACTCAACCATATCATTTGCGGCTCGAGTTGGGTCTCGTTTAAGTCAACCTTATCATATATGCCTCGAGTCGGGCCTCGTTTGACTTACCCTTATAATTTGTGCCTCAAGTCAGGCCTCGTTTGACTTAACCATAACAAATGTGCCTCGAGTCGGGCATTGTTTGACCCAACCACATCAAGTTTAGCTCGATGCAGGACTCATTTGACTTACCCTTATAATTTGTGCCTCGAGTCAGGCCTCGTTTGACTCAACCATATCAAATGTGCCTCGAGTCAGGCCTCGTTTGACTCAACCATATCAAATGTGCCTCAAGTCGGGCATCGTTTGACCCAACCACATCAGTTTTGCCCCAAGGCGGGACTCGTTTGACTTTACCATCTTAGTTGTACATCGAGTCAGGCCTCGTTTGACTCAACCATATCATTTGCGCCTCGAGTCGGGCCTCATTTGACACAACCATATCTTTTGCGCCTCAAGTCGGGCCTCGTTTGACTCAACCGTGTCATTTGTGCCTCGAGTTGGGCCTCATTTGACTTAACCATATCATTTGCACTTCGAGTCGGGCCTCGTTTGACTCAACCGTAGCATTTGTGCCTCGAGTTAGGCCTCGTTTGACTCAACCATATCAAATGTACCTCGAGTCGGGCCTCGTTTGACTCCACCACATTAGTTGGGCCTTGAGTCGGGCCTCGTTTGACTCAACCATATCATTTGCGCCTCGAGTCGGGTCTCGTTTGATACAACCATATCTTTTGTTCCTCAAGCCGGGCCTCGTTTGACTCAACCGTATCATTTGTGCCTCGAGTTGGGCCTCGTTTGACTGAACCATATCATTTACTATTCGAGTTGGGCCTCATTTGACTCAACCATCTCTGTTGTGCCTCAAGTCGAGTCTCGTTTGACTTAACCATATCATTTGTGCTTCAAGTCGGGCCTTGTTTAACTCAACCGTATCTTTTGTGCCTCGAGTCAGGCCTCGTTTGACTCAACCATATCAAATGTGCCACAAGTCGAGCCTGGTTTGACACAACCACATCAGTTGTGCCTCGAGTCGGGCCTCGTTTGACTCAACCATATCATTTGTGCTTTGAGGTGGGCCTCCTTTGACTCAACCATCTCTGTTGTGCCTCGAGTCAGGCCTCGTTTGACTTAACCATATCATTTGCGTGTCGAGTCGAGCCTCATTTGACTCAACCATATAATTTGTGCCTCGAGTCAAACCTTGTTTGACTCAACCATATCAGTTGTGCCTCGAGTCGACTTAACCATATCTTTTGTTCCTCGAGTCGACCCATCCATATCAGTTCTGCCTCGAGTCGGGCTTCGTTTGACTCAATCATATCATTTATGCCTCGAGTTAGGTCTCACTTGAATCAACCATATCTGTTGTGCCTCGAGTTGGGCCTCGTTTGACTTAACCATATCAGTTGTGCCTCGAGTCGGGACTCATTTGACTCAACCATATCATTTGTGCCTCGAGTTGGGCCTCGGTTGACTCAACCATATCATTTGTACCTAGTGTCGGTCCTCCTTTAGCACAACCATATCTGTTGTGCCTCGAATCGGGTCTCATTTGACCCCACCATATCATTTCTGCCTCTTGTCAGGCCTCGTTTGACTCAACCATATTAGTTGTACCTCGAGTTGGGCCTCATTTGACTCAACCATATCATTTACGGCTCGAGTCGGGCCTCGTTTGAGTCAACCACATCAAATGTGCATCGAGTCGGGCATCGTTTGACCCAACCACATCAGTTTTGCCTCAAGGCGGGACTCGTTTGACTTACCCTTATAATTTGTGCCTCGAGTCAGGCCTCGTTTGACTCCACCATAACAAATGTGCCTCGAGTCGGGCATCATTTGACCCAACCACATCAGTTTCGCTTCGAGGCGGGAGTCGTTTGACTTGACCATCTTAGTTGTACATCGGGTCAGGCCTCGTTTGACTAAACCATATCATTTGCGCCTCAAGTCGGGCCTCGTTTGACTCAACCATATCTTTTGCGCCTCGAATTGGGCCTCGTTTGACTCAACCGTGTCATTTGCACCTTGAGTCGGGCCTCGTTTGACTCAACCATATCATTTGCGCCACGAGTCGGGCCTCGTTTGACTCAACCATATCAGTTGCGCTGCATGTCGGGTCTATTTCACTTAACCATATCATTTGCACTTTGAGTCAGGCCTCGTTTGAGTCAACCGTATCATTTGTTCCTTGAGTCAGGCCTTGTTTGACACAACCATATCAAATGTGCCTCGAGTCGGGCCTCGTTTGACTCAATCACATCAGTTGTGCCTCGAGTCGGGCCTCGTTTGACTCAACCATATCATTTGTGCTTCGAGGTGGGTCTCATTTGACTCAACCATATCTGTTGTGCCTTGAGTCGGGCCTTGTTTGACTTAACCATATCATTTGCGTTTTGAGTCGGGCCTCATTTGACTTAACCATATCATTTGTGCCTCGATTCAGACCTTGTTTGACTCAACCATATCAGTTGTGCCTCGAGTTGGGACTCATTTGACTCAACCATATCAGTTCGGCCTCGAGTCCGGACTCGTTTGACTCAACCATATCATTTGCACCTTGAGTCGGGCCTCGTTTGACACAACCATATTATTTGCGCCTCGAGTTGTGTCTCGTTTGACTCAACCATATCAGTTGTGCCTCGAGGCAGGCCTCGTTTGACTCAATCATATCAAATGCGCCTCGAGTCAGACCTTGTTTGACTCCACCACATCAGTTGTGCCTCGAGTCGAGCATCATTTGACTCAACCATATCATTTGCGCTTCGAGTCGGGCCTCGTTTGACTCAACCATATCTGTTGGGCCTCGAGTCAGGCCTTGTTTGACACAACCATATCATTTGCGCCTGGAGTTGGGCCTCGTTTAACTCAACCACATCAGTTATGCCTCGAGTCGTGCCTCGTTTGACTCATCCATATCATTTGTGCCTCGAGTTCATCTTCGTTTGACTCAACCTCATGAATTGCGCCTCGAGTTGAGCCTCATTTGACTCAACCATATCATTTGCGTCTCGAGTCGGGCCTCATTTGACATAACCATTTCATTTATGCCTCAAGTTGGGCCTCATTTGACTCAACCATATCAATTACTCCTCGAGCCGGGCCTCATTTGACTCTACCAGATCAAATGTGCCTCGAGTCGGGCCTCGTTTGACTCAGCCATATCATTTGCTCCTCGAGTTAGACCTCATTTGACCCAACCATATCTGTTGTGCCTCGAGTTGGGCATTGTTTGACTCAACCATATCAATTGAGCCTCGAAGCGGGACTCGTTTGACTCCACTATCTCAGTTGTGCATTGAGTCGGGCCTCGTTTGACTCAACCATATAATTTGTGCCTCGAGTCGAGACTCGTTTGACACAACCATATCAGTTGTGCCTCGAGTCGAGCCTCGTTTGACTTAAGCATATCATTTGCACCTCGAGTTAGGCATCGTTTCACTTACCTTTATAATTTGCGGCTCGAGTCAGTCCTCGTTTGACTCAACCATATCAAATGTGCCTCGAGTCGGGCCTCATTCAACTCAACCATATCAGTTGGGCCTCGAGTTGAGCCTCGTTTGACTCAACCATATCATTTGCGCCTTGAGTCAGGCCTTGTTTGATGCAACCATATAATTTGCGTATCGAGTTGGGTCTCATTTGACTAAACCATATCATTTATACCTTGAGTCGTGCCTCATTTGACTCAGCCTTATCATTTGTGCCTCGAGTCGGGCCTCGTTTGACACAATTAAATCATTTGTGCCTCGAGTCGAGCATCGCTGGACTCAACCATATCAGTTGTGCCTCGAGTTGGGCCTCGTTTGACTTACCCTTATAATTTATGCCTCGAGTCTGGTCACATTTGACTCAACCATATCAAATGGGCCTCGAATCGGGCCTCATTTGACTCAACCACATCAGCTGTGCCTCGAGTCTGGCCGTGTTTGACTCAACCATATCATTTGCACTTCGAGTCGGGCCTCATTTGACTCAACCATATGTGTTGTGCCTTGAGTCGGGCCTAGTTTGACTCAACTATATCAGTTGTGCTTCGAGCCGGGACTCGTTTGACTCAACCATATCAGTTCGGCCTTGAGTCAGGACTCGTTTAACTCAACCATATCATTTGCACCTTGAGTCGGGCCTCGTTTAACATAACCATATTATTTGCACCTCGAGTTATGTCTCGTTTGACTCAACCATATCAGTTGTGCCTCGAGTCAGGCCTCGTTTGACTCAATCATATCAAATGTACCTCGAGTCAGACCTCGTTTGACTCAACCACATCAGTTGTGCCTCGAGTCGGGCCTCATTTGACTCAACCATATCATTTACGCTTCGAGTCAGGCCTCGTTTGACTCAACCATATCTGTTGGGCCTTGAGTCAGGCCTCGTTTGACACAACCATATCATTTGCGCCTGGAGTTGGGCCTCGTTTGACTTAACCACATCAGTTACGCCTCGAGTCGTGCCTCGTTTGACTCATCCATATCATTTGCGCCTCGAGTTGGGCCTCGTTTGACTCAACCTCATCAATTGTGCCTCGAGTCGAGCCTCGTTTGACTCAACCATATCATTTGCCCCTCGAGTCGGGCCTCATTTGACACAACCATATCATTTACGCCTTGAGTTGGGCCTTGTTTGACTCAACCATATCAATTACTCCTCGAGCCAGGCGTCATTTGACTCAACCGGATCAAATGTGCCTCGAGTCGGGCCTCGTTTGACTCAGCCATATCATTTGCGCCTCGAGTCGGACCTCATTTGACCCAATCATATCTGTTGTGCCTCGCGTTGGGCATCGTTTGCCTCAACCATACAGTTGTGCCTTGAGGCGGGACTCGTTTGACTCCTCTATCTTAGTTGTGCGTCGAGTCGAGCCTCGTTTTGACTCAACCATATCATTTGTGCCTCGAGTCGGGCCTCGTTTGACACAACCATATCAGTTGTGCCTCGAGTCGAGCCTCGTTTCACTTAAGCATATCATTTGCACCTCGAGTTAGGCATCGTTTCACTTACCCTTATAATTTGCTGCTCGAGTCAGGCCTCGTTTGACTCAACCATATCAAATATGCCTCGAGTCAGGCCTCGTTTGACTCAACCATATCAGTTGGGCCTTGAGTCGAGCCTCGTTTGACTCAACCATATCATTTGCGCCTCGAGTCGGGCCTCGTTTGATGCAACCATATAACTTGCGCATCGAGTTGGGTCTCATTTGACTAAACCATATAATTTATACCTTGAGTCGGGCCTCGTTTGACTCAGCCTTATCATTTGTGCCTCGAGTCGGGCCTCGTTTGACACAACCATATCAGTTGTGCCTCGAGTCGAGCCTCGTTTGACTTAAGCATATCATTTGCACCTCGAGTTGGACCTCGTTTGACTTACCCTTATAATTTGTGCCTCGAGTCTGGTCACGTTTGACTCAACCATATCAAATGGGCCTCGAATCGGGCCTCATTTGACTCAACCACATCAGCTGTGCCTCGAGTCGGGCCGTGTTTGACTCAACCATATCATTTGCACTTCGAGTCGGGTCTCAACTGACTCAACCATATGTGTTGTGCCTTGAGTCGGGCCTCGTTTGACTTAACTATATCAGTTGTGCTTCGAGCCGGGACTCGTTTGACTCAACCATATCAGTTCGGCCTCGAGTCGGGACTCGTTTGACTTAACCATATCATTTGCACCTTGAGACGGGCCTCGTTTGACACAACCATATTATTTGTGCCTCGAGTTGTGTCTCGTTTGACTCAACCATATCAGTTGTGCCACGAGTCAGGCCTTGTTTGACTCAATCATATCAAATGTGCTACAAGTCAGACCTCGTTTGACTCAACCACATCAGTTGTGCCTCGAGTCGGGCCTTATTTGACTGAACCATATCATTTGGGCTTCGAGTTGGGCCTCGTTTGACTCAACCATATCTGTTGGGCCTCGAGTTAGGCCTCATTTGACACAACCATATCATTTGCACCTGGAGTTGGGCCTCGTTTGACTCAACCACATCAGTTATGCCTCGAGTCGTGCCTCGTTTGACTCAACCTCATCAATTGCACCTTGAGTCAAGCCTCATTTGACTCAACCATATCATTTGCGCCTCGAGTCGGGCCTCATTTGACACAACCATATCATTTACGCCTCGAGTTGGGCCTCGTTTGACTCAACCATATCAATTACTCCTCGAGCCGGGCCTCATTTGACTCAACCAGATCAAATGTGCCTCAAGTCGGGCCTCGTTTGGCTTAGCCATATCATTTGCGCCTCAAGTTGGACCTTATTTGACCCAACCATATCTGTTGTGCCTCGACTTGGGCATCGTTTCACTCAACCATATCAGTTGTGCCTAGAGGTGGGACTCATTTGACTCCACTATCTCAGTTGTGCATCGAGTTGGGCCTCGTTTGACTCAACCATATCCTTTGTGCCTCGAGTCGGGCCTCGTTTGACACAACCATATCAGTTGTGCCTCGAGTCGAGCCTCGTTTGACTTAAGCATATCATTTGCACCTCGAGTTGGGCATCGTTTCACTTACCCTTATCATTTGTGGCTCGAGTCAGGCCTCGTTTGACTCAACCATATCAAATGTACCTCGAGTCGCGCCTCGTTTGACTCAACCATATCAGTTGGGCCTCGAGTTGAGCCTCATTTGACTTAACCATATCATTTACGCCTCGAGTTGGGCCTCGTTTGATGCAACCATATAACTTGCGCATCGAGTTGGGTCTCATTTGACTAAACCATATCATTTATACCTAGAGTCGGGCCTCGTTTAACTCAACCTTATTATTTGTGCCTCTAGTCGGGCCTCGTTTGACACAATTAAATCATTTGTGCCTCGAGTCGGGCATCGCTTGTCTCAACCATATCAGTTGTCCCTCGAGTTGCGCCTCGTTTGACTTACCCTTATAATTTGTGCCTCGAGTCTGGTCACGTTTGACTCAACCATATCAAATGGGCCTCGAATCGGGCCTCATTTGACTCAACCACATCTGCTATGCCTCGAGTCGGGCTGTCTTTGACTCAACCATATCATTTGCGCTTCGAGTCGGGCCTCAATTGACTCAACCATATGTGTTGTGCCTTGAGTCGGGGCTCATTTGGCTCAACTATATCAGTTGTGCTTCGAGCCGGGACTCGTTTGACTCAACCATATCAGTTCGGCCTCGAGTCAGGACTCGTTTGACTCACTCATTTGCACCTTGAGTCGGGCCTCATTTGACACAACCATATTATTTGCGCCTCGAGTTGTGTCTCGTTTGACTTAACCATATCAGTTGTGCCTCGAGTCAGGCCTCGTTTGACTCAATCATATCAAATGTGCCTCAAGTCAAACCTCGTTTGACTCAACCACATCAGTTGTGCCTCGAGTCAGGCATCATTTGACTCAACCATATCATTTGCGCTTCGAGTCCGGCCTCGTTTGACTCAACCATATCTGTTGGGCCTCGAGTCAGGCCTCATTTGACACAACCATATCATTTGCGCCTGGACTTGGGGCTCGTTTAACTCAACCACATTAGTTACGCCTCGAGTCGTGCCGCATTTGACTCATCCATATCATTTGCGCCTCGAGTTGGTCCTCGTTTGATTCAACCTCATGAATTACGCCTCGAGTCGAGCCTCGTTTGACTCAACCATATCATTTGCGCCTCGAGTCAGGCCTCATTTGACACAACCATTTCATTTATGCCTCAAGTTGGGCCTCGTTTGACTCAACCATATCAATTACTCCTCGAGCCGGGACTCATTTTACTCGACCAGATCAAATGTGCCTCGAGTCGGGCATCGTTTGACTCAGCCATATCATTTGCTCCTCGAGTTAGACCCCATTTGACCTAACCATATCTGTTGTGCCTTGAGTTGGGCACCGTTTGACTCAACCAGATCAATTGAGCCTCGAAGCAGGACTCATTTGACTCTACTATCTCAGTTGTGCATCGAGTCGAACCTCGTTTGACTCAACCATATCATTTGTGCCTCGAGTCGGGACTTGTTTGACACAACCATATCAGTTGTGCCTCGAGTCGAGCCGTGTTTCACTTAAGCATATCATTTGCACCTCGAGTTGGGCATCGTTTCACTTACCCTTATAATTTGCGACTCGAGTCAGTCCTCGTTTGACTCAACCATATCAAATGTGCCTCGAGTCGGGCCTCGTTTGACTCAACCATATCAGTTGGGCCTCGAGTTAAGCCTCGTTTGACTCAACCATATCATTTGCGCCTCGAGTCGGGCCTCGTTTGATGCAACCATATAATTTGCGCATCGAGTTGGGTCTCATTTGACTAAACCATATCATTTATACCTTGAGTCGTGCCTCGTTTGACTTAGCCTTATCATTTGTGCCTCGAGTCGGGCCTCGTTTGACACAATTAAATCATTTGTGCCTCGAGTCGAGCATCGCTGGACTCAACCATATCAGTTGTCCCTCGAGTTGGGCCTCGTTTGACTTACCCTTATAATTTATGCCTCGAGTCTGGTCACATTTGACTCAACCATATCAAATGGGCCTCGAGTCGGGCCTCATTTGACTCAACCACATCAGCTGTGCCTCGAGTCTAGCCGTGTTTGACTCAACCATATCATTTGCGCTTCGAGTCGGGCCTCATTTGACTCAACCATATGTGTTGTGCCTTGAGTCGGGCCTAGTTTGACTCAACTATATCAGTTGTGCATCGAGTCGAGACTCGTTTGACTCAACCATATCAGTTTGGCCTCGAGTCAGGCCTCGTTTAACACAACCATATTATTTACGCCTCGAGTTGTGTCTCGTTTGACTCAACCATATCAGTTGTGCCTCGAGTCAGGCCTCGTTTGACTCAATCATATCAAATGTGCCTTGAGTCAGACCTCGTTTGACTTAACCACATCAGTTGTGCCTCGAGTCGGGCCTCATTTGACTTAACCATATCATTTGCGCTTCGAGTCGGGGCTCGTTTGACTAAACCATATCTGTTGGGACTCGAGTCAGGCCTCGTTTGACACAACCATATCATTTGTGCCTAGAGTTGGGCCTCGTTTGATTCAACCACTTTAGTTACACCTCAAGTCATGCCTCATTTGACTCATCGATATCATTTACGCCTCGAGTTAGGCCTCGTTTGACTCAACCTCATCAATTGCACCTCGAGTCGAGCCTCGTTTGACTCAACCATATCATTTGCGCCTCGAGTCGGGCCTCATTTGACACAACCATATCATTTATGCCTCGAGTTGGGCCTCGTTTGACTCAACCATATCAATTACTCCTCGAGCCGGGCCTCATTTGACTCGACCAGATCAAATGTGCCTCGAGTCAGGCCTCGTTTGACTTAGCCATATCATTTGCGCCTCGAGGTGGGCCTCATTTGACCCAACCATATCTGTTGTGCCTCGAGTTGGGCATCGTTTGACTCAACCATATCAGCTGTGCCTTGAGGTAGGACTCGTTTGACTTCACTATCTCGTTGTGCATCGAGTCAGGCCTCGTTTGACTCAACCATATCATTTGTGCCTCGAGTCGGGCCTTGTTTAACACAACCATATCAGTTGTGCCTCGAGTTGAGCCTCGTTTGACTTAAGCATATCATTTGCACCTCGAGTTGGGCATTGTTTCACTTACCCTTATAATTTGCGGCTCGAGTCAGGCCTCGTTTGACTCAGCCATATCAAATATGCCTCGAGTCAGGCCTCGTTTGTCTAAACCACATAAGTTATGCTTTGAGTCGGGCCTTGTTTGACTTAATCATATCAGTTGCGCCTCGAGTCGGGCCTCGTTTGACACAACCATATCATTTGTGACTCGAGTCGTGCCTCGTTTGATTCAAGCATATAATTTGTACCTCGAGTTGGGCCTCATTTGATTCAACCATATCATTTGCACCTTGAGCCGGTCCTCGTTTGGCACAACCATATCATTTGTGACTTGAGTTGGGCCTCGTTTTACTCAAGCATATCATTTGTACCCCGAGTTGGGCCTCGTTTGATTCAACCATATCATTTGCGCCTTGAGTCGGTCCTCCTTTGGCACAACCATATCATTTGTGACTCGAGTCAGGCCTCGTTTGACTCAAGCATATCATTTGTACCTCGAGTCAGGCCTCGTTTGATTCAACCATATCATTTGCGCCTTGAGCCGGTCCTTGTTTGACTCAAGCATATCATTTGTGCCTCGAGTTGGGCCTTGTTTGACACAATCATATTATTTGCGCCTCGAGTTGGGCCTCGTTTGACTCAACCATATCATTTGAGTGTCGAGTCAGGCCTCGTTTGGCTCAACCATATCAAATGTGCCTCGAGCTGGGCCTCGTTTGACTTAACCATATCATTTGCACCTTGCGTCGGGCCTCGTTTGACATATTATTTGCGCCTTGAGTTAGGCCTCGTTTGACTCAACCATATCATTTGTGCCTCGAGTCGGGCCTTGTTTAACACAACCATATCAGTTGTGCCTCGAGTTAGGCCTCGTTTGACTTAACCATATCATTTGCACCTCGAGTCGGGCCTCGTTTGACATATTATTTGTGCCTCGAGTTGGGCCTCACTTGACTCAACCATATCAGTTGTGCCTCGAGTCAGGCCTCGTTTGACTCAACCACATCAATTGTTCCTCGAGTTGGGCCTCGTTTGACTTAGCCATATCATTTGCGCTAAAAGTCAGGCCTCATTTGACTCGACCATGTTAGTTGTGCCTCAAGTCAGGCCCCATTTGGCTTAGCCATATCATTTGTGCTTCGAGTCGATCCTTGTTTGACATAACTATATCATTTGTGCCTCGAGTCGGGCCTCGTTTGACTCAACCATATTAGTTGTGCCCTTAAGTCGGGCCTCGTTTGAATCAACCATGTGATTTGCACCTCGAGTCAGGCCTCGTTTGACTTAGCCATATCATTTGCGCCTCGAGTTGGGCCTCGTTTGACACAATCAAATCATTTGCACCTCAAGTCAGGCCTTGTTTGACTCAACCATATTAGTTGTGCTCGAGTCGGGCCTCGTTTGACTTATCCTTATAATTCGTGCCTCGAGTTTGGCCTCGTTTGACTCAACCATATCAAATGTGCCTCGAGTCGGGCCTCGTTTGACTCAACCATATCAGGTGTGCCTCGAGGCAGGCCTCGTTTGTATCAACCATATCATTTGAATCTTGAGTTGATCCTCGTTTGGCACAACCATATCATCTGTGACTTGAGCCGATCCTCGTTTGACTCAACCATATCATTTGTGCCTCAAGCCGAGCCTCGTTTGACTTATCCTTATAATTTGCGCCTCGAGTCAAGCCTCGTGTGACTCAACCATATCAAACGTTCCTCGAGTTGGGCTTCGTTTGACTCAAGCACATAGTTGTGCCTCGAGTCGGGACTCATTTGACTCAACAATATCAGTTGTGCCTCGAGTCGGGCCTCGTTTGACTCAACCATATCATTTGTGCCTCGAGTCAGGCCTCGTTTGACACAACCATATCATTTGTGCCTCGAGTTGGGCCTCGTTTGACACAACCATATCAGTTGTGTCTCGAGTCGGGCCTTGTTTGACTCAACCATATCTTTTTTGCTTCGAGTCGGGCTTCGTTTGACTCAACCTTATCTATTGTGCCTCGAGTCAGCCCTCGTTTGACTCAGCCATATCATTTGTGCCTTGAGTCGATCCTCATTTGACACAACCATATCATTTGTGCCTCGAGTCGGGCCTCATTTGACTCAACCATATCATTTGTGCCTCGAGTTGGGTCTCGTTTGATTCAACCATATTAGTTGTACCCTCGAGTCGGGCCTCGTTTGACTCAACCATATCATTTGTGCCTCGAGTCGGGACTCGTTTGACACAACCATATCAGTTGTGCTTCGAGTCGAGCCTCATTTGACTTAAGCATATCATTTGCACCTCGAGTTGGGCATTGTTTCACTTACCCTTATAATTTGCAGCTCAAGTCAGGCCTCGTTTGACTCAAACATATCAAATGTGCCTCGAGTCGGGCCTCGTTTGACTCAACCATATCAGTTGGGCCTCGAGTCGAGCCTCGTTTGACTCAACCATATCATTTGCGCCTCGAGTCAGGCCTCGTTTGATGCAACCATATAATTTGTGCATCGAGTTGGGTCTCATTTGACTAAACCATATCATTTATACCTTGAGTCATGCCTCGTTTGACTCAGCCTTATCATTTGTGCCTTGAGTCAGGCCTCGTTTGACACAATTAAATCATTTGTGCCTCGAGTCGAGCATCGCTTGACTCAACTATATCAGTTGTGCCTCGAGTTGGGCCTCGTTTGACTTACCCTTATAATTTGTGCCTTGAGTCTGGTCACATTTGACTCAACCATATCAAATGGGCCTCGAGTCGGGCCTCATTTGACTCAACCACATCAGCTGTGCCTCGAGTCTGGCCATGTTTGACTCAACCATATCATTTGCGCTTTGAGTCGGGCCTCATTTGACTCAACCATATGTGTTGTGCCTTGAGTCGGGCCTAGTTTGACTCAACTACATCAGTTGTGCTTCAAGCTGGGACTCGTTTGACTCAACTATATTAGTTTGGCCTCGAGTCGGGACTCATTTAACTCAACCATATCATTTGCACCTTGAGTCGTGCCTCGTTTAACACAACCATATTATTTGCGCCTCGAGTTGTGTCTCGTTTGACTCAACCATATCAGTTGTGCCTCGAGTTAGGCCTCGTTTGACTCAATCATATCAAACGTGCCTCGAGTCAGACCTCGTTTGACTCAACCACATCAGTTGTGCCTCGAGTCGGGCCTCATTTGACTCAACCATATCATTTGCGCTTCGAGTCGGGCCTCATTTGACTCAACCATATCTGTTGGGCCTCAAGTCAGGCCTCGTTTGACACAACCATATCATTTGTGCCCGGAGTTGGGCCTCAATTGACTCAACCTCATCAATTGCGCCTCGAGTCGAGCCTCGTTTGACTTAACCATATCATTTGCGCCTCGAGTTGGGCCTCATTTGACACAACCATATCATTTATGCCTCGAGTTGGGCCTCGTTTGACTCAACCATATCAATTACTCCTCGAGTCGGGCCTCATTTGACTCGACCAGATCAAATGTGCCTCGAGTTGGGCCTCATTTGACTCAGCCATATCATTTGCGCCTCGAGTCAGGCCTCATTTGACCCAACCATATCTGTTGTGCCTCGAGTTAGGCATCGTTTGACTCAACCATATCAGTTGTGCCTCATGGCAGGACTCGTTTGACTCCACTATCTCAGTTGTGCATCGAGTCGGGCCTCGTTTAACTCAACCATATCATTTGTGCCTCGAGTCGGGCCTTGTTTGACATAACCATATCAGTTGTGCCTCGAGTCGAGCCTCGTTTGACTTAAACATATCATTTGCACCTCGAGTTGGGCATTGTTTCACTTACCCTTATAATTTGCGGCTTGAGTCAGGCCTCGTTTGACTCAGCCATATCAAATGTGCCTCGAGTTGGGCCTCGTTTGTCTAAACCACATAAGTTATGCTTTGAGTCGGTCCTCATTTGACTCAACCATATCTGTTGTGCCTCGAGTTGGGCCTCGTTTGACACAACCATATCATTTTCGATTCGAGACGGGCCTCGTTTGACTCAGCCATAACATTTGCGCCTCGAGTCGGGCCTCGTTTGACTCAAACATAATAGTTGCGCCTCGAGTCGGCCCTCATTTGACATCATCATATCATTTGCACCTCGAGTTGGGCCTCGTTTGACTCAACCATATCAAATGTGCCTCGGGTCGAGCCTCGTTTGACTCAACCACATCAGTTGTACCTCGAGTCTGGCCTCGTTTGTCTCAACCACATCATTTGCGCTTCGAGTCGAGCCTTTTTTGACTCAACCATATCTGTTGTGCCTTGAGTCGGGTCTCGTTTGACTCAACCATATTAGTTGCGCCTTGGGTCGGGACTCATTTGACTTAACCATATCAGTTGTACTTCGAGTCGGGCCTCATTTGGCTTAACCATATCATTTGTGCCTCGAGTAGTTCTTCGTTTAACTTAACCATATCATTTGTGCCTCGAGTCGGGCCTCATTTGATTCAACCATATCATTTGCGCCTCGAGTCAGGACTCGTTTGATACAATCATATTATTTGCGCCTTGAGTCGGGCCTTGTTTGACTCAACCATTTGTACCTCGCGTTGGGCCTCGTTTGATTCAACCACATCATTGGTGCCTCGAGTCGGGCCTCGTTTGACTCAACTATATCAAATGTGCCTCAAGTCGGGCCTCGTTTGACTCAACCATATCGTTTGCGCATTGAGTCGGGTCTCATTTGACACAATCATATCATTGACGCCTCGACTCGAGCCTCGTTCGACTCAACCATATCAGTTGTGCCACGAGTCGGGCCTCATTTGACTCAACCATATCATTTGCGCCTCGAGTCAGCCCTTGTTTGACTCAACCATATCAAATGTGCCTCGAGTCGGGCCTCGTTTGACTTAACCACATCAGTTATGCCACAAGTCGGGCCTCCTTTGACTCAACCATATCATTTGCGCTTCAAGCCGGGCCTCGTTTGACTCAACCATATCAGTTGGGCCTCGAGTCGGGCCTCGTTTGACTTAACCATATCATTTGCACCTCGAGTTAGGCCTCGTTTGACACAACTATATTATTTGTGCCTCGAGCCGGGCCTCGTTTGACTCAACCATATCAGTTGTGCTTCAAGGTGGGACTCGTTTGACTCAGCCATATTAATTGGGCCTCGAGTCGGGCCTCGTTTGACATAACCATATCATTTGTGCTTCGAGTCAGGCCTCGTTTGACATAATCATATCATTTGCGCCTTGAGTCGGTCCTCGTTTGACTCAACCATATCAGTTGTGCTTCGATCCGGGCCTCGTTTGACTCAACCACATCAGTTGGGCCTCAAGTTGGGCCTCGTTTGACTCAACCATATCATTTGCACCTTGAGTCGAGCCTCATTTGACACAACCATATCATTTGTGCCTCAAGTCGAGCCTCGTTTGACTCAACCATATAAGTTGTGGCTCAAGTCGGGCCTCGTTTGACTTAACCTATCATATGTGCCTCGAGTCGGGCCTCATTTGACACAACCATATCAGTTGTGGCTGGAGTCGGGCCTCGTTTGACTCAACCATATCATTTGCGCCTTGAGTCGAGCCTCGTTTGACACAACCATATCATTTGTGCCTCGAGTCGGGCCTCGTTTGACTCAACTGTATCAGTTGTGCCTTGAGTTGGGCCTCGTTTGACTTAACCATGCCATTTGCGCCTCGAGTCAGGCCTCGTTTGACGCAATCATATCATTTGCACCTCGATTCGAGCCTTGTTTGACTCAACCATATCAGTTGTGCCTCGAGTCGGGCCTCTTTTGACTCAACCATATCATTTGCGCCTCGAGTCGGGCCTTGTTTGACACAATAATATCTGTTGTGCCGCGATCTTGTCCTCGTTTGACTTAACCATTTCAGTTGTGCCTAGAGTCGGGACTTGTTTGACTCAGTTGTGCCTCGAGTCGGGTCTTGTTTGACACAATCATATCATTTGTGCCTCGAGTCGGGCCTCATTTCTCACAACCATATCATTTGTGCCTGGAGTCGGGCCTCGTTTGACATAATCATATCATTTCTGCCTCGAGTCGGGCCTCATTTGACTCAACCATATCAGTTGTGCTTCGAGACGGGCCTCGTTTGACTTAACCATATCAGTTGGGCCTTGAGTTGGACCTCGTTTGACTCAACCATATCATTTGCACCTCAAGTCGGGTCTCGTTTGACACAACCATATTATTTACGCCTTGACTCGGGCCTCGGGACTTGTTTGACTCAGCCATATCATTTGCGGCTTGAGTCGACCCTCGTTTGACACAACCATATCATTTGTGTCTCGAGTCAGGCCTCATTTGACTAAACCATATCATTTGTGCCTTGAGTTAGGCCTCATTTGACACAACCATATCATTTGTGCCTCGAGTCGGGCCTCATTTGACATAATCATATCATTTGCGGCTCGAGTCGGGCCTCGTTTGACATAGCCATATCATTTGTGCTTCGAGTCAGGCCTCGTTTGACATAATCATATCATTTGTGCCTTGAGTTGGTCCTCGTTTGACTCAACCATATCAGTTGTGCTTCGATCCGGGCCTCATTTGACTCAACCACATCAGTTGGGCCTCGAGTCGGGCCTCGTTTAACTCAACCATATCATTTGCACCTTGAGTCGAGCCTCATTTGACACAACCATATCATTTGTGCCTCGAGTCGAGCCTCGTTTGACTCAACCATATAAGTTGTGGCTCGAGTCGGGCCTCGTTTGACTTAACCTATCATATGTGCCTCGAGTCGGGCCTCATTTGACACAACCATATCAGTTGTGGCTAGAGTCGGGCCTCGTTTGACTCAACCATATCATTTGCGCCTTGAGTCGAGCCTCATTTGACACAACCATATCATTTGTGCCTCGAGTTGGGCCTCGTTTGACTCAACCTTATCAGTTGCGCCTTGAGTCGAGCCTCGTTTGACTTAACCATGCCATTTGCGCCTCGAGTCGGGCCTCGTTTGATGCAATCATATCATTTGCACCTCGATTCGGGCCTTGTTTGACTCAACCATATTAGTTGTGCCTCGAGTCGGGCCTCTTTTGACTCAACCATATCATTTGCGCCTCGAGTCAGGCCTTGTTTGACACAATAATATCTGTTGTGCCGCGATCTTGTCCTCATTTGACTTAACCATTTTAGTTGTACCTAGAGTCGGGACTCGTTTGACTCAACCACATCAGTTGTGCCTCGAGTCAGGTCTTGTTTGACACAATCATATCATTTGTGCCTCTTGTCGGGCCTCATTTCACACAACCATATTATTTGTGCCTCGAGTCGGGCCTCGTTTGACATAATCATATTATTTCTGCCTCGAGTCGGGCCTCATTTGACTCAACCATATCAGTTGTGCTTTGAGCTGGGCCTCGTTTGACTTAACCATATCAGTTGCGCCTTGAGTTAGACCTCATTTGACTCAACCATATCATTTGCACCTCAAGTCGGGCCTCGTTTGACACAACCATATTATTTGCACCTTGACTCGGGCCTCGGGACTTGTTTGACTTAGCCTTATCATTTGCGCCTTGAGTCGACCCTCGTTTGACACAACCATATCATTTGTGTCCCGAGTCAGGCCTCGTTTGACTAAACCATATCATTTGTGCCTTGAGTTAGGCCTCATTTGACACAACCATATCATTTGTGCCTCGAGTCGGGTCTCATTTGACATAATCATATCATTTGCGGCTCGAGTCGGGCCTCGTTTGGCTCAACCATATCTATTGTGCTTCGATCTGGGCCTCGTTTGACTCAACCATATCAGTTGGGCCTCGAGTCAGGCCTCGTTTGACTCAACCATATCATTTGCACCATCAGTAGAGCCTCGTTTGACACAACCATATCATTTGTGCCTCGAGTTGAGCCTCGTTTGACACAACCATATCAGTTGTGGCTCGAGTCGGGCCTCATTTGACTCAACCATATCATTTGTGCCTCGAGTCGGGCCTCGTTTGACACAACCATATCAGTTGTGGCTCGAGTTAGGCCTCGTTTGACACAACCATATCATTTGCGCCTTGAGTCGAGCCTCGTTTGACACAACCATATCATTTGTGCCTCGAGTCGGGCCTCGTTTGACTCAACCGTATCAGTTGTGCCTTGAGTCGGGCCTCGTTTGACTCAACCATACCATTTGCGCCTCGAGTCAGGCCTCGTTTGACACAATCATATCATTTGCACCTCGAGTCGGGCCTCGTTTGACTCAACCATATCATTTGCGCCTTGAGTCTACCCTTGTTTGACTCAACCATATCAAATATGCCTCGAGTCGGGCCTCGTTTGACTCAACCACATCAGTTATGCCACGAGTCGGGCCTCGTTTGACTCAACCATATAGTTGTGCCTCGAGTCCGAACTCATTTGGCTCAACCATATCAGTTGTGCCTCGAGCCAGTCCTCGTTTGACACAATCATATCATTTGGGCCCCGAGTCGGGCCACGTTTGACTCAACCATATTAGTTGTGCCTCGAGACGGGCCTCGTTTGACTTGCTCTTATAATTTGCACCTCAAGTCAGGCCTCGTTTGACTCAACCATATCAAATGTGCCTCGAGTTAGGCCTCGTTTGACTCAACTACATCGGTTGTGCCTCGAGTCGGGCCTCGTTTGACTCAACCATATCATTTGCGCTTCGAGACGGGACTCAATCGACTCAACCATATCAGTTGTGCCTCGAGTCTGGACTCGTTTGGCTCAACCATATCGGTTGTGCCTCGAGGTAGGCCTCGTTTGACACAACCTTTACATCTGTGCCTCGAGGCAGGCCTTGTTTGACTCAACCATATCAAATGTTCCTCGGGTCCGGCCTCGTTTGACTCAACCACATCAGTTGTGCCATGAGTCGTGCCTCGTTTGACTCAACCATATCATTTGTACCTCGAGTCGGGCCTCATTTGATTCAACCATATCATTTGCGCTGCGACTTAGGCCTCGTTTGACTCAACCATATCAAATGTGCCTCGAGTCGGGCCTCGTTTGACTCAACCACATCAGTTGTACCACGAGTCAGGCCTCGTTTGACTCAACCATATAATTTGCGCTTTGAGTTAGGCCTCGTTTGACTCAACCATTTTAGTTGTGCATTGTGTCGAGCCTCGTTTGACTCAACCATATTAGTTGTGCCTCGAGTCCGGACTCATTTGGCTCAGCCATATCAGTTGTGCCTCGAGCCATGCCTCATTTGAGACAACCATATCATTTGTGCCTCGAGTTAGGCCTTGTTTGACCCAACCAAATCATTTGCGCTTCGGGTTAAGCCTCATTTGGCTCAACCATATCTGTTGTGCCTCAAGTTGGGCCTCATTTGAGATAACCATATCGTTTGTGCTTCGAGTCGGGCCTTATTTGACTCAACTATATCTATTGTGCCTCGAGTTGGGCCTCGTTTGACTTAACCATATCATTTTCGCTTCTAGTTGGGCCTCGTTTGACTCAACCATATCTGTTGTACCTCGAGTTGGGCCTCATTTGACTCAACTATATCATTTACGCTTCGAGTTGTGCCTCATTTGACTCAACCATATCTGTTGTGCCTCGAGTTGGGCCTCGTTTCACTCAACCATATCATTTGCGCTTTGAGTCAGGCCTCATTTAACTCAACCATATCTGTTGTGCCTCGAGTTGTGCCTTGTTTGACTCAACCATATCATTTCCGTGTTGACTCGGGCCTTATTTGACTCAACCAGAACATTTGCGCCTCGAGTCAGGCCTCATTTGACATCATCATATCATTTGCGCTTTGAGTTGGGCCTCATTTAACTAAACCATATCTGTTGTGCCTTGAGTTGGGCCTTGTTTGACTCAACCATATCATTTGTGCTTCGAGTCAGGCCTTATTTGAGTCAACCATATCTGTTGTGCCTCGAGTTGGGCCTCGTTTGACTCAACCATATCATTTACGCTTCTAGTCAGGCCTCATTTGACTCAACCATATCTGTTGTGCCTCGGGTTAGACCTCGTTTGACTCAACCACATGATTTGCACTTCTAGTCGGGCCTCATTTGACTCAACCATATCTGTTGTGCCTCGAGTTGGGCCTCGTTTGACTCAACCATACCATTTGGGCTTCGAGTTGGGCCTCATTTGACTCATCCATATCTGTTGCGCCTCGAGTTGGGCCTCGTTTGACTCAACCATATCATTTGTGCCTCGAGTCAGCCCTTATTTAACACAACCATATCTGTTCTGCATCGAGTTGGGCCTCGTTTGACTCAACCATATCATTTTTGTTTCGAGTTGGGCCTCGTTTGACTCAACCATAACATTTGCGCCTCGAGTCGGGCCTCATTTGACATCATCATATCATTTGCGCCTCGAGTTGGACCTCGTTTGACTCAACCATATTAGTTGTGCCCTTAAGTCGGGCCTCGTTTGAATCAACCATGTGATTTGCACCTCGAGTCAGGCCTCGTTTGACTTAGCCATATCATTTGCGCCTCGAGTTGGGCCTCGTTTGACACAATCAAATCATTTGCACCTCAAGTCAGGCCTTGTTTGACTCAACCATATCAGTTGTGCTCGAGTCGGGCCTCGTTTGACTTATCCTTATAATTCGTTCCTCGAGTTTGGCCTCGTTTGACTCAACCATATCAAATGTGCCTCGAGTCGGGCCTCGTTTGACTCAACCATATCAGGTGTGCCTCGAGGCAGGCCTCGTTTGTATCAACCATATCATTTGCATCTTGAGTTGATCCTCGTTTGGCACAACCATATCATCTGTGACTTGAGCCGATCCTCGTTTGACTCAACCATATCATTTGTACCTCAAGCCGAGCCTCGTTTGACTTATCCTTATAATTTGCGCCTCGAGTCAAGCCTCGTGTGACTCAAGCATATCAAATGTTCCTCGAGTTGGGCTTCGTTTGACTCAAGCACATCAGTTGCGAGTTGGGCCTCGTTTGACTCAACCATATCATTTTTGTTTCAAGTTGGGCCTCGTTTGACTCAACCATAACATTTGCGCCTCGAGTCGGGCCTCATTTGACATCATCATATCATTTGCGCCTCGAGTTGGACCTCGTTTGACTCAACCATATTAGTTGTGCCTCGAGTTAGGCCTCGTTTGACTCAACCATATCATTTGTGCTTCGAGTCGGGCCACATTTGACTCAGCCATATTTGTTGTGCCTCGAGTGGGGCCTCGTTTGACTCAACCATATCATTTCTGCTTCGAGTCGGGCCTTGTTTCACTCAACCATATCTGTTGTGCCTCGAGTTGGGCCTCGTTTGACTCAACCATATCATTTGTGCTTCAAGTCGGGCCTCATTTGACTCAACCATATCTGTTGTGCCTCGAGTTGGGCCTCGTTTGACACAACCATATCATTTTTGCTTCGAGATGGGCCTCGTTTGACTCAGCCATAACATTTGCGCCTCGAGTCGGACCTCGTTTGACTCAACCATAACATTTGTGCCTCGAGTCGGGCCTCCTTTGACATCATCATATCATTTGCGCCTTGAGTTGGGCCTCGTTGGACTAAACCATATCAAATGTGCCTCGGGTCGAGCCTCGTTTGACTCAACCACATCAGTTGTTCCTCGAGTCTGGCCTCGTTTGTATCAACCACATCTTTTGCGCTTCAAGTCGGGCCTCTTTTGACTCAACCATATCTGTTGTGCCTTGAGTCGTGCCTCGTTTGACTCAACCATATTAGTTGCGCCTTTGGTCGGGACTCATTTGACTCAACCATATGAGTTGTACCTCAAGTCGGGCCTCGTTTGGCTCAACCATATCATTTGTGCCTCGATTAGGGCTTCGTTTAACTTAACCATATCATTTGTGCCTCGAGTCGGGCCTCATTTGATTCAACCATATCATTTGCGGCTCGAGTCGGGCCTCGTTTGACCCAACCATCTTATTTGCGCCTCGAGTCGGGCCTCATTTGACTCAACCATTTGTACCTCGAGTTGGGCCTCGTTTGATTCAACCACATCATTTGTGCCTCGAGTCAGGCCTCGTTTGACTCAACTATATCAAATGTGCCTCAAGTTGGGCCTCGTTTCACTCAACAATATCGTTTGCACATTGAGTCAGGCCTCATTTGACACAATCATATCATTTACGCCTCGACTTGATCCTCGTTTGACTCAACCATATCAGTTGTGCCACGAGTCGGGCCTCGTTTGACTCAACCATATCATTTGCGTCTCGAGTCAGCCTTTGTTTGACTCAACCATATGAAATGTGCCTCGAGTCGGGCCTCGTTTGACTCAACCACATCAGTTATGCCACAAGTCGGGCCTCGTTTGACTCAACCATATCAAATGTGCCTCAAGTCGGGCCTCGTTTGACTCAACTACATCAGTTGTGCCTCGAGTTGTGCCTCGTTTAACTCAACCATATCATTTGTGCTTCGAGTCGGGCCCCATTTGACTCAACCATATCTGTTGTGCCTCGAGTTGGGCCTTGTTTGACGCAACCATATATTTACACTTTGAGTCTGGCCTCATTTGACTCAACCATATCTGTTGTGCCTTAAGTTGGGCCTCGTTTGACTCAACCATATCATTTGCGCTTCGAGTCGGGCCTCATTTGACTCAACCATATGTGTTGTGCCTCGAGTTGGGCCTTGTTTGACTTAACCATATAATTTGCACTTCGACTCGAGCCTTATTTGACTCAACCATATCTGTTGTGCCTCGAGTCGGGCCTCGTTTGACTCAACCATATCAGTTGTGCCTCGAGTAGGAGCTCCTTTGACTCAACCATATCATTTGTGGTTCGAGTTAGGCCTCATTTGACACAACCATATCATTTGCGCCTCGAGTCGGGCCTCGTTTAACTCAACCATATCATTTCTGCTTCTAGTCAGGCCTCGTTTGACTCAACCATATCTGTTGTGGCTCGAGTAGGGCCTTGTTTGACTCAACCGTATCATTTACGCTTTGAGTCGGGCCTCGTTTGACTCAACCATATCAGTTGTGCCTCGAGTAGGACCTCCTTTAACTTAACCATATCATTTGTACCTCAAGTTAGGCCTCATTTGACACAACCATATTATTTGCGTCTCGAGTCTGGCCTCGTTTGACTAAACCATATTAAATGTGCCTCAAGTCGAGGCTCGTTTGACTCAACCACATCAGTTATACCTCGAGTTGGGCCTTGTTTGACTCAACCATATCATTTGTGCTTCGAGTCAGGCCTCATTTGACTCAACCATATCAGTTGTACCACGAGTTGGGCCTCGTTTGGCTCAATCATATTATTTGAGCCTCGAGTCGGACTTCGTTTAACTTAACCATATCATTTGTGCCTCGAGTCAGGCCTCGTTTGATTCAACCATATCATTTGTGTCTCGAGTCGGGCCTCGTTTGACTCAACCATATCATTTGTGCCTCGAGTTAGGCCTCGTTTGATTCAACCATATCATTTGTGCCTCGAGTCAAGCATCGTTTGACTTGCTCTTATAATTTATGCCTCGAGTCTGGCCTCGTTTGACTCAATCATATTAAATGTGCCTCAAGTCGGGTCTCGTTTGACTTAACCACATCAGTTGTGCCTCGAGTTGGGTCTCGTTTAACTCAACCATATCATTTGCGCTTCGATTCGGGCCTCATTCGACTCAACCATATCAGTTGTACCTCGAGTCGGGCCTCGTTTGGCTCAATCATATCATTTGTGCCTTGAGTTAGGCTTCGTTTAACTTAACCATATCATTTGTGCCTCGAGTTAGGCCTCGTTTGATTCAACCATATCATTTGTGTCTCGAGTCGGGCCTTGTTTGACTCAACCGTATCATTTGTGCCTCGAGTTAGGCCTCGTTTGATTCAACCATATCATTTGTGGCTTGAGTCAGGCCTCGTTTGACTTAACCATATCATTTGCGCCTCGAGTCAGGCCTTGTTTGATTTACCCTTATAATTTGGGCCTCGACTCAGGCCTTGTTTGACTCAGCCATATCAAATGTGCCTCGAGTAAGGCCTCGTTTGACTCAACCATATCATTTCTGCTTCGAGTCGGGCCTCGTTTCACTCAACCATATCTATTGTGCCTCGAGTTGGGCCTCGTTTGACTTAACCATATCATTTGCGCTTCGAGTCAAGCCTCATTTGACTCAACCATATCTGTTGTGTCTCGAGTTGGGCCTCGTTTGACACAACCATATCATTTTCGCTTCGAGACGGGCCTCGTTTGACTCAGCCATAACATTTGTGCCTCGAGTTGGGCCTCGTTTGACTCAACCATAACATTTGTGCCTCGAGTCAGGCCTCCTTTGACATCATCATATCATTTGCGCCTCGAGTTGGGCCTCGTTGGACTAAATCATATCAAATGTGCCTCGGGTCGAGTTTCGTTTGACTCAACCACATCAGTTGTTCCTCGAGTCTAGCCTCGTTTGTATAAACAACATGATTTGCGCTTCAAGTCAGGCCTCTTTTGACTCAACCATATCTGTTGTGCCTTGAGTCGGGCCTCGTTTGACTCAACCATATCAGTTGCGCCTTTGGTCGGGACTCATTTGACTCAACCATATGAGTTGTACCTCGAGTCGGGTCTCATTTGGCTCAACCATATCATTTGTGCCTCGAGTCGGGCCTCATTTGATTCAACCATATCATTTGCGCCTCGAGTCGGGCCTCGTTTGACCCAACCATATTATTTGTGCCTCGAGTCGGGCCTCGTTTGACTCAACCATTTGTACCTCGAGTTGGGCCTCGTTTGATTCAACCACATCATTTGTGCCTCGAGTCAGGCCTCGTTTGAGTCAACTATATCAAATGTGCCTCAAGTCGAGCCTCGTTTGACTCAACAATATCGTTTGCACATTGAGTTGGGCCTCATTTGACACAATCATATCATTTACGCCTCGACTCGATCCTCGTTTGACTCAACCATATTAGTTGTGCCACGAGTCGAGCCTCGTTTGACTTAACCATATCATTTGCGCCTCGAGTCAGCCCTTGTTTGACTCAACCATATCAAATGTGCCTCGAGTCGGGCCTCGTTTGACTCAACCACATCAGTTATGCCACAAGTCGAGCCTCGTTTAACTCATCCATATCAAATGTGCCTCGAGTCGGGCCTCGTTTGACTCAACTACATCAGTTGTGCCTCGAGTCGTGCCTCGTTTGACTCAACCATATCATTTGTGCTTCGAGTCGGGCCCTATTTGACTCAACCATATCTGTTGTGCCTCGAGTTGGGCCTTGTTTGATGCAACCATATCATTTACACTTTGAGTCTAGCCTCATTTGACTCAACCATATCTGTTGTGCCTCAAGTTGGGCCTCGTTTGACTCAACCATATCATTTGCACTTCGAGTCGGGCCTCATTTGACTCAACCATATGTGTTGTGCCTCAACTTAGGCCTCGTTTGACTTAACCATATAATTTGTGCTTCGACTCAGGCCTTATTTGACTCAACCATATCTATTGTGCCTCAAGTTGGGCCTCGTTTGACTCAACCGTAGCATTTTCGCTTCGAGTCGGGCCTCGTTTGACTCAACCATATCAGTTGTGCCTCGAGTAGGAGCTCCTTTGACTCAACCATATCATTTGTGCTTCGAGTTAGGCCTCATTTGACACAACCATATCATTTGCGCCTCGAGTCAGGCCTCGTTTAACTCAATCATATCATTTCTGCTTTGAGTCAGGCCTCGTTTGACTCAACCATATCTGTTGTGGCTCGAGTTGGGCCTTGTTTGACTCAGCCGTATCATTTACGCTTTGAGTTGGGCCTCGTTTGACTCAACCATATCAGTTGTGCCTCGAGTAAGACCTCCTTTAACTCAACCATATCATTTGTGCCTCGAGTTAGGCCTCATTTGACACAACCATATTATTTGCACCTCGAGTCTGGCCTCGTTTGACTCAACTATATTAAATGTGCCTCAAGTCGAGGCTCGTTTGACTCAACCACATCAGTTATGCCTCGAGTCGGGCCTTGTTTGACTCAACCATATATTTGTGCTTCGAGTCGGGCCTCATTTGACTCAACCATATCAGTTGTACCTCGAGTCGGGCCTCGTTTGGCTCAATCATATCATTTGAGCCTTGAGTTAGGCTTCGTTTAACTTAACCATATCATTTGTGCCTCGAGTCAGGCCTCGTTTGATTCAACCATATCATTTGTGTCTCGAGTCGGGCCTCGTTTGACTCAACCATATCATTTGTGCCTCGAGTCAGGCCTCGTTTGATTCAACCATATCATTTGTGCCTCGAGTCAAGCATTGTTTGACTTGCTCTTGTAATTTATGCCTCGAGTCTGGCCTCGTTTGACTCAATCATATTAAATGTGCCTCAAGTTGGGTCTCGTTTGACTTAACCACATCAGTTGTGCCTCGAGTCAGGTCTCGTTTAACTCAACCATATCATTTGCGCTTCGATTCGGGCCTCATTTGACTCAACCATATCAGTTGTACCTCGAGTCGGGCCTCGTTTGGGTCAATCATATCATTTGTGCCTTGAGTTAGGCTTCGTTTAACTTAACCATATCATTTGTGCCTCGAGTCAGGCCTCGTTTGATTCAACCATATCATTTGTGTCGCGAGTCGGGCCTTGTTTGACTCAACTGTATCATTCGTGCCTCAAGTCAGGCCTCGTTTGATTCAACCATATCATTTGTGGCTCGAGTCGGGCCTCGTTTGACTTAGCCGTATCATTTGCGCCTCAAGTCGGGCCTTGTTTGATTAACCCTTATAATTTGGGCCTCGACTCAGGCCTTGTTTGACTCAGCCATATCAAATGTGCCTCGAGTAAGGCCTCGTTTGACTCAACCACACCAGTTGTGCCTCGAGTCGGGACTCGTTTGACTCAACCATATTAGTTGTTCCTCAAGATGGGCATCGTTTGACGCAACCATATCATTTGTGCCTCGAGGCGGGCCTAGTTTGACACAATCATATGATTTGCACCACGAGTCGGGCCTCTTTTGTCTCAACCATATCAGTTGGGCCTCGAGTCGGGCATCGTTTGACTCAACCATATCATTTGTGGCTCGACTCGGGCCTCGTTTGACACAACCATATTGTTTGCGCCACGAGTTGGGCCTCGTTTGACTTAAACATATCATTTGCACCTCGAGTCGGGCCTCGTTTGATTCAACCAAATCATTTGCACCTCGAGTCAAGCCTCGTTTGACTCAACCATATCAAATGTGCCTCAAGTCGGGCCTCGTTTGACTCAACCATATCATTTGCGCTTGGACTCAGGCCTCATTTGACACAATCATATCATTTACGCGTCGACTTGGGCCTTATTTGACTCAACCATATCAGTTGTGCCATGAGTCGGGTCTCGTTTGACTCAACCATATCATTTGTGCCTCGAGTGAGGCCTTGCTTGACTCAACCATATCAAATGTGCCTCGAGTCAGGCCTCGTTTGACTCAACCACATTAGTTGTGCCATGAGTCGGGCCTCGTTTGACTTAGCCATATCATTTGCACTTCGAGTCAGGCCTCGTTTGACTGAACCATATCAGTTGTGCCTTGAGTCGGGTCTCATTTGACTCAACCATATCAGTTGTGCCTCGAATCCGGACTCGTTTGGCTCAACCATATCAGTTGTGCCTCTAGCCAAGCCTCGTTTGACACAACTATATCATTTGCGCTCCGAGTCGAGCCTCGTTTGACAGAATTATATCATTTGGGCCTCGAGTCGGGCCTCGTTTGATTTGCTCTTATAATGTACGCCTCGAGTCCAGCCTCGTTTGACTCAACCATATCAAATGTGCCTCGAGTCGGGCATCGTTTGGCTCAACCACATCAGTTATGCCTCGAGTTGGGCCTCATTTGATTCAACCATATCATTTACGCATTGAGTCAGGCCTCATTTGACTCAACCATATCTGTTGTGCCTCGAGTTCGGCCTCGTTTGACTCAACCATATCATTTGCGCTTCGAGTCAGGCCTGATTTGACTCAACCATATCTGTTGTGCCTCAAGTTGGGTCTTGTTTGACTCAACCATATCATTTGCGCTTCGGGTTGGACCTCATTTGACTTAACCATATCTGTTGTGCCTCGAGTTGGGCCTCGTTTGACTCAACCATATCATTTTCGCTTCGAGTTGGGCCTCGTTTGACTCAACCATAACATTTGCGCCTCGAGTTGAGCCTCATTTGACATCATCATATCATTTACGCCTCGAGTTAGGACTCGTTTGACTAAACCATATCAGTTGTGGCTCGAGTCGAGCCTCGTTTGACATAACCATATCATTTGCATCTTGAGGCAGGACTCGTTTCACACGATCATATCATTTGTGCCACGAGTCAGGCCTCATTTGACTTAACCATATCAGTTGGGCCTCGTTTGACTCAACCATATCATTTGTACCTCGAGCCGGGCCTCATTTGATTCAACCATCTCATTTGCGCCTTGAGTCAGGCCTAGTTTGAGTTAACCATATCAAGTGTGCCTCCAGTCGGGCCTCGTTTGACTCAACCATATCAGTTGTGCCACGAGTCAGGTGTCATTTGACTCAACCATATAACTTGCGCCTCGAGTCAGGCCTTGTTTAACTCAACCTTATCAAATGTGCCTCAAGTCGGGCCTCATTTGACTCAACCACATCAGTTGAGCCACTAGTCGGGCCTCGTTTGACTCAACCATATCATTTGTGCTTCGAGACGGGCCTCGTTTGACTCAATCATATCAGTTGTGCCTCGAGGCCGGATTTGTTTGGCTCAACCATATCAGTTGTGCCTCAAGGTAGGCCTCGTTTGACATAACTATATCATTTGTGCTCCGAGTCGAGCCTCGTTTGACACAATCATATCATTTGGGCCTCGAGTCGGGCCTCATTTGACTTGCTCTTATAATTTATGCCTCGAGTTCGACCTCGTTTGACTCAACCAAATCAAATGTGCCTCGAGTTGGGCATCGTTTGACTCAACCGCATCAGTTATGCCTCGAGTTGGGCCTCGTTTGATTGAACCATATCATTTACGCATTGAGTCGAGCCTCATTTGACTCAACCATATCTGTTGTGCCTCGAGTTGGGCCTCGTTTGACTCAACTATATCATTTGTGCTTCGCGTCAGGCCTCATTTGACTCAACCATATCTGTTGTGCCTCGAGTTGGGCCTCGTTTGACTCAACCATATCATTTGCGCTTCGAGTCGGACCTCATTTGACTCAACCATATCTGTTGTGCCTCGAGTTGGGCCTTGTTTGACTCAACCATATCATTTTCACTTTGAGTCGGGCTCGTTTGACTCAACCATAACATTTGTGCCTCGAGTCGGGCCTCATTTGACATCATCATATCATTTACGCCTTGAGTTGGGACTTGTTTGACTAAACCATATCAGTTGTGCCTCGAGTCGAGCCTCGTTTAACATAACCATATCATTTGCGCCTTGAGGCAGGACTCGTTTGACACGATCATATCATTTGCGCCATGAGTCGGGCCTCATTTGACTTAACCATATCAGTTGGGCCTCGTTTGACTAAACCATATCATTTGTACCTCGAGCCGAGCCTCGTTTGATTCAACCATCTCATTTGCGCCTTGAGTCAGGCCTCGTTTGAGTCAATCATATCAAATGTGCCTCTAGTTGGGCCTCGTTTGACTCAACCATATCAGTTGTGCCACGAGTTGGGTATCATTTGACTCAACCATATAATTTGCACCTCAAGTTAGGCCTTGTTTAACTCAACCATATCAAATGTGCCTCAAGTCGGGCCTCGTTTAACTCAACCACATTAGTTGGGCCACGAGTTGGGCCTCGTTTGACTCAACCATATCATTTGTGCTTCGAGACGGGCCTTGTTTGACTCAACCATATCAGTTGTGCCTTGAGTCCGGACTTGTTTAGCTCAACCATATTAGTTGTTCCTCGAGGTAGGCCTCGTTTGACACAACCATATCATTTGCGCCTCAAGGCGGGCCTTGTTTGACTGAACCATATCAAATGTGCCTCAAGTCGGGCCTCATTTAACTCAACCACATCAGTTGTGCCACGAGTCAGACCTCGTTTGACTCAACCATATCATTTGTACCTCGAGTCAGGCCTCGTTTAACTCAACCATATCATTTGTACCTCGAGTCGGGCCTCGTTTGACTCAACCATATCAGTTGTGCCTCGAGTAGCACCTCCTTTGACTCAACCATATCATTTGTGCCTCGAGTTAGGCCTCATTTGACACAACCATATTATTTGCGCCTTCAGTTGGGCCTCGTTTGACACAATCGTATCATTTGGGCCTCGAGTCGGGCCTCGTTTGACTCAACCATATCAGTTGTGCCTCGAGTCGAGCATCGACTTGCTCTTATAATTTACGCCTCGAGTCTGGCCTCGTTTGACTCAATCATATTAAATGTGCCTCAAGTCAGTGCTCGTTTGACTTAACCACATCAGTTGTGCCTTGAGTCGGGCCTCGTTTGACTCAACCATATCATTTGCGCTTCGATTCAGGCCTCATTTGACTCAACCATATCAGTTGTACCTCGAGTTGGGCCTCGTTTGGCTCAATCATATCATTTGTGCCTTGAGTCGGGCTTCATTTAACTTAACCATATCATTTGTGCCTCGAGTCAGGCCTCGTTTGACTTAACCACATCAGTTGTGCCACGAGTTAGACCTCGTTTGACTCAACCATATCATTTGTACCTCGAATCAGGCCTCGTTTGATTCAACCATATCATTTGCGCCGTGAGTCAGGCCTCGTTTGACTCAACCATATCAAATGTGCCTCGAGTCAAGCCTTGTTTGACTCAACCACATTAGTTGTGCCACGAGTCAGGCCTCGTTTGACTCAACCATGTAATTTACACTACGAGTCAGGCCTTGTTTCACTCAACCATTTCAATTGTGCCTCGAGTCGGGCCTCGTTTGACTCAACCATATCAGTTGTGCCTCGAGTCCGAACTCGTGTGGCTCAATCATATAAGTTATGCCTCGAGCCATACCACGTTTGACACAACCACATCATTTGCGCCTCTAGTCGGGCCTCGTTTGACACAATCATATCATTTGCGCTTCGAGTCAGGCCTCGTTTGACTCAACCATATCAGTTGTTCCTGGAGTCAGGCCTCGTTTGACTTGCTCTTATAATTTGCTCCTCGAGTCAGGCTCATTTGACTCAACTATATCAACTGTGCCTCGAGTCGGGCCTCGTTTGACTCAACCACATCAGTTGTGCCTCGAGTCGGGCCTCGTTTAACCCAACCATATCAAATGTGGCTCGAGTTGGGCCTCGTTTGACTCAACCATATCATTTGCGCTTCGATTCAGGCCTCATTTGACTCAACCATATCAGTTGTACCTCGAGTTGGGCCTCGTTTGGCTCAATCATATCATTTGTGCCTTGAGTCGGGCTTCATTTAACTTAACCATATCATTTGTGCCTCGAGTCAGGCCTCGTTTGACTTAACCACATCAGTTGTGCCACGAGTTAGACCTCGTTTGACTCAACCATATCATTTGTACCTCGAATCAGGCCTCGTTTGATTCAACCATATCATTTGCGCCGTGAGTCAGGCCTCGTTTGACTCAACCATATCAAATGTGCCTCGAGTCAAGCCTTGTTTGACTCAACCACATTAGTTGTGCCACGAGTCAGGCCTCGTTTGACTCAACCATGTAATTTACACTACGAGTCAGGCCTTGTTTCACTCAACCATTTCAATTGTGCCTCGAGTCGGGCCTCGTTTGACTCAACCATATCAGTTGTGCCTCGAGTCCGAACTCGTGTGGCTCAATCATATAAGTTATGCCTCGAGCCATACCACGTTTGACACAACCACATCATTTGCGCCTCTAGTCGGGCCTCGTTTGACACAATCATATCATTTGCGCTTCGAGTCAGGCCTCGTTTGACTCAACCATATCAGTTGTTCCTGGAGTCAGGCCTCGTTTGACTTGCTCTTATAATTTGCTCCTCGAGTCAGGCTCATTTGACTCAACTATATCAACTGTGCCTCGAGTCGGGCCTCGTTTGACTCAACCACATCAGTTGTGCCTCGAGTCGGGCCTCGTTTAACCCAACCATATCAAATGTGGCTCGAGTTGGGCCTCGTTTGACTCAACCATATCTGTTGTGCCTCGAGTTGGGCCTCGTTTGACTCAACCATATCTTTTGCGCTTCGAGTCAGGCCTCATTTGACTCAACCATATCTGTTGTGCCTCGAGTCCGGACTTGTTTAGCTCAACCATATTAGTTGTGCCTTGAGGTAGGCCTCGTTTGACACAACCATATCATTTGGGCCTCGAGGTGGGCCTTGTTTGACTGAACCATATCAAATGTGCCTTAAGTCAAGCTTCGTTTGACTCAACCATATCATTTGTGCTTCGAGACGGGCCTCATTTGACTCAACCATATCAGTTGTGCCTCGAGTCCAGACTTGTTTGGCTCAACCATATTAGTTGTGTCTTGAGGTAGGCCTCGTTTGACACAACCATATCATTTGCGCCTCAAGGCGGGCCTTATTTGACTGAACCATATCAAATGTGCCTCAGGTCGGGCCTCGTTTGACTCAACCCCATCAGTTGTGCCACAAGTCAGACCTCGTTTGATTCAACCAAATCAGTTGTACCTCGAGTCAGGACTCGTTTGACTCAACCATTTCATTTGTACCTCGAGTCAGGCCTCGTTTGACTCAACCATATCAGTTGTGCCTCGAGTAGCACCTCCTTTGACTCAACCATATCATTTGTGCCTCGAGTTAGGCCTCATTTGACACAACCATATTATTTACGCCTCGAGTCGGGCCTCATTTGACACAATTATATCATTTGGGCCTCGAGTTGGGTCTCGTTTGACTCAACCATATCAGTTGTGCCTCGAGTCAGGCCTCGTTTGACTCAACCATATCAATTGTGCCTCGAGTTGAGCTTCATTTGACTTGCTCTTATAATTTACGCCTCGAGTCTGGCCTCATTTTACTCAATCATATTAATGTTCCTCAAGTCGGGGCTCGTTTGACTTAACCACATCTGTTGTGCCTCGAGTCAGGCCTCATTTGACTTAACCATATCATTTGCGCTTCAATTCGGGTCTCATTTGACTCAACCATATCAGTTGTACCTCGAGTCGGGCCTCGTTTGGCTCAATCATATCATTTGTGCCTTGAGTCGGGCTTCGTTTAACTTAACCATATCATTTGTGCCTCGAGTCAGGCCTCGTTTGACTTAACCACATCAGTTGTGCCACGAGTCAAACCTCGTTTGACTCAACCATATCATTTGTACCTCGAGTCAGGCCTCGTTTGATTCAACCATATCATTTGCGCCGCGAGTCAGGCCTCGTTTGACTCAACCATATCAAATGTGCCTCAAGTTAGACATCGTTTGACTCAACCACATTAGTTGTGCCACGAGTCAGGCCTCGTTTGACTCAACCATATAATTTGCGCTACGAGTCAGGCCTTGTATGACTCAACCATTTCAATTGTGCCTCGAGTCGGGCCTCGTTTGGCTCAACCATATCAGTTGTGCCTTGAGTACGGACTCGTTTGGCTTAACCACATAAGTTGTGCCTCGAGCCATGCCTCGTTTGACACAACCGCATCATTTGCGCCTCGAGTCGGGCCTCGTTTGACACAATCATATCATTTGTGCTTCGAGTCAGGCCTCGTTTGACTCAACCATATCAGTTGTGCCTCGAGTCAGGCCTCGTTTCACCTGCTCTTATAATTTGCTCCTCGAGTCAGGCCCGTTTGACTCAACCATATCAAATGTGCCTCGAGTCAGGCCTCGTTTGACTTAACCACATCAGTTGTGCCTCGAGTCGGGCCTCATTTGACTCAACCATATCAAATGTGGCTCGAGTGGGGCCTCGTTTGACTCAACCATATCTGTTGTGCCTCGAGTTGGGCCTCGTTTGACTCAACTATATCATTTGCGTTTCGAGTTAGGCCTCATTTGACTCAACCATATCTGTTGTGCCTCGAATTGGGCCTCGTTTGACTCAACCATATCATTTACACTTTGAGACGGGACTCAATTGACTCAACCATATCAGTTGTGCCTCGATTCCAGACTCGTTTGGCTCAACCATATCAGTTGTGCCTCGAGGTAGGCCTCGTTTGACATAACCTTATCATTTGCGCCTCGAGGTAGGCCTCGTTTGACTCAACCACATCAAATGTTCCTCAGGTCATGCCTTGTTTGACTCAACCACATCAGTTGTGCCACAAGTCATGCCTCGTTTGACTCAACCATATCATTTGTACCTCGAGTCAGGCCTCATTTGATTCAACCATATCATTTGTGCCGCGACTCAGCCCTCGTTTGACTCAACCATATCAAAGGTGCCTCGGGTTGGGCCTCATTTGACTCAACCACATCAGTTGTGCCACGAGTCAGGCCCCGTTTGACTCAACCATATAAATTGCGCTTTGAGTCAGGCCTCGTTTGACTCAACCATTTCAGTTGTGCATCGAGTCAGGCCTCGTTTGACTAAACCATATCAGTTGTGCCTCGAGTGCAGACTCGTTTGGCTCAACCATATCAGTTGTGCCTCGAGCCAGGCCTCGTTTGAGACAACCATATCATTTGTGCCTCAAGTTGGGCCTCGTTTGACTCAACCATATCATTTGTGCTTCGAGTCAGGCCTTATTTGACTCAACCATATCTGTTGTGACTCAAGTTGGGCCTAGTTTGAGATAGCCATATCGTTTGTGCTTCAAGTCAGGCCTCAATTGACTCAACCATATCTGTTGTGCCTCGAGTTAGGACTCGTTTGACTCAACCATATCATTTTTGCTTCGAGTCAGGCCTCGTTTGACTCAACCATATCTGTTGTACCACGATTTGGGCCTCATTTGACTCAACCATATCATTTGCGCTTCGAGTTGGGCCACATTTGACTCAACCATATCTATTGTGCTTTGAGTTGGGCCTTGTTTGACACAACCATATCATTTGCGCTTCGAGTCAGGCCTCATTTGACTCAACCATATCTGTTGTGCCTCGAGTTGGGCCTCGTTTGACTCAATCATATCATTTGCGCTTCTAGTCAAGCCTCATTTGACTCAACCATATCTGTTATGCCTCGAGTTGGACCTTGTTTAACTCAACCATATCATTTGCACTTCTAGTCGGGCCTCGTTTGACTCAACCATATCTGTTGTGCCTCGAGTTGGGCCTCGTTTGACTCAACCATATCATTTGAGCTTCGAGTCGGGCCTCATTTAACTCATCCATATTTGTTGTGCCTCGAGTTGGACCTCGTTTGACTCAACCATATCATTTCTACTTCGAGTCGGCCCTCATTTGACTCAACCATATTTGTTCTGCATCGAGTTGGGCCTCATTTGACTAATCATATTATTTCTGCCTCGAGTCGGGCCTCGTTTGACATTATCATATCATTTGTGCCTCGAGTTGGACCTCGTTTGACTCAACCATATCAGTTGTGCCTCGAGTTGGGCCTCGTTTGACTCAACCACATCAATTGTGCTTTGAGTCAGGCCACATTTGACTCAACCATATTTGTTGTGCCTCGAGTTGGGCCTTGTTTGACTCAACCATATCATTTCTGCTTCGAGTCGTTCCTCATTTCACTCAACCATATCTATTGTGCCTCGTGTGGGGCCTTGTTTGAGACAACCATATTATTTGCGCTTCGAGTCTGGTCTCATTTGACTCAACCATATCTGTTGTGCCTCGAGTTGGGCCCGTTTGACCCAACCATATCATTTTCGCTTCGGGACGGGCCTCGTTTGACTCAGCCATAACATTTGCGCCTCGAGTCAGGCCTCGTTTGACTCAACCATAACATTTGCGCCTTGAGTCGGGCCTCATTCCACATCATCATATTATTTGCACCTCGAGTCAAGCCTCGTTTGACTCAACCATATCGGTTGTGCCTCGAATCGGGCCTCGTTTGACTCAACCATATCAAATGTGCCTCAGGTCGAGCCTCGTTTGACTCAACCACATTAGTTGTACCTCGAGTCTGCCCTCGATTGTCACAACCACATCATTTACGCTTCGAGTCAGGCCTCTTTTGACTCAACCATATCTATTGTGCTTGGAGTTGGGCCTCATTTGACTCAACCATATCAGTTGCGCCTTGAGTCAGGATTCATTTGACTCAACCATATCAGTTGTACCTTGAGTCGGGCCTTGTTTGGCTCAACCATATCATTTATGCCTCGAGTAGGGCTTCATTTAACTTAACCATATCATTTGTGCCTCGAGTCGGGCCTCGTTTCATTCAACCATATCATTTGTGCCTCGAGTCGGGACTCGTTTGACACAACCATATTATTTGCGCCTCGAGTCGGGCCTCGTTTGACTCAACCATTTGTACCTCAAGTTGGGCCTCGTTTGATTCAACCACATCATTTGCGCCTCGAGTCAGGCCTCGTTCAAATGTGCCTCAAGTCGAGCCTCGTTTGACTCAACCATATCATTTGCACATTGAGTCGGGCCTCATTTGACATAATCATGTCATTTGTGCCTCGACTCGGGCCTCGTTTGACTCAACCATATCAGTTGTGTCACGAGTCCGGCCTTGTTTAACTCAACCATATCATTTGCGCCTCGAGTCATCCCTTGTTTGACTCAACCATATCAAATGTGCCTCGAGTCGGGCCTCGTTTGACTCAACTACATCAGTTATGCCATGAGTCAGGCCTCGTTTGACTCAACCATATCATTTGCGCTTTGAGTCGGGCCTCGTTTGACTCAACCATATAGTTATGCCTCGAGTCCGGACTCGTTTGGCTTAACCATATCAGTTATGCCTCGAGCCAGTCCCCGTTTGACATAACCATATCATTTGCGCCTTGAGTCGGGCCTCGTTTGACACAATCATATCATTTGGGCCTCGAGTCGGGCCTCGTTTGACTCAACCATATCAGTTGTGACTCGAGTCGGGCCTCGTTTGATTTGCTCTTATAATTTGCGCCTCAAGTTAGGCCTCATTTGACTTAACCATATCAAATGTGCCTCGAGTCAGGCCTCGTTTGACTCAACTACATCGGTTGTGCCTCGAGTTAGCCTCGTTTAGCTCAACCATATCATTTTCGCTTTGAGTCGGGCCTCATTTGACCCAACCATATATATTGTGTCTCGAGTTAGGCCTCGTTTGACTTAACCATATCATTTGCGCTTCGAGTCGGACCTCATTTGACTCAACCAAATCTGTTGTGCCTTGAGTGGGGCCTCGTTTGACTTAATCATATCATTTGCGCTTCGAGTCGGGCCTCATTTGACTCAACCATATCTGTTGTGCCTCGAGTTGGGCCTTGTTTGACACAATCATATCATTTTGGCCTTGAGTCAGGCCTCGTTTGACTCAACCATATCAGTTGAGCCTCGAGTTAGGCCTCGTTTGCCTTGCTCTTATAATTTACGCCTCGAGTCAGGCCTCGTGTGGCTCAACCATATCAAATATGCCTCGAGTCGGGCCTCGTTTGACTCAACCATATCATTTACGCTTTGAGTCAGCCCTCATTTGACTTAACCATATCTGTTGTGCCTCGAGTTGGGCCTCGTTTGACTCAACCATATCATTTGTGCTTCAAGTCAGGCCTCATTTGACTCAACCATATCTGTTGTGCCTCGAGTTGGGTCTCGTTTGACTCAACCATATCATTTGCGCTTCGAGTTAGGCCTCATTTGACTCAACCATATCTAATGTTCCTCGAGTAAGGCCTCATTGGACATCATCATATCATTTATGCCTCGAGTCGGGACTCGTTTGACTCAACCATATCAGTTGTGCCTCGAGTCAAGCCTCGTTTGACACAATCATATCATTTGTGCCTCGAGGCGGGCCTCGTTGAGCACAATCATATCATTTGCGCCACGAGTGGGGCCTCATTTGACTCAACATATCATTTGTGCCTCGAGTCGGGCCTCGTTTGACACAACCATATTATTTGTGCCTCAAGTCGGGCCTTATTTGACTTAACCATATCATTTGTACCTCAAGTCGGGCCTCGTTTGATTGAAGCAAATCACTTGCGCCTCGAGTCAGGCCTTGTTTGACTCAACCATATCAAATGTGCCTCGAGTCTGGCCTCGTTTGACTCAACCACATCAGTTGTGCCTCGAGTTGGCCCTCGTTTGACTCAACTATATCATTTGCGCCACGAGTGGGGCCTCATTTGACTCAACCATATTTGTGGTGACTCGAGTCGATCCTCGTTTGACTCAACCATATCAGTTGGGCCTGAGTCAGGCCTCATTTGACTCAACCATATCATTTGTGCCTCGAGTTGGGCCTCGTTTGACATAACCATATTATTTGTGCCTCGAGTCGGGCCTCGTTTGACTCAACTATATCATTTGTACCTCAAGTCGGGCCTCGTTTGATTCAACCAAATCATTTGCGCCTCGAGTCAGGCCTTGTTTGACTCAACCATGTTAAATGTGCCTCAAGTTGGTCCTCGTTTGACTTAACCATATCATTTGCTCCTTGAGTCGGGCCTCATTTGGCACAATCATATCATTTGTGCCACGACTCGGGCCCCATTTGACTTAACCATATTAGTTGGGCCACGAGTTAGGCCTCGTTTGAGTCAACCATATTATTTGCGCCTCGAGTCAGGCCTTGCTTGACTCAACCATATCAAATGTGCCTCGAGTCAGGTCTCGTTTGACTCAACCACATCAGTTGTGCCTCGAGTTGGCCCTCATTTGACACAACCATATCATTTGCGCTTTGAATCGGGCCTCATTTGACTCAACCATATCTATTGTGCCTCGAGTTGGGCCTCGTTTGACTCAACCATATCATTTGTGATTCGAGTCGGGCCTCATTTGACTCAATCATATCTGTTGTGGCTCGAGTGGGGCCTAATTTGACTCAACCATATCATTTCTGCTTCGAGTCGGGCCTTGTTTGACGCAACCATAACATTTGCGCCTCGAGTCGGGCCTCGTTTAACTTAACCATTACATTTGCGCCTCGAGTCGGGCCTTATTTGACATCTTCATATCATTTACGCCTCGAGTCGGGACTCGTTTGACTCAACCATATAGTTGTGCCTCGAGTCGAGCCTCGTTTGACACAACCATATCATTTGTGCCTCGAGGCAGGCGTTGTTTGACACAATCATATCATTTGTGCCCCGAGTCAGGCCTCATTTAACTGAACCATATCAGTTGTGACACAAGTCGGGCCTCATTTGACTCAACCATATCAGTTGGGCCTCGAGTCAAGCCTCGTTTGACACAACCATATTATTTGTGCCTCGAGTTGGGCCTCGTTTGACTCAACCATATCAATTGTGCCTCAAGTCGGGCCTCGTTTGACTCAACCATATCATTTGCGCCTTGAGTTGGGCCTCATTTGACACAATCATCTCATTTGCGCCTTGACTCGGGCCTCATTTGACTCAACCATATCAGTTGTGCCACGAGTCGGGCCTCGTTTGACTCAACCATGTTATTTGCTCCTCGAGTTAGGCCTCGTTTGACTTAACCATATCAAATGTGCCTCGAGTCGGGCCTCGTTTGACTCAACCACATCGGTTATGCCTCAAGTCGGGCCTCATTTGACTCAACCATATCATTTGCGCTTCGGGTCGGGCATCATTTGTCTCAACCATATCTGTTGTGCCTCGAGTTGGGCCTCGTTTGATTCAACCATATAATTTACGCTTTGAGTCAGACCTCATTTGACTCAACCATATCTGTTATGCCTCGCGTGGGGTCTCGTTTGACTCAACATTATCATTTGCGCTTCGAGTCGAGCCTCATTTGACTCAACCATATCTGTTGTGCCTCGAGTTAGGCCTCGTTTGACACAACCATATCATTTTCGCTTCGAGTCAGGCCTCGTTTGACACAATCATATCATTTGGGCCTCGAGTCGGGCCTCGTTTGACTCAACCATATCAATTGTGCCTCGAGTCAGGCTTCGTTTGACTTGCTCTTATAATTTACGCCTCAAGCCAGGCCACGTTTGACTCAACCATATCAAATGTGCTTCGAGTCGGGCCTCGTTTGACTCAACTACATCGGTTGTACCTCGAGTCGCGCCTCATTTGACTTAACCATATCATTTGTGCCTCGAGTCGAGCCCCATTTGACTCAACCATATCTATTGTGCCTCGAGTTGGGCCTCATTTGACTCAACCATATCATTTGCACTTCGAGTCAGGCCTCATTTGACTCAACCATATTTATTATGCCTCGCGTGGGGCCTCGTTTGACTCAACATTATCATTTGCGCTTCGAGTTGAGCCTCATTTGACTCAACCATATCTGTTGTGCCTAGAGTTGGGCCTCGTTTGACACAATCATAGCATTTGGGCCTCGAGTCGGGCCTCGTTTGACTCAACCATATCAATTGTGCCTCGAGTCAGGCTTCGTTTGACTTGCTCTTATAATTTGCACCTCAAGCCAGGCCGCGTTTGACTCAACCATATCAAATGTGCTTCGAGTCGGGCCTCGTTTGACTCAACTACATCGGTTGTACCTCGAGTCACGCCTCGTTTGACTTAACCATATCATTTGTGCCTCGAGTCGGGCCCCATTTGACTCAACCATATCTATTGTGCCTCGAGTTGGGCCTCGTTTGACTCAACCATATCATTTGCGCTTCGAGTCAGGCCTCATTTGACTCAACCATATCTATTGTGCCTCGAGTTGGGCCTTGTTTGACTCAACCATATAATTTGGGCTTCGACTTGGGCCTCATTTGACTCAACCATATCTGTTGTGCCTTGAGTTGGGCCTCGTTTGAATCAACCGTAGCATTTCCGCTTCGACTCGGGCCTCGTTTGACTTAACCATATCAATTGTGCCTTGAGTAGGACCTCCTTTGACTCAACCATATCATTTGTGCCTCGAGTTAGGCCTCATTTGACACAACCATATCATTTGCGCCTCGAGTCGGGCCTCGTTTGACTCAACCATATCAAATGTGCCTCGAGTTGGGCCTCGTTTGACTCAACCACATCAGTTGTACCGCGAGTCGGGCCTCATTTGACTCAACCATATAATTTGCACCTTGAGGCGGGCCCCATTTGACACAATCATACCATTTGCGCCTCGACTCGGGCCTCATTTGACTCAACCATATCAGTTGTGTCACGAGTCAGGCCTCGTTTGATTCAACCATATTACTTGCGCTTCGAGTCAGGACTTGTTTGACTCAACCATATCAAATGTGGCTCGAGTTGGGCCTCGTTTGACTTAACCACATCAGTGGTGCCTCGAGTTAGCCTCGTTTAACTCAACCATATCATTTTTACTTTGAGTCGGGACTCATTTGACCCAACCATATATGTTGTGTCTCGAGTTGGGCCTCGTTCAACTTAACCATATCATTTGCGCTTCGAGTCGGACCTCATTTGACTCAACCAAATTTGTTGTGCCTTGAGTTGGGCCTCGTTTGACTCAACCATATCATTTGTGCTTCGAGTTGGGCCTCATTTGTCTTAACCATATCTGTTGTGCCTCGAGTTGGGCCTCGTTTGACATAATCATATCATTTCAGCCTCGAGTCGGGCCTCCTTTGACTCAACCATATCAGTTGAGCCTCGAGTTGGGCCTCGTTTGACTTGCTCTTATAATTTACGCCTCGAGTCAGGCCTCGTGTGGCTCAACCATATCAAATATGCCTCGAGTCGGGCCTCGTTTGACTCAACCACATCAGTTGTGCCTCGAGTCAGGCCTCATTTGACTCAACCATATCATTTGCGCTTCGAGTCTGGCCTTATTTGACTTAACCATATCTGTTGTGCCTCGAGTTGGGCCTCGTTTGACTCAACCATAGCATTTGTGCTTCAAGTCAGGCCTCATTTGACTCAACCATATCTGTTGTGCCTTGAGTTGGGTCTCGTTTGATTCAACCATATCTTTTGTGCTTCAAGTCAGGCCTCATTTGACTCAACCATATATGTTGTTCCTCGAGTAGGGCCTCATTGGACATCATCATATCATTTACGCCTCGAGTCGGGACTCGTTTGACTGAACCATATCAGTTGTGCCTCGAGTCAAGCCTCGTTTGACACAACCATATCATTTGCGCCTCGAGGCAGGCCTCGTTTGACACAATCATATCATTTGCGCCATGAGTGGGGCCTCATTTGACTCATCCATATCTGTTGTGACTCGAGTCGGGCCTCATTTGACTCAACCATATCAGTTGGGCCTGAGTCAGGCCTCATTTAACTCAACCATATCATTTGCGCCTCGAGTCGGGCCTGGTTTGACACAACCATATTATTTGTGCCTCGAGTCGGGCCTCGTTTGATTCAACCAAATCATTTGCGCCTCGAGTTAGGCCTTGTTTGACTTAACCATATCAACTGTGCCTCGAGTCAGGCCTCGTTTAACTCAACTACATCAGTTGTGCCTTGAGTTGGCCCTCGTTTGACTCAACCATATCATTTGCGCTTCGAGTCGGGCCTCATTTGACTCAACCATATCTGTTGTGCCTCGAGTTGGGCCTCGTTTGACTCAACCATATCAAATGTGCCTCGAGTCAGGCCTCGTTTGACTTAACCACATCAGTTGTGCCTCGAGTTGGCCCTTGTTTGACTCAACCATGTCATTTGCGCCTCGAGTCAGTCCTCACTGGACATCATCATATCATTTATGCCTTGAGTCAGGACTCATTTGACTCAACCATATCATCTGCGCCTCGAGTCGGGCCTCATTTGACATAACCATATTATTTGTGCCTCGAGTCGGGCCTCGTTTGACTCAACCATATCATTTGTACTTCAAGTCGGGCCTTGTTTAATCCAACCAACTCATTTGCGCCTCGAGTCAGGCCTTGTTTGACTCAACCATATTAAATGTGCCTTAAGTCGGGCCTCGTTTGACTCAACCATATCATTTGCTCCTCGAGTTGGGCCTCATTTGGCATAATCATATCATTTGCGCCACGAGTTGGGCCTTGTTAGACTCAACCATATTATTTGCGCCTCGAGTTAGGCCTGGTTTGACTCAACCATATCAAATGTGCCTCGAGTCAGGCCTCGTTTGACTCAACAACATCAGTTGTGCCTTGAGTTGGCCCTCGTTTGACTCAACCATATCATTTGCGCTTCGAGTTGGGCCTCATTTGACTCAACCATATCTGTTGTGCCTTGAGTTGGGCCTCGTTTGACTCAACCATATCATTTGTGCTTCGAATCGGGCCTCATTTGACTCAACCATATCTATTATGCCTCGAGTTGGGCCTCATTTGACTCAACCATATCATTTCTGCTTCGAGTCAGGCCTCGTTTGACGCAACCATAACATTTGCATCTCGAGTCGGGCCTCGTTTAACTCAACCATATCATTTCTGCTTAGAGTCAGGGCTCGTTTGACTCAACCATAACATTTGCGCCTCGAGTCAGGCATTATTTGAAATCATCATATCATTTACGCCTCGAGTCGGGACTCGTTTGACTCAACCATATCAGTTGTGCCTCGAGTTGAGCCTCGTTTGACACAACCATATCATTTGTGCCTCGAGGCAGGCGTTGTTTGACACAATCATATCATTTGCGCCACGAGTCAGGCCTCATTTGACTCAACCATATCAGTTATGACTCAAGTCGGGCCTCGTTTGACTCAACCATATCATTTGCACCTCGAGTTAGGCCTCATTTGACACAACCATATTATCTGTGCCTCGGGTTGGGCCTCGTTTGACTCAACCATATCATTTGTACCCCGAGTCGAGCCTCGTTTGATTCAACCAAATCATTTGCACCTCGAGTCAGGACTCGTTTGACTCAACCATATCAATTGTGCCTCAAGTAGGGCCTCGTTTGACTCAACCATATCATTTGCGCCTTGAGTTGGGCCCCATTTGACACAATCATATCATTTGCGCCTTGACTCGGGCCTCATTTGACTCAACCATATCAGTTGTGCCACGAGTCGGGCCTCGATTGACTCAACCATGTTATTTGCTCCTTGAGTCAGGCCTCGTTTGACTCAACCATATCAAATGTGCCTCGAGTCGGGCCTCGTTTGACTCAACCACATCGTTTGTGCCTCAAGTCGGGCCTCATTTGACTCAACCATATCATTTGCACTTTGAGTCGGGCATCATTTGTCTCAACCATATATGTTGTGCCTCAAGTTGGGCCTCGTTTGACTCAACCATATAATTTACGCTTTGAGTCTGGCCTCATTTGACTCAACCATATCTGTTGTGCCTTGAGTTAGGCCACGTTTGACTCAACCATATCATTTGCGCTTTGAGTCGGGCCTCATTTGACTCAACCATATTTGTTGTGCCTTGAGTTGGGCCTCGTTTAACTCATCCATATCATTTCTATTTCGAGTCGGGCCTCGTTTGACTCAACCATAACATTTGCGCCATGAGTCAGGCCTCATTTGGCATCATCATAGCATTTACGCCTCGAGTCGGGACTCGTTTGACTCAACCATATCATTTGTGCCTCGACTTGTACCTCATTTGACACAACCATATTATTTGTGCCTCGAGTCGAGTCTCATTTGACTCAACCATATCATTTGTACCTCAAGTCGAGCCTTGTTTGATTCAACCAAATCATTTGCGCCTCGAGTCAGGCCTTGTTTGACTCAACCATATTAAATGTGCCTCAAGTTGGGCCTCGTTTGACTCAACCATATCATTTGCTCCTTGAGTCGGGCCTCATTTGGCACAATCATATCATTTGCGCCACTACTCAAGCCTCATTTGACTCAACCATATCAGTTGTGCCACCAGTTGGGCCTCGTTTGACTCAACCATATTATTTGCGCCTCGAGTCAGGCCTTGTTTGACTCAACCATATTAAATGTGCCTCGAGTCAGGCCTCGTTTGACTCAACCACATCAGTTGTGCCTCAAGTTGGCCCTCGTTTGACTTAACCATATTATTTGCGCTTCGAATCGGGCCTCGTTTGACTCAACCATATCTACTGTGCCTCAAGTTGGGCATCGTTTGACTCAACCATATCATTTGCGCTTCGAGTCAGGCCTCATTTGACTCAATCATATCTGTTGTGCCTCGAGTGGGTACTCATTTGACTCAACTATATCATTTCTGCTTCGAGTAGGGCCTCGTTTGACGCAACCATATCATTTGCGCCACGAGTCAGGCCTCATTTGACTCAACCACATCAGTTGTGACTCAAGTCGGGCCTCGTTTGGCTTAACCATATCAGTTGGGACTTGAGTCATGCCTCGTTTGACTTAACCATATCATTTGTGCCTCGAGTTAGGCCTCGTTTGACATATCCATATTATTTGCACCTCGAGTGGGGCCTTGTTTGACTCAACCATATCATTTGCGCTTCGAGTCGGGCCTCATTTGACTCAACCATATCTGTTGTGCCTCGAGTTGGGCCTCGTTTAACTCAACCATATCATTTCTATTTCGAGTCAGGCCTCGTTTGACTCAACCATAACATTTGCGCCACGAGTCGGGCCTCATTTGACATCATCATATCATTTACGCCTCAAGTCGGACTCGTTTGACTCAACCATATCAGTTGTGCCTCAAGTCGAGCCTCGTTTGACACAACCATATCATTTGCACCTCGAGGTGGGCCTCGTTTGACACAACCATATCAAATGTGTCTCGAGTCAAGCATCATTTGTCTCAACCATATCTGTTGTGCCTCGAGTTGGGCCTCGTTTGACTCAACCATATAATTTACGCTTTGAGTCAGGCCTCATTTGACTCAACCATATCTGTTGTGCCTCGAGTTGGGACTCGTTTGACTCAACCATATCATTTGCGCTTCGAGTCAGGCCTCATTTGACTCAACCATATCTGTTGTGCCTTGAGTTGGGCCTCGTTTAACTCAACCATATCATTTCTGTTTCAAGTCGGGCCTCATTTGACTTAACCATAACATTTGTGCCATGAGTCAGGCCTCATTTGGCATCATCATATCATTTACGCCTCGAGTCGGGACTCGTTTGACTCAACCATATCAGTTGTACCTCGAGTCGAGCCTCATTTGACACAACCATATCATTTGCACCTCGAGGTGGGCCTCGTTTGACACAATCATATTATTTGTGCCACGAGTCGGCCCTTATTTGATTCAACCATATCAGTTATGACTTGAGTCAGGCCTCGTTTGACTCAACCATATCAGGTGGGCCTTGAGTCAGGCCTCATTTGACTCAATCATGTCATTTGCGCCTCAAGTCGGGCCACGTTTGACTTAACCATATCATTTGTACCTCGAGTTGGGCATCGTTTGATTCAACTAAATCATTTGCGCCTCGAGTCAGGCCTCGTTTGACTCAACCATATCAAATGTGCCTCGAATTGGGCCTCATTTGACTCAACCATATCATTTGCTCCTTGAGTCGGTCGTCATTTGGCACAATCATATCATTTGAGCCACGACTCGGGCCTTATTTGACTTAACCATATCAGTTGTGCCATGAGTTGGGCCTTGTTTGACTCAACCAGATTATTTGCGCCTCGAGTCAGGCCTTGTTTGACTCAACCATATCAAATGTGTCTCGAGTTGGGCCTCATTTGACTCAACCACATCAGTTGTGCCATGAGTTGGGCCTCATTTGACTCAACCATATCATTTGCAGTTCGAGTCGGGCTGCATTGGACTCAACCATATCTGTTGTGCCGCGAGTTGGGCCTCGTCTGACTCAACCATATCATTTGTGCTTCGAGTTGGGCCTCGTTTGATGCAACCATAACATGTGCGCCTCGAGTCAGGCCTTGTTTGACTCAACCACATTAGTTGTGCCACGAGTCGGGCCTCGTTTGACTCAACCATATCATTTGCGCTTTGAGTTGGGCCTTGTTTGACTCAACCATATTAGTTGTGCCTCGAGTCGAGCCTCATTTGACTCAACCATATCAATTGTGCCTCGAGTCTGAACTCGTTTGGCTCAACCATATTAGTTGTGCCTCGAGCCAGGACTCATTTGACACAACCATATCATTTTTGCCTCGAGTCGGGCCTCGTTTGACTCAATCATATCAGTTGTGCCTCGAGTCAGGCCTCGTTTGACTTAACCATCTCAGTTGTGCCTCGGTTTAGGCCTCGTTTGACTTGCTCTTATAATTTGCTCCTCGTGTCAGGCCTCGTTTGAGTCAATCATATCAAATGTGCCTCGAGTCGGGCCTCGTTTGACTCAACCACATCAGTTGTGCCTCGAGTCGGACCTCGTTTAACTCAACCATATCATTTGCACTTCGAGTCGGACCTAGTTTGACTCAACCATATCATTTTTGCATTGAGTCAGACCTCATTTGACTCAACCATATCAGTTGGGCATCGAGTCGGGCCTCGTTTGACTTGCTCTTATAATTTGCACCTCAAGTCAGGCCTCATTTGACTCAACCATATTAAATGTGCCTTGAGTCGGGCTTCGTTTGACTCAACCACATCGGTTGTGCCTCGAGTCGGGCCTTATTTGACTCAACCATATCATTTGCACTTCGAGTCGGGCATCAATTGTCTCAACCATATCTGTTGTGCCTCGAGTTGGGCCTCGTTTGACTCAACCATATAATTTACGCTTTGAGTCAGGCCTCATTTGACTCAACCATATCTGTTGTGCCTTGAGTTGGGACTCGTTTGACCCAACCATATCATTTGCGCTTCGAGTCAGGTCTCATTTGACTCAACCATATCTGTTGTGCCTTGAGTTGGGCCTTGTTTAACTCAACCATATCATTTCTGTTTCAAGTCGGGCCTCATTTGACTCAACCATAACATTTGCGCCATGAGTCAGGCCTCATTTGACATCATCATATCATTTACGCCTCGAGTCGGGACTCGTTTGACTTAACCATATCAGTTGTGCCTCGAGTCGAGCCTCGTTTGACACAACGATATCATTTGCACCTCGAGGTGGGCCTCGTTTGACACAATCATATTATTTGTGCCATGAGTCAGCCCTTATTTGATTCAACCATATCAGTTGTGACTCGAGCCAGGCCTCGTTTGACTCAACCATATCAGGTGGGCCTTGAGTCAGGCCTCATTTGACTCAACTATGTCATTTGCACCTCGTGTTGGGCCTCGTTTGACATAACTATATTATTTGTGCCTTGAGTCAGGCCCCGTTTAACTCAACCATATCATTTGTACCTCGAGTGAGGCATCGTTTGATTCAACCAAATCATTTGCGCCTCGAGTCAGGCCTCATTTGACTCAACCATATCAAATGTGCCTCGAGTTAGGCCTTATTTGACTCAACCATATCATTTGCTCCTTGAGTCGGTCGTCATTTGGCACAATCATATCATTTGCGCCACGACTCGGGCCTCATTTGACTCAACCATATCAGTTGTGCCATGAGTTAGGCCTCGTTTGACTCAACCATATTATTTGCGCCTCGAGTCAGGCCTTGTTTGACTCAACCATATCAAATGTGCCTCGAGTCGGTCCTTGTTTGACTCAACCACATCAGTTGTGCTTTGAGTTGGGCCTTGTTTGACTCAACCATATCATTTGCGCTTCGAGTCGGGCCGCATTTGACTCAACCATTTTTGTTGTGCCTCGAGTTGGGCCTCGTCTGACTCAACCATATCATTTGCGCTTCGAGTCAGGGCTCATTTGACTCAACCACATCTATTGTGCCTCGAGTTGGGCCTTGTTTGACTCAACCATATCATTTCTGCTTCGAGTCGGGCCTCGTTTGATGCAACCATAACATGTGCACCTCTAGTCGGGCCTCGTTTGACCCAACCACATCAGTTGTGCCACGAGTCGGGCCTCGTTTGACTCAACCATATCATTTGCGCTTCGAGTTGGGCCTCGTTTGACTCAACCATATCAGTTGTGCCTCGAGTTGAGCCTCGTTTGACTAAACCATATCAGTTGTATCGCGAGTCTGGACTCGTTTGGCTCAACCATATCAGTTGTGCCTCGAGCCAGGCCTCATTTGACTCAACCATATCAAATGTGCCTCGAGTTGGGCCTCGTTTGACTCAACCATATCATTTGCGCTTCGAGTTGAGCCTCATTTGTCTCAACCATATCTATTGTGCCTCGAGTTGGGCCTCATTTGACTCAACCATATCATTTACATTTTGAGTCTGGCCTTATTTGAGTCAACCATATCTGTTGTGCCTCGAGTTGGGCCTCGTTTGACTCAACCATATCATTTGCGCTTCGAGTTGGGCCTCATATGACTCAACCATATCTGTTGTGCCTCGAGTTGGGCCTCGTTTGACTCAACCATATCATTTCCATTTTGAGTCAGGCCTCGTTTGACTCAACCATAACATTTGCGTCATGAGTCGGGCCTCATTTGACATCATCATATCATTTATGCCTCGTTTCGGGACTCATTTGACTCAACCATATCAGTTGGGCCTTGAGTTAGCCTCATTTGACTCAACCATATCATTTGCGCCTCGAGTCGGGCCTCGTTTGACACAACCATATTATTTGTGCCTCGAGTCAGGCCTTGTTTGACTCAATCATATCATTTGTACCTCGAGTCGAGCCTCATTTGATTCAACCAAATCATTTGCGCCTCGAGTCAGGCCTTTTTTGACTCAACCATATCAAATGTACCTTAAATCGGGCCTCGTTTGACTCAACCATATCATTTGCTCCTTAAGTCGGGCATCATTTGGCACAATCATATCATTTGTGCCACGACTTGGGCCTCATTTGACTCAACCATATCAGTTGTGCCATGAGTTGGGCCTCGTTTGACTCAACCGTATTATTTGCGCCCCGAGTCAGGCCTTGTTTGACTCAACCATATCAAATGTGCCTCGAGTTGGGCCTCGTTTGACTCAACCATATCATTTGCGCTTCGAGTCGGGACTCAATTGACTCAACCATATCTGTTGTGCCTCGAGTGTGGTCTCGTTTGACTCAACCATATCATTTGCGCTTCGAGTCGGGCCTCATTTGACTTAACCATATCTGTTGTGCCTCAAGTTAGGCCTCGTTTGACACAACCATAACATGTGCGCCTCGAGTCGGGCCTCGTTTGACTCAACCATATCATTTCTGCTTAGTGTCAGCCCTTGTTTGACTCAACCATAACATTTGTACCTCGAGTCGGGCCTTATTTGACATCATCATATCATTTACGCCTCGAGTCAAGACTCGCTTGACCCAACCATATTAGTTGTGCCTCGAGTTGAGCCTCGTTCGACACAACCATATCATTTGCACCTCGAGGCAGGCCTCGTTTGACACAATCATATCATTTGCGCTACGAGTCGGGCCTCATTTGACTAAACCATATTAGTTATGGCTCGAGTCGGGCCTCATTTGACTCAACCATATCAGTTGGGCCTCGAGTCAGGCGTCGTTTAACTCAACCATATCATTTGCGCCTCGAGTCAGGCCTCGTTTGACACAACCATATTATTTGCTCCTCGAGACGGGCCTCGTTTGACTCAACCATATCATTTGTTCCCCGAGTCGAGCCTCGTTTGATTCAACCAAATCATTTGCGCCTCAAGTCAGGCCTCGTTTGACTCAACCATATCAAATGTGCTTCAACTTGGGCCTCGTTTGACTCAACCATATCATTTGTGCCTTGAGTCGGGCCTCATTTGACACAATCATATCATTTGCGCCTTGACTCGGGCCTCATTTGACTCAACCATATCAGTTGTGCCACGAGCTGAACCTCGTTTGTCTCAACCATATTATTTGCGCCTCGAGTCAGGCCTTGTTTGACTCAACCATATCAAATGTGCCTCTAGTTGGGCCTCGTTTGACTCAACCACATCAATTGTGCCACAAGTCAAGCCTTGTTTGACTCAACCATATCAATTACGCTTCGAGTCGGGCCTCGTTTAACTCAACCATATCAGTTAGGCCTCAAGTCGAGCCTCGTTTGACTCAACCATATCAGTTGTGCCTCGAGTCCAGACTCATTTGGCTCAACCATATCAGTTGTTCCTTGAGTCAGGCCTTGTTTAACATAACCATATCAATTGCGTCTCGAGTCGGGCCTTGTTTCACTCAATCATATCATTTGGGCCTCGAGTCAGGCCTCGTTTCATTCAACCATATCAGTTGTGCCTCGAGTCAGGCCTCGTTTGACTCAACCATATCAGTTGTGCCTCGGGTCGGGCCTTGTTTGACTTGCTCTTATAATTTGCTCCTCGAGCCAGGCCTCGTTTGACTCAACCATATCAAATATGCCTCGAGTCAGGCCTTGTCTAACTCAACCACATCAGTTGTGCCTCGAGTTGGGTCTCGTTTGACTCAACCATATCATTTCTGCTTCGAGTCGGGCCTCTTTGACTCAACCATATCATTTTTGCTTCGAGTCAGGCCTCCTTTGACTCAACCATATATGTTGTGCCTCGAGTGGGGCCTCGTTTGACTCAACCATATCATTTGCGCTTTGAGTCGGGCCTCATTTGACTCAACCATATCTGTTGTGCCTTGAGTTGGGCCTCGTTTGACTCGACATATCATTTGAGCTTTGAATCGGGCCTTATTTGACTCAACCATATCTGTTGTGCCTCGAGTGGGGCCTCGTTTGACTCAACCATATCATTTTCGCTTCGAGTCGGGCCTCATTTGACTCAACCATATCTGTTGTGCCTTGAGTTGGGCCTCGTTTGACTCGACATATCATTTGAGCTTTGAATCGGGCCTTATTTGACTCAACCATATCTGTTGTGCCTCGAGTGGGGCCTCGTTTGACTCAACCATATCATTTGCGCTTTGAGTCGGGCCTCATTTGACTCAACCATATCTGTTGTGCCTCGAGTCTGGCCTCGTTTGACTCAATTGTATCATTTCCGCTTCAAGTCGGGCCGTGTTTGACTCAACGATATCAGTTGTGCCTCGAGTAACACATCTTTTGACTCAACCATATCATTTGTTCCTCGAGTTAGGCCTCATTTGACACAACCGTATGATTTGCGCCTCGAGTCGGGCCTTGTTTGACTCAACGATATCAAATATGCCTCGAGTTGGGCCTCGTTTGACTCAACCACATCAGTTGTGCCTTGAGTCGGTCCTCGTTTGACTCAACCATATCATTTGCGCCCTAAGTCGGGCCTCATTTGACACAATCATATCATTTGTGCCTCGACCCGGGCCTCATTTGACTCAACCATATCAGTTGTGCCACGAGTCAGGCCTCATTTCACTCAACCATATTATTTGCGTCTCGAGTCAGGCCTTGTTTGACTCAACCATATCAAATGTGCCTTGAGTCGGGCCTCGTTTGACTCAACCATATCATTTGGCTTCGAGTCGGGCCTTTTTTGACACAACCATATCTGTTGTGTCTCGAGTTGGGCCTCATTTGACTCAACCATATCAATTGTGCCACACGTCTGGTCTCGTTTAACTTAACCATATTATTTGCGCCTCGAGTTAGGCCTTGTTTGACTCAACCATATCAAATGTGCCTCAAGTCGGGCCTCGTTTGACTCAACCACATGAGTTGTGCCACGAGTCGGGCCTAGTTTGACACAACCATATCATTTGTGCTTTGAGTCTGGCCTCATTTGACTCAAGCATATTAGTTGTGCCTCGAGTCGAGCCTCGTTTGACTCAACTATATCAGTTGTGCCTCAAGTCCAAACTCGTTTAGCTCAACCATATCAGTTGTGCCTCGACCCAGGCCTCGTTTGACACAACCATGTCATTTGTGCCTCGAGTCGGGCCTCGTTCGACTCAATCATATCATTTGGGCATTGAGTCAGGCCTCGTTTGATTCAACCATATCAGTTGGGCCTCAGGTTGGGCCTCGTTTCACTTGCTCTTATAATTTGCTCCTTGAGTCAGGCCTCGTTTGACTCAACCATATCAAATGTTCCTCGAGTCGGGCCTTGTTTGACTCAACCCCATCAGTTATGCCTCGAGTTGGGCCTCGTTTGACTCAACCATATCATTTGCGCTTCTAGTCGGGCCTCATTTGACTCAACCATATCTGTTGTGCCTCGAGTTGGGCCTCGTTTGACTCAACCATATCATTTCTGCTACGGGTCGGGCCTCGTTTGACTCAACCATGTCTATTGTGCCTTAAGTTGGGCCTCGTTTGACTCAACCGTATCATTTGCGCTTCGAGTTGGGTCTCATTTGACACAATCATATTATTTGTGCACAAGTCGGGCCTCATTTGACTTAACCATATCAGTTGGGCCTTGAGTTAGCCTCATTTGACTCAACCATATCATTTGCGCCTCGAGTCGGGCCTCGTTTGACACAACCATATTATTTGTGCCTCGAGTCAGGCCTTGTTTGACTCAATCATATCATTTGTACCTCAAGTCGAGCCTCATTTGATTCAACCAAATCATTTGCGCCTTGAGTCAGGCCTTTTTTGACTCAACCATATCAAATGTGCCTTAAATCGGGCCTCATTTGACTCAACCATATCATTTGCTCCATAAGTTGGGCCTCATTTGGCACAATCATATCATTTGTGCCATGACTCGGGCCTCATTTGACTCAACCATATCAGTTGTGCCACGAGTTGGGCCTCGTTTGACTCAACCGTATTATTTGCGCCCCGAGTCAGGCCTTGTTTGACTCAACCATATCAAATGTGCCTCGAGTTGGGCCTCGTTTGACTCAACCATATCATTTGCGCTTCGAGTCGGGGCTCAATTGACTCAACCATATCTGTTGTGCCTCGAGTGTGGTCTCGTTTGACTCAACCATATCATTTGCGCTTCGAGTCGGGCCTCATTTGACTTAACCATATATGTTTTGCCTCAAGATAGGCCTAATTTGACACAACCATAACGTGTGCGCCTCGAGTCGGGCCTCGTTTGACTCAACCATATCATTTCTGCTTAGTGTCAGCCCTTGTTTGACTCAACCATAACATTTGTACCTCGAGTCGGGCCTTATTTGACATCATCATATCATTTACGCCTCGAGTCAAGACTCGCTTGACCCAACCATATTAGTTGTGCCTCGAGTTGAGCCTCGTTCGACACAACCATATCATTTGCACCTCGAGGCAGGCCTCGTTTGACACAATCATATCATTTGCGCTACGAGGCGGCCTCATTTGACTAAACCATATTAGTTATGGCTCGAGTCGGGCCTCATTTGACTCAACCATATCAGTTGGGCCTCGAGTCAGGCGTCGTTTAACTCAACCATATCATTTGCGCCTCGAGTCAGGCCTCGTTTGACACAACCATATTATTTGCTCCTCGAGACGGGCCTCGTTTGACTCAACCATATCATTTGTTCCCCGAGTCGAGCCTCGTTTGATTCAACCAAATCATTTGCGCCTCAAGTCAGGCCTCGTTTGACTCAACCATATCAAATGTGCTTCAACTTGGGCCTCGTTTGACTCAACCATATCATTTGTGCCTTGAGTCAGGCCTCATTTGACACAATCATATCATTTGCGCCTTGACTCGGGCCTCATTTGACTCAACCATATTAGTTGTGCCACGAGATGAGCCTCGTTTGTCTCAACCATATTATTTGCACCTCGAGTCAGGCCTTGTTTGACTCAACCATATCAAATGTGCCTCTAGTTGGGCCTCGTTTGACTCAACCACATCAGTTGTGCCACAAGTCGGGCCTTGTTTGACTCAACCATATCAATTACGCTTCGAGTCGGGCCTCGTTTAACTCAACCATATCAGTTAGGCCTCAAGTCGAGACTCGTTTGACTCAACCATATCAGTTGTGCCTCGAGTCCAGACTCATTTGGCTCAACCATATCAGTTGTTCCTTGAGCCAGGCCTTGTTTAACATAACCATATCAATTGCGTCTCGAGTCAGGCCTTGTTTGACTCAATCATATCATTTGGGCCTCAAGTCAGGCCTCGTTTCATTCAACCATATCAGTTGTGCCTCGAGTCAGTCCTCGTTTGACTCAACCATATCAGTTGTGCCTCGGGTCGGGCCTCGTTTGACTTGCTCTTATAATTTGCTCCTCGAGCCAGGCCTCGTTTGACTCAACCATATCAAATGTGCCTCGAGTCAGGCCTCGTCTAACTCAACCACATCAGTTGTGCCTCGAGTTAGGTCTCGTTTGACTCAACCAAATCATTTCTGCTTCGAGTCGGGCCTCGTTTGACTCAACCATATCATTTTTGCTTCGAGTCAGGCCTCCTTTGACTCAACCATATATGTTGTGCCTCGAGTTGGGCCTCGTTTGACTCAACCATATCATTTTCGCTTCGAGTCGGGCCTCATTTGACTCAACCATATCTGTTGTGCCTTGAGTTGGGCCTCGTTTGACTCGACATATCATTTGAGCTTTGAATCGGGCCTTATTTGACTCAACCATATCTGTTGTGCCTCGAGTGGGGCCTCGTTTGACTCAACCATATCATTTGCGCTTTGAGTCGGGCCTCATTTGACTCAACCATATCTGTTGTGCCTTGAGTTAGGCCTCGTTTGACTCGACATATCATTTGAGCTTTGAATCGGGCCTTATTTGACTCAACCATATCTGTTGTGCCTCGAGTGAGGCCTCGTTTGACTCAACCATATCATTTTCGCTTCGAGTCAGGCCTCATTTGACTTAACCATATCTGTTGTGCCTTGAGTTGGGCCTCGTTTGACTCGACATATCATTTGAGCTTTGAATCGGGCCTTATTTGACTCAACCATATCTGTTGTGCCTCGAGTGGGGCCTCGTTTGACTCAACCATATCATTTGCGCTTTGAGTCAGGCCTCATTTGACTCAACCATATCTGTTGTGCCTCGAGTCTGGCCTCGTTTGACTCAATTGTATCATTTCCGCTTCAAGTCGGGCCGCGTTTGACTCAACGATATCAGTTGTGCCTCGAGTAACACGTCTTTTGACTCAACCATATCATTTGTGCCTCGAGTTAGGCCTCATTTGACACAACCATATGATTTGCGCCTCGAGTCGGGCCTTGTTTGACTCAACGATATCAAATATGCCTCGAGTTGGGCCTCGTTTGACTCAACCACATCAGTTGTGCCTTGAGTCAGTCCTCGTTTGACTCAACCATATCATTTGCGCCCTGAGTCGGGCCTCATTTGACACAATCATATCATTTGCGCCTCGACCCGGGCCTCATTTGACTCAACCATATCAGTTGTGCCACGAGTCAGGCCTCATTTCACTCAACCATATTATTTGCGTCTCGAGTCAGGCCTTGTTTGACTCAACCATATCAAATGTGCCTTGAGTCGGGCCTCGTTTGACTCAACCATATCATTTGGTTTCAAGTCGGGCCTTTTTTGACACAACCATATCTGTTGTGTCTCGAGTTGGGCCTCATTTGACTCAACCATATCAATTGTGCCACACGTCTGGTCTCGTTTAACTCAACCATATTATTTGCGCCTCGAGTTAGGCCTTGTTTGACTCAACCATATCAAATGTGCCTCAAGTCGGGCCTCGTTTGACTCAACCACATGAGTTGTGCCATGAGTCGGGCCTAGTTTGACACAACCATATCATTTGTGCTTTGAGTCCGGCCTCATTTGACTCAAGCATATCAGTTGTGCCTCGAGTCGAGCCTCGTTTGACTCAACTATATCAGTTGTGCCTCAAGTCCAGACTCATTTAGCTCAACCATATCAGTTGTGCCTCGACCCAGGCCTCGTTTGACACAACCATGTCATTTGTGCCTCGAGTCGGGCCTCGTTCGACTCAATCATATCATTTGGGCATTGAGTCAGGCCTCGTTTGATTCAACCATATCAGTTGGGCCTCAGGTTGGGCCTCGTTTCACTTGCTCTTATAATTTGCTCCTTGAGTCAGGCCTCGTTTGACTCAACCATATCAAATGTTCCTCGAGTCGGGCCTTGTTTGACTCAACCCCATCAGTTGTGCCTCGAGTCGGGCCTCGTTTGACTCAACCATATCATTTGCGCTTCTAGTCGGGCCTCATTTGACTCAACCATATCTGTTGTGCCTCGAGTTGGGCCTCGTTTGACTCAACCATATCATTTCTGCTACGGGTCGGGCCTCGTTTGACTCAACCATGTCCTTGAGTTGGGCCTCGTTTGACTCAACCGTATCATTTGCGTTTCGAGTTGGGCTTCATTTGACTCAACCATATCTGTTGTGCCTCGAGTTGGGCCTCATTTGACTCAACCATATCATTTGCGCCTTGAGTCGAGCCTCATTAGACTCGACCATATCTGTTGTGCCTCGTGTGGGGCCTTATTTGTCTCAACCATATCATTTACGCTTCAAATCGGGCCTCATTTGACTCATCCATATCTGTTGTGCCTCGAGTTGGGCGTTGTTTGACTCAACCATATCATTTACGCTTCGAGTCAGACCTTATTTGACTCAACCATATGTGTTGTGCCTCAAGTTGGGCCTTGTTTGACTTAACCATATCATTTGCGCTTCTAGTCGGGCCTCATTTGACTCAACCATATCTGTTGTGCCTCGAGTTGGGCCTCGTTTGACTCAACCATATCATTTGCGCATGGAGTTGGGCCACATTTGACTTAACCATATCTGTTGTGCCTCGAGTTGGGCCTTGTTTGATTCAACCATATCATTTGCGCTTCGAGTCAGGCCTCATTTAAGTCAACCATATCTGTTATGCCTCATTTGGCTCAACCATATTAGTTGTGCCTCCAGTTGGGCCTCATTTGACTCAACCCTATCATTTGTACTTCAAGTCGGGCCTCATTTGACTCAACCATATCTGTTGTGCCTCGAGTTGGTCCTCGTTTGACTCAACCATATCATTTGCGCTTGGAGTCAGGCCTCGTTTGACTCAACCATATCTGTTGTGCCTCAAGTTGGGCCTCGTTTGACTCAACCATATCATTTGCACTTCGTGTCGGGCCTCATTTGACTCAACCATATCTGTTGTGCCTCGAGTGAGGCCTCGTTTGACTCAACCGTATCATTTCCGCTTCGAGTCGGGCCTCGTTTGACTCAACCATATCTGTTGTGCCTCGAGTTAGGCCTCGTTTGACTCAACCATATCAAATGTGCATCGAGTCAGGCCTCGTTTGACTCAACCATATCATTTGTGCTTCGAGTCGGGCCTCATTGGACTCAATCATATCTATTGTGCCTCGAGTGGGGCCTCGTTTCACTCAACCCTATCTGTTGTGCCTCGAGTTAGGCCTTGTTTGACTCAACCGTATCATTTGCGCTTCGAGTCGGGCTTCATTTGACTCAACCATATCTGTTGTGCCTCGAGTTGGACCTCGTTTGACTCAACCATATCATTTACGCCTCGAGTCGATCCTCAATTGACTCAACCATATCTGTTGTGCCATGAGTTGGGCCTCATTTGACTCAACCATATCATTTGTGCCTCGAGTCGGGCCTCATTTGACACAATCACATCATTTGGGCCTCGAGTCGGCCCTCGTTTTACTCAACCATATCAGTTGTACCTCGAGTCAGGCCTCGTTTGACTCAACCATATCATTTGCGCTTTGAGGCAGGCCTCATTTGACTCAACCATATCTGTTGTGCCTCGAGTTGTGCCTCGTTTGACTCAACCATATCATTTGCGCTTTGAGGCTGGCTTTATTTGACTCAACCATATCTGTTGTGCCTCCAGTTAGGCCTCATTTGACTCAACCATATCATTTGCGCCTTGAGTCGAGCCTCATTTGACTCGACCATATCTATTGTGCCTCGTGTGGGGCCTTGTTTGACTCAACCCTATCATTTACGCTTCGAATCGGGCCTCATTTGACTCATCCATATCTGTTGTGCCTCGAGTTGGGCCTTGTTTGACTCAACCATATCACTTCCGTTTCGAGTCGAGCCTCGTTTGACTCAACCATAACATTTGCGCCTCGAGTCGGGCCTTATTTGACATCATCATATCATTTACACCTCGAGTCGGGCCTTGTTTGACTCAACCATATCTGTTGTGCCTTGAGTTGGGCTTGTTTGACTCAACCATATCATTTGCGCGTCGAGTCGGGCCTCAATTGATTCAACCATATCTGTTGTGGCTTGAGTTGGGCCTCGTTTGACTCAACTATATCATTTCTGCTTTGAGTCGGGCCTTGTTTCACTCAACCATATCTGTTGTGCCTCGAGTTGGGCATTGTTTGACTCAATCATATCATTTGCGCTTCGAGTCGAGCCTCATTTGACTCAACCATATATGTTGTGCCTCGAATTGGGCCTCGGTTGACTCAACCATATCATTTGCGCTTCGAGTCGGGCCTCATTTGACATTATCATATCATTTACGCCTCGAGTCGGGAGTCGTTTGACTCAACCATATCAGTTGTGCCTCGAGGCGAGCCTCGTTTGACACAACCATATCATTTGAGCCTCGAGGCGGGCCTCGTTTGAGACAATCATATCATTTGTGCCACAAGTTGGGCGTCATTTGACTCAACCATATCAGTTGTGACTTGAGTCAGGCCACGTTTCACTCAACCATATCAGTTGGGCCTCGAGTCTGGCCTCATTTGACTCAGCTGTATCATTTGCGCCACAAGTTGGGCGTCATTTGACTCAACCATATTAGTTGTGACTTGAGTCGGGCCTCGTTTCACTCAACCATATCAGGTGGGCCTTGAGTCAGGGCTCATTTGACTCAGCTATATTATTTGCGCGTTGAGTTGGGCCTTGTTTGACTCAACCATATCATTTGTTCCTCAAGTCGAGCCTTGTTTGACTCAACCATATCATTTGTGCCTTGTGTTGGGACTTGTTTGACACAATCATATCATTTGTACCTCGACTCAGGCCTCATTTGACTCAACCATATCAGTTGTGCCACGAGTCGGGCCTCATTTGACTCAACCTTATTATTTGCACCTCGAGTCAGGCCTTGTTTAACTAAACCATAGGAAATGTCCCTCGAGTCGGGCCTGGTTTGACTCAACCACATCAGTTGTGCCTCGAGTTAGGCCTCGTTTGACTCAACCATATCATTTACGCTTAGAGTCGGCCCTCATTTGACTCAACCACATCTGTTGTGCCTTGGGTTGGGCCTTGTTTGACTCAACCATATCATTTACGCTTTGAGTTGGGCCTCATTTGACTCAACCATATCTGTTGTGCCTCGAGTTAGGCCTCGTTTGACTTAACCATATCATTTGAGCTTCGAGTTGGGCCTCATTTGACTCAACCATATCAGTTGTGCCTCGAGTTGGGCCTCGTTTGACTCAACCATACTATTTGCGCCTCGAGTTAGGCCTTGTTTGACTCAACCATATCAAATGTCCCTCGAGTCGCACCTTGTTTGACTCAACCACATCAGTTGTGCCTCAAGTTAGTCCTCGTTTGACTCAACCATATTATTTGCACTTCGAGTCGGGCCTCATTTGACTCAACCATATCTGTTGTGCCTCAAGTTGGGCCTTGTTTGACTCAACCATATCATTTACGCTTTGAGTCGGGCCTTATTTGACTCAACCATATGTGTTGTGCCTCGAGTTGGGCCTTGTTTGACTTAACCATATAATTTGCGCTTCTAGTCGGGCCTCATTTGACTCAACCGTATCTGTTGTGCCTCGAGTTGGGCCTCGTTTGACTCAACCATATCATTTGTGCATGGAGTTGGGCCACATTTGACTCAACCATATCTGTTGTACCTCGAGTTGGGCCTCGTTTGACTCAACCATATTAGTTGTGCTCGAGTCAGTCCTCGTTTAACTCAACCATATAAGTTGTGCCTCGAGTCAGGCCTCGTTTGACTTGCTCTTATAATTTACGCCTCGAGTCAGGGCTCGTTTGACTCAACCATATCAAATGTGCCTCGAGTTGGGCCTCGTTTGACTCAACCACATCAGTTGTGCCTCAAGACGAGCCTTAATTCACTCAACGATGTCTGTTGTGTCTCGAGTTGGGCCTCGTTTCACTCAACCATATCATTTGCGCTTCGAGTCAATCCTCATTTGACTCAACCATATCTGTTGTGCCTCGAGTTGGGCCTCGTTTGACTCAATTGTATCATTTCTGCTTCGAGTCAGGCCTCATTTGACTCAACTATATCTGTTGTGCCTCAACTAGGACCTGCTTTAAGTCAACCCTATCATTTGTGCCTCAAGTTAGGCCTCATTTGACACAAGCATATCATTTGCGCCTCAAGTCAGGCCTCGGTTGACACAATCATATCATTTGGGACTCGAGTCAGGCCTCGTTTAACATAATCATATAATTTGGGACTCGAGTCAGGCCTCATTTGACTCAACCATATTAGTTATGCCTCGAGTCAGGCCTTGTTTGACTCAACCATATCAGTTGTGCCTCGAGTCGGGCCTCATTTGACTTGCTCTTATAATTTAAGCCTCGAGTCAGGCTTGGTTTGACTCAACCATATCAAATGTGCCTCGAGTCGGGCCTCGTTTCACTCAACCACATCAGTTGTGCCTCAAGTTGGTCCTCGTTTGACTAAACCATATCATTTGCGCTTCGAGTCGGGCCTCATTCTACTCAACCATATCTGTTGTGCCTCGAGTTGGGCCTCGTTTGACTCAACCATATCATTTGCGCTTCGAGTCAGGCCTCAATTGACTCAACCATATCAGTTGTGGCTCGAGTTGGGCCTCGTTTGACTCAACCATATTAGTTGTGCCTCGAGTCAGGCCTTGTTTGACTCAACCATATCAGTTGTGCCTCGAGTCGGGCCTCATGTGACTTGCTCTTATAATTTATGCCTCGAGTTATGCCTTGTTTGACTCAACCATATCAAATGTGCCTTGTGTCGGGCCTCGTTTCACTCAGCCACATTAGTTGTGCCTCAAGTCGGGCCTTGTTTGACTCAACCATATCATTTGCGCTTCGAGCCGGGCCTTATTCCACTCAACAATATCTGTTGTGCCTCGAGTTAGGCCTTGTTTGACTCAACCATATCATTTCTGCTTCGAGTCATACCTCATTTGACTCAACCATATCTGTTGTGCCTCGAGTTGGGCCTCGTTTGACTCAACCATATCATTTCCGCTTTGAGTCGGGCCTCATTTGACTCAACCATATCTGTTGTGCCTCGAGTAAGACCTCCTTTAACTCAACCCTATCATTTGTGCCTCGAGTTAGGGTCATTTGACACAAGCATATCATTTGCGCCTCGAGTCGGGCCTCGTTTGACACAATCATATCATTTAGGCCACGAGTCAGGCCTTGTTTGACTTAACCATATTAGTTGTGCCTCGAGTCAGTCCTCGTTTGACTCAACCATATCAATTGTGCCTCGAGTCGAGCCTCGTTTGACTTGCTCTTATAATTTAGGCCTCGAGTCAGGGCTTGTTTGACTCAACCATATAAAATGTGCCTCGAGTCTGGACTCGTTTGACTCAACTGTATCTATTGTCCCTTGAGTTGGGCCTCGTTTAACTTAACCATATCGTTTGCACTTCGAGGTAGGCTTGATTTCACTCATTCGTATCTGTTGTGCCTCGAGTTGGGCCTCGTTTGACTCAACCATATAATTTGTGCCTCGAGTCAGGACTCGTTTGGCTCAACCATATCTGTTGTGCCTTGAGTTGGGCCTCGTTTGACTCAACCATATCATTTGCGCTTCGAGTCGGGCCTTATTTGACTCGACCATATCTGTTGTGCCTCGAGTTGGGCCTCGTTTGACTCAGCCATATCATTTGCCCTTCGATTTGGGCCTCATTTGACATCATCATATCATTTACTCCTCGAGTCAGGACTCGTTTGACTCAACCATATCAGTTGTGCCTCGAGTCGAACCTCGTTTGATACAACCATATCATTTATGCCTCGAGGCAGGCCTCGTTTGACACAATCATATCATTTGTGCCACGAGTCGGGCGTCATTTGACTCAACCATATCAGTTGTGACTTGAGTCAGGCCTCGTTTCACTCAACCATATCAGTTGGGCCACGAGTCAGGCCTCATTTGACTTAACTATATCATTTGCGCCTCGAGTTGGGCCTCATTTGACATAACCATATTGTTTGCGCCTTGGGTCGGGCCTAGTTTGACTCAACCATATCATTTGTTCCTCGAGTCAGGCCTCATTTGATTCCACCAAATCATTTGCACGTCAAGTCAGGCCTCGTTTAACTCAACCATATCAAATGTTCCTCAAGTCGGGCCTCGTTTGACTCAACCACATCAGTTGTGCCTCGAGTCAGGCCTTGTTTGACTCAACCATATCATTTGCGCTTCAAGTTAGGCCTCATTTGACTCAACCATATCATTTGCGCCTCGAGTCGGGCCTCGTTTGACTCAACCATATTAGTTGTGCCACGAGTCGGCCCTTGTTTGACTCAACCATATCATTTGTGCCTCGTGTCGGGCCTCGTTTGACTCGACCACATCAGTTGTGGCACGAGTCTGGCCTTGTTTGACTGAACCATATCAGTTGTGCCTCGAATCCAGACTCGTTTGGCTCAACCATATCAGTTGTGCCTCGTGCCAAGCCTCGTTTGACACAACCATATCATTTGTACCTCGGGTCGGGCTTCGTTTGACACAATCAAATCATTTGGGTCTTTAGTCGGGCCTTGTTTGACTCAACCATATCAGTTGTGCGTCGATTTGGGATTTGTTTGACTTACTCTTATAATTTGCGCCTCAAGTCAGACCTCATTTGACTCAACCATATCAAATGTGCCTCGAGTTGGGCCTCGTTTGACTCAACCACATCAGATGTGCCTCAAGTCGGGCCTCGTTTGACTCAACCATATCTGTTGTGCCACGAGTTGGGCCTCGTTTAACTCAACCATATCATTTGCGCCTCGTGCTGGGCCTCGTTTCACTCAACCACATCAGTTGTGGCACGAGTCTAGCCTCGTTTGACAGAACCATATTAGTTATGCCTCGAGTTCGGACTCGTTTGGCTTAACCATATCAGTTGTGCCTCGAGCCAACCTCGTTTGACACAACCATATCATTTGTACCTCGAGTCGAGCCTCGTTTGACACAATCATATCATCTGGGCCTTGAGTTGGGCCTCGTTTGACTCAACCATATAAGTTGTGCCTCGATTCGGGATTTGTTTGACTTGCTCTTACAATTTCTGCCTCAAGTTAGGACTTGTTTGACTCAACCATATCAAATGTGCCTCGAGTCGGGCCACGTTTGACTAAACCACATTAGTTGTGCTTCGAGTCAGGCCTCATTTGACTCAACCATATCATTTGCGCCTCGAGTCGGGCCTCGTTTGACACAATCACATCATTTGGGCCTCGAGTCGGGCCTCGTTTTACTCAACCATATCAGTTGTGCCTCGAGTCAGGCCTCGTTTGACTCAACCATATCATTTGCGCTTTGACGCAGGCCTCATTTGACTCAACCATATCTGTTGTGTCTCGAGTTGTGCCTCGTTTGACTCAACCATATCATTTGCGCTTCGAGGCTGGCTTTATTTGACTCAACCATATCTGTTGTGCCTCGAGTTGGGCCTCATTTGACTCAACCATATCATTTGCGCCTTGAGTCGAGCCTCATTTGACTCGACCATATCTATTGTGCCTCGTGTGGGGCCTTGTTTGACTCAACCATATCATTTACGCTACAAATCGGGCCTCATTTGACTCATCCATATCTGTTGTGCCTCGAGTTGGGCCTTGTTTGACTCAACCATATCACTTTCGTTTCGAGTCGAGCCTCGTTTGACTCAACCATAACATTTGCGCCTCGAGTCGGGCCTTATTTGACATCATCATATCATTTGCACCCCGAGTCGGGCCTTGTTTGACTCAACCATATCTGTTGTGCCTTGAGTTGGGCTTGTTTGACTCAACCATATCATTTGCGCGCCGAGTCGGGCCTCATTTGATTCAACCATATCTGTTGTGGCTTGAGTTGGGCCTCGTTTGACTCAACTATATCATTTCTGCTTTGAGTCGGGCCTTGTTTCACTCAACCATATCTGTTGTGCCTCGAGTTAGGCATCGTTTGACTCAACCATATCATTTGCGCTTCGAGTCGAGCCTCATTTGACTCAACCATATATGTTGTGCCTCGAAATGGGCCTCGTTTGACTCAACCATATCATTTGCGCTTTGAGTCGGGCCTCATTTGACATCATCATATCATTTACGCCTCGAGTCGGGAGTCGTTTGACTCAACCATATCAGTTGTGCCTCGAGTCGAGCCTCGTTTGACACAACCATATCATTTGCGCCTCGAGGCGGGTCTCGTTTGACACATTCATATCATTTGTGCCACAAGTTGGGCGTCATTTGACTCAACCATATCAATTGTGACTTGAGTCGGGCCTCGTTTCACTCAACCATATCAGTTGGGCCTCGAGCCAGGCCTCATCTGACTCAACTGTATCATTTGCGCCACAAGTTGGGTGTCATATGACTCAACCATATTAGTTGTGACTCGAGTCGGGCCCCGTTTCACTCAACCATATCAGTTGGGCCTTGAGTCAGGGCTCATTTGACTCAGCTATATTATTTGCGCGTCGAGTTGGGCCTTGTTTGACTCAACCATATCATTTGTTCCTCAAGTCGAGCCTTGTTTGACTCAACCATATCATTTGCGCCTTGTGTCGGGACTTGTTTGACACAATCATATCATTTGTGCCTCGACTCAGGCCTCATTTGACTCAACCATATCAGTTGTGCCATGAGTCGGGCCTCATTTGACTCAACCTTATTATTTGCGCCTCGAGTCAGGCCTTGTTTGACTAAACCATATCAAATGTCCCTCAAGTTGGGTCTCGTTTGACTTAACCACATCAGTTGTGCCTCGAGTCAGGCCTCGTTTGACTCAACCATATCATTTATGCATCGAGTCGGCCCTCATTTGACTCAACCACATTTGTTGTGCCTTGAGTTGGGCCTTGTTTGACTCAACCATATCATTTACGCTTCGAGTCGGGCCTCATTTGACTCAACCATATCTGTTGTGCCTCGAGTTAGGCCTCGATTGACTTAACCATATCATTTGCGCTTCGAGTTGGGCCTCATTTGACTCAACCATATCAGTTGTGCCTCGGGTTAGGCCTCGTTTGACTCAACCATACTATTTGCGCCTCGAGTCAGGCCTTGTTTGACTCAACCATATCAAATGTCCCTCGAGTCGTGCCTCGTTTGACTCAACCACATCAGTTGTGCCTCAAGTTAGTCCTCATTTGACTCAACCATATTATTTGCGCTTCGAGTCGGGCCTCATTTGACTCAACCATATCTGTTGTGCCTCGAGTTGGGCCTTGTTTGACTCAACCATATCATTTATGCTTTGAGTCGGGCCTTATTTGACTCAACCATATGTGTTGTGCCTCGAGTTAGGCCTTGTTTGACTTAACCATATCATTTGCGCTTCTAGTTGGGCCTCATTTAACTCAACCATATCTATTGTACCTCGAGTTGGTCCTCGTTTGACTCAACCATATTATTTGCGCTTGGAGTCGAGCCTCGTTTGACTCAACCATATCTGTTGTGCCTCAAGTTGGGCCTCGTTTGACTTAACCATATCATTTGCATTTTGTGTCGGGCCTCATTTGACTTAACCATATCTGTTGTGCCTCGAGTGGGGCCTAGTTTGACTCAACCGTATCATTTTTGCTTTGAGTCAGGCCTCGTTTGACTCAACGATATTAGTTGTGACTCGAGTCGGGCCTCGTTTCACTCAACCATATCAGTTGGGCCTTGAGTCAGGGCTCATTTGACTCAGCTATATTATTTGCGCGTCGAGTTGGGCCTTGTTTGACTCAACCATATCATTTGTTCCTCAAGTCGAGCCTTGTTTGACTCAACCATATCATTTGCGCCTTGAGTCGGGCCTCGTTTGACACAATCACATAATTTGGGCCTCGAGTCAGGCCTCGTTTTACTCAACCATGTCAGTTGTGCCTCGAGTCAGGCCTCGTTTGACTCAACCATATCATTTGCGCTTTGACGCAGGCCTCATTTGACTCAACCATATCTGTTGTGTCTCGAGTTGTGCCTCGTTTGACTCAACCATATCATTTGCACTTCGAGGCTGGCTTTATTTGACTCAACCATATCTGTTGTGCCTCGAGTTGGGCCTCATTTGACTCAACCATATCATTTGCGCCTTGAGTCGAGCCTCATTTGACTCGACCATATCTATTGTGCCTCGTGTGGGGCCTTGTTTGACTCAACCATATCATTTACGCTTCAAATCGGGCCTCATTTGACTCATCCATATCTGTTGTGCCTCGAGTTGGGCCTTGTTTGACTCAACCATATCACTTTCGTTTCGAGTCGAGCCTTGTTTGACTCAACCATAACATTTGCACCTCGAGTCGGGCCTTATTTGACATCATCATATCATTTGCACCTCGAGTCGGGCCTTGTTTGACTCAACCATATCTGTTGTGCCTTGAGTTGGGCTTGTTTGACTCAACCATATCATTTGCGCATCGAGTCGGTCCTCATTTGATTCAACCATATCTGTTGTGGCTTGAGTTGGGCCCCGTTTGACTCAACTATATCATTTCTGCTCTGAGTCGGGCCTTGTTTCACTCAACCATATCTGTTGTGCCTCGAGTGAGGTCTCGTTTGATTCAACCATATCATTTACGCTTCGAGTCGAGCCTCATTTGACTCAACCATATATGTTGTGCCTCGAAATGGGCCTCGTTTGACTCAACCATATCATTTGTGCTTTGAGTCGGGCCTCATTTGACATCATCATATCATTTACGCCTCGAGTCGGGAGTCGTTTGACTCAACCATATCAGTTGTGCCTCAAGTCGAGCCTCGTTTGACACAACCATATCATTTGCGCCTCGAGGCGGGTCTCGTTTGACACATTCATATCATTTGTGCTACAAGTTGGGCGTCATTTGACTCAACCATATCAGTTGTGACTTGAGTTGGGCCTCGTTTCACTCAACCATATCAGTTGGGCCTCGAGTCAGGCCTCATCTGACTCAACTGTATCATTTGCGCCACAAGTTGGGTGTCATTTGACTCAACCATATTAGTTGTGACTCGAGTCGGGCCTCGTTTCACTCAACCATATCAGTTGGGCCTTGAGTCAGGGCTCATTTGACTCAGCTATATTATTTGCGCGTCGAGGTGGGCCTTGTTTGACTCAACCATATCATTTGTTCCTCAAGTCGAGCCTTGTTTGACTCAACCATATCATTTGTGCCTTGTGTCGGGACTTGTTTGACACAATCATATCATTTGTGCCTCGACTCAGGCCTCATTTGACTCAACCATATTAGTTGTTCCATGAGTCGGGCCTCATTTGACTCAACCATATTAGTTGTTCCATGAGTCGGGCCTCATTTGACTCAACCTTATTATTTGCGCCTCGACTCAGGCCTTGTTTGACTAAACCATATCAAATGTCCCTCAAGTCGGGTCTCGTTTGACTTAACCACATCAGTTGTGCCTCGAGTCAGGCCTCGTTTGACTCAACCATATCATTTACGCATCGAGTCGGCCCTCATTTGACTCAACCACATCTGTTGTGCCTTGAGTTGGGCCTTGTTTGACTCAACCATATCATTTACGCTTCGAGTCGGGCCTCATTTGACTCAACCATATCTGTTGTGCCTCGAGTTAGGCCTCGATTCACTTAACCATATCATTTGCGCTTCGAGTTGGGCCTCATTTGACCCAACCATATCAGTTGGGCCTCGTTTGACTCAACCATATCAAATGTCCCTCGAGTCGCGCCTCGTTTGACTCAACCACATCAGTTGTGCCTCGAGTCAGTCCTCATTTGACTCAACCATATTATTTGCGCTTCGAGTCGGGCCTCATTTGACTCAACCATATCTGTTGTGCCTTGAGTTGGGCCTTATTTGATTCAACCATATCATTTACGCTTTGAGTCGGGCCTTATTTGACTCAACCATATGTGTTGTGCCTCGAGTTAGGCCTTGTTTGACTTAACCATATCATTTGCGCTTCTAGTCGGGCCTCATTTAACTCAACCATATCTATTGTACCTCGAGTTGGTCCTCGTTTGACTCAACCATATTATTTGCGCTTGGAGTCGGGCCTCGTTTGACTCAACCATATCTGTTGTGCCTCAAGTTGGGCCTCGTTTGACTCAACCATATCATTTGCATTTTGTGTCGGGCCTCATTTGACTTAACCATATCTGTTGTGCCTCGAGTTGGGCCTCGTTTGACTCAACTGTATCATTTTCGCTTTGAGTCGGGCCTCGTTTGACTCAACCATATCTGTTGGGCCTCGTTTGACTCAACCATATCATTTGCACTTCAGGTCGGGCCTCATTTGACTCAACCATATCTATTGTGCCTCGAGTTGGGCCTCGTTTGACTCAACCGTATCATTTCTGCTTCGAGTTGGGCCTCGTTTGACTCAACCATATTAGTTATGCCTCGAGTAGTACCTCCTTTAACTCAACCATATCATTTGTGCCTCGAGTTAGGCCTCATTTGACACAAGCATATCATTTGCGCCTCAAGTCGAGCCTCATTTGACTCAACCATATCTGTTATGCCTCGTTTGGCTCAACCATATCTGTTGTGCCTCGAGTCTAGACTTGTTTGACTCAACCATATCAATTGTGCCTCCAGTTGGGCCTCGTTTAACTCAACCATATTAGTTGTGCCTCGAGTCAGGCCTTGTTTGACTCAACCATATCAGTTGTGCCTCGAGTCAGGCCTCATGTGACTTGCTCTTATAATTTATGCCTCGAGTCAGGCGTTGTTTGACTCAACCATATCAAATGTGCCTTGTGTCGGACCTCGTTTCACTCAACCACATCAGTTGTGCCTCAAGTCGGGCCTCGTTTGACTCAACCATATCATTTGCACTTCGAGCCGGGCCTTATTCCCCTCAACCATATTTGTTGTGCCTCGAGTTGGGTCTCGTTTGACTCAACCATATCATTTGCGCTTCGAGTCAGGCCTCAATTGACTCAACTATATCTGCTGTGGCTCGAGTTTTGCCTCGTTTGGCTCAACCATATCATTTATGCTTCGAGTCAGGCCTCATTTGACTCAACCATATCTGTTGTGCCTCGAGTTGGGCCTCGTTTGACTCAACCATACCATTTCCGCTTCGAGTCAGGCCTCATTTGACTCAACCATATCTGTTGTGCCTCGAGTTGGGCCTCGTTTGACTCAACCTTATCATTTGCACTTCAGGTCGGGCCTCATTTGACTCAACCATATCTGTTGTACCTCGGGTTGGGCCTCGTTTGACTCAACCATATCAATTATGCCTCGAGTTGTACCTCCTTTAACTCAATCATATCATTTATGCCTCGAGTTAGGCCTCATTTGACACAAGCATATCATTTGCACCTCGAGTCGGGCCTCATTTGACTCAACCATATCTGTTATGCCTCGTTTGGCTCAACCATATCTGTTGTGCCTCGAGACTAGACTTGTTTGACTCAACCATACCAATTGTGCCTCCAGTTGGGCCTCGTTTGACTCAACCATATTAGTTGTGCCTCGAGTCAGGCCTTGTTTGACTCAACCATATCAGTTGTGCCTCGAGTCAGGCCTCATGTGACTTGCTCTTATAATTTATGCCTCGAGTCAGGCCTTGTTTGACTCAACCATATCAAATGTGCCTTGTGTCGGACCTCGTTTCACTCAACCACATCAGTTGTGCCTCAAGTCGGGCCTCGTTTGACTTAACCATATAATTTGCGCTTCTAGTCGGGCCTCATTTGACTCAACCGTATCTGTTGTGCCTCGAGTTGGGCCTCGTTTGACTCAACCATATCATTTGTGCATGGAGTTGGGCCACATTTGACTCAACCATATCTGTTGTACCTCGAGTTGGGCCTCGTTTGACTCAACCATATTAGTTGTGCTCGAGTCAGTCCTCGTTTAACTCAACCATATAAGTTGTGCCTCGAGTCAGGCCTCGTTTGACTTGCTCTTATAATTTACGCCTCGAGTCAGGGCTCGTTTGACTCAACCATATCAAATGTGCCTCGAGTTGGGCCTCGTTTGACTCAACCACATCAGTTGTGCCTCAAGACGAGCCTTAATTCACTCAACGATGTCTGTTGTGTCTCGAGTTGGGCCTCGTTTCACTCAACCATATCATTTGCGCTTCGAGTCAATCCTCATTTGACTCAACCATATCTGTTGTGCCTCGAGTTGGGCCTCGTTTGACTCAATTGTATCATTTCTGCTTCGAGTCAGGCCTCATTTGACTCAACTATATCTGTTGTGCCTCAACTAGGACCTGCTTTAAGTCAACCCTATCATTTGTGCCTCAAGTTAGGCCTCATTTGACACAAGCATATCATTTGCGCCTCAAGTCAGGCCTCGGTTGACACAATCATATCATTTGGGACTCGAGTCAGGCCTCGTTTAACATAATCATATAATTTGGGACTCGAGTCAGGCCTCATTTGACTCAACCATATTAGTTATGCCTCGAGTCAGGCCTTGTTTGACTCAACCATATCAGTTGTGCCTCGAGTCGGGCCTCATTTGACTTGCTCTTATAATTTAAGCCTCGAGTCAGGCTTGGTTTGACTCAACCATATCAAATGTGCCTCGAGTCGGGCCTCGTTTCACTCAACCACATCAGTTGTGCCTCAAGTTGGTCCTCGTTTGACTAAACCATATCATTTGCGCTTCGAGTCGGGCCTCATTCTACTCAACCATATCTGTTGTGCCTCGAGTTGGGCCTCGTTTGACTCAACCATATCATTTGCGCTTCGAGTCAGGCCTCAATTGACTCAACCATATCAGTTGTGGCTCGAGTTGGGCCTCGTTTGACTCAACCATATTAGTTGTGCCTCGAGTCAGGCCTTGTTTGACTCAACCATATCAGTTGTGCCTCGAGTCGGGCCTCATGTGACTTGCTCTTATAATTTATGCCTCGAGTTATGCCTTGTTTGACTCAACCATATCAAATGTGCCTTGTGTCGGGCCTCGTTTCACTCAGCCACATTAGTTGTGCCTCAAGTCGGGCCTTGTTTGACTCAACCATATCATTTGCGCTTCGAGCCGGGCCTTATTCCACTCAACAATATCTGTTGTGCCTCGAGTTAGGCCTTGTTTGACTCAACCATATCATTTCTGCTTCGAGTCATACCTCATTTGACTCAACCATATCTGTTGTGCCTCGAGTTGGGCCTCGTTTGACTCAACCATATCATTTCCGCTTTGAGTCGGGCCTCATTTGACTCAACCATATCTGTTGTGCCTCGAGTAAGACCTCCTTTAACTCAACCCTATCATTTGTGCCTCGAGTTAGGCTCATTTGACACAAGCATATCATTTGCGCCTCGAGTCGGGCCTCGTTTGACACAATCATATCATTTAGGCCACGAGTCAGGCCTTGTTTGACTTAACCATATTAGTTGTGCCTCGAGTCAGTCCTCGTTTGACTCAACCATATCAATTGTGCCTCGAGTCGAGCCTCGTTTGACTTGCTCTTATAATTTAGGCCTCGAGTCAGGGCTTGTTTGACTCAACCATATAAAATGTGCCTCGAGTCTGGACTCGTTTGACTCAACTGTATCTATTGTCCCTCGAGTTGGGCCTCGTTTAACTTAACCATATCGTTTGCACTTCGAGGTAGGCTTGATTTCACTCATTCGTATCTGTTGTGCCTCGAGTTGGGCCTCGTTTGACTCAACCATATAATTTGTGCCTCGAGTCAGGACTCGTTTGGCTCAACCATATCTGTTGTGCCTTGAGTTGGGCCTCGTTTGACTCAACCATATCATTTGCGCTTCGAGTCGGGCCTTATTTGACTCGACCATATCTGTTGTGCCTCGAGTTGGGCCTCGTTTGACTCAGCCATATCATTTGCCCTTCGATTTGGGCCTCATTTGACATCATCATATCATTTACTCCTCGAGTCAGGACTCGTTTGACTCAACCATATCAGTTGTGCCTCGAGTCGAACCTCGTTTGATACAACCATATCATTTATGCCTCGAGGCAGGCCTCGTTTGACACAATCATATCATTTGTGCCACGAGTCGGGCGTCATTTGACTCAACCATATCAGTTGTGACTTGAGTCAGGCCTCGTTTCACTCAACCATATCAGTTGGGCCACGAGTCAGGCCTCATTTGACTTAACTATATCATTTGCGCCTCGAGTTGGGCCTCATTTGACATAACCATATTGTTTGCGCCTTGGGTCGGGCCTAGTTTGACTCAACCATATCATTTGTTCCTCGAGTCAGGCCTCATTTGATTCCACCAAATCATTTGCACGTCAAGTCAGGCCTCGTTTAACTCAACCATATCAAATGTTCCTCAAGTCGGGCCTCGTTTGACTCAACCACATCAGTTGTGCCTCGAGTCAGGCCTTGTTTGACTCAACCATATCATTTGCGCTTCAAGTTAGGCCTCATTTGACTCAACCATATCATTTGCGCCTCGAGTCGGGCCTCGTTTGACTCAACCATATTAGTTGTGCCACGAGTCGGCCCTTGTTTGACTCAACCATATCATTTGTGCCTCGTGTCGGGCCTCGTTTGACTCGACCACATCAGTTGTGGCACGAGTCTGGCCTTGTTTGACTGAACCATATCAGTTGTGCCTCGAATCCAGACTCGTTTGGCTCAACCATATCAGTTGTGCCTCGTGCCAAGCCTCGTTTGACACAACCATATCATTTGTACCTCGGGTCGGGCTTCGTTTGACACAATCAAATCATTTGGGTCTTTAGTCGGGCCTTGTTTGACTCAACCATATCAGTTGTGCGTCGATTTGGGATTTGTTTGACTTACTCTTATAATTTGCGCCTCAAGTCAGACCTCATTTGACTCAACCATATCAAATGTGCCTCGAGTTGGGCCTCGTTTGACTCAACCACATCAGATGTGCCTCAAGTCGGGCCTCGTTTGACTCAACCATATCTGTTGTGCCACGAGTTGGGCCTCGTTTAACTCAACCATATCATTTGCGCCTCGTGCTGGGCCTCGTTTCACTCAACCACATCAGTTGTGGCACGAGTCTAGCCTCGTTTGACAGAACCATATTAGTTATGCCTCGAGTTCGGACTCGTTTGGCTTAACCATATCAGTTGTGCCTCGAGCCAACCTCGTTTGACACAACCATATCATTTGTACCTCGAGTCGAGCCTCGTTTGACACAATCATATCATCTGGGCCTTGAGTTGGGCCTCGTTTGACTCAACCATATAAGTTGTGCCTCGATTCGGGATTTGTTTGACTTGCTCTTACAATTTCTGCCTCAAGTTAGGACTTGTTTGACTCAACCATATCAAATGTGCCTCGAGTCGGGCCACGTTTGACTAAACCACATTAGTTGTGCTTCGAGTCAGGCCTCATTTGACTCAACCATATCATTTGCGCCTCGAGTCGGGCCTCGTTTGACACAATCACATCATTTGGGCCTCGAGTCGGGCCTCGTTTTACTCAACCATATCAGTTGTGCCTCGAGTCAGGCCTCGTTTGACTCAACCATATCATTTGCGCTTTGACGCAGGCCTCATTTGACTCAACCATATCTGTTGTGTCTCGAGTTGTGCCTCGTTTGACTCAACCATATCATTTGCGCTTCGAGGCTGGCTTTATTTGACTCAACCATATCTGTTGTGCCTCGAGTTGGGCCTCATTTGACTCAACCATATCATTTGCGCCTTGAGTCGAGCCTCATTTGACTCGACCATATCTATTGTGCCTCGTGTGGGGCCTTGTTTGACTCAACCATATCATTTACGCTACAAATCGGGCCTCATTTGACTCATCCATATCTGTTGTGCCTCGAGTTGGGCCTTGTTTGACTCAACCATATCACTTTCGTTTCGAGTCGAGCCTCGTTTGACTCAACCATAACATTTGCGCCTCGAGTCGGGCCTTATTTGACATCATCATATCATTTGCACCCCGAGTCGGGCCTTGTTTGACTCAACCATATCTGTTGTGCCTTGAGTTGGGCTTGTTTGACTCAACCATATCATTTGCGCGCCGAGTCGGGCCTCATTTGATTCAACCATATCTGTTGTGGCTTGAGTTGGGCCTCGTTTGACTCAACTATATCATTTCTGCTTTGAGTCGGGCCTTGTTTCACTCAACCATATCTGTTGTGCCTCGAGTTAGGCATCGTTTGACTCAACCATATCATTTGCGCTTCGAGTCGAGCCTCATTTGACTCAACCATATATGTTGTGCCTCGAAATGGGCCTCGTTTGACTCAACCATATCATTTGCGCTTTGAGTCGGGCCTCATTTGACATCATCATATCATTTACGCCTCGAGTCGGGAGTCGTTTGACTCAACCATATCAGTTGTGCCTCGAGTCGAGCCTCGTTTGACACAACCATATCATTTGCGCCTCGAGGCGGGTCTCGTTTGACACATTCATATCATTTGTGCCACAAGTTGGGCGTCATTTGACTCAACCATATCAATTGTGACTTGAGTCGGGCCTCGTTTCACTCAACCATATCAGTTGGGCCTCGAGCCAGGCCTCATCTGACTCAACTGTATCATTTGCGCCACAAGTTGGGTGTCATATGACTCAACCATATTAGTTGTGACTCGAGTCGGGCCCCGTTTCACTCAACCATATCAGTTGGGCCTTGAGTCAGGGCTCATTTGACTCAGCTATATTATTTGCGCGTCGAGTTGGGCCTTGTTTGACTCAACCATATCATTTGTTCCTCAAGTCGAGCCTTGTTTGACTCAACCATATCATTTGCGCCTTGTGTCGGGACTTGTTTGACACAATCATATCATTTGTGCCTCGACTCAGGCCTCATTTGACTCAACCATATCAGTTGTGCCATGAGTCGGGCCTCATTTGACTCAACCTTATTATTTGCGCCTCGAGTCAGGCCTTGTTTGACTAAACCATATCAAATGTCCCTCAAGTTGGGTCTCGTTTGACTTAACCACATCAGTTGTGCCTCGAGTCAGGCCTCGTTTGACTCAACCATATCATTTATGCATCGAGTCGGCCCTCATTTGACTCAACCACATTTGTTGTGCCTTGAGTTGGGCCTTGTTTGACTCAACCATATCATTTACGCTTCGAGTCGGGCCTCATTTGACTCAACCATATCTGTTGTGCCTCGAGTTAGGCCTCGATTGACTTAACCATATCATTTGCGCTTCGAGTTGGGCCTCATTTGACTCAACCATATCAGTTGTGCCTCGGGTTAGGCCTCGTTTGACTCAACCATACTATTTGCGCCTCGAGTCAGGCCTTGTTTGACTCAACCATATCAAATGTCCCTCGAGTCGTGCCTCGTTTGACTCAACCACATCAGTTGTGCCTCAAGTTAGTCCTCATTTGACTCAACCATATTATTTGCGCTTCGAGTCGGGCCTCATTTGACTCAACCATATCTGTTGTGCCTCGAGTTGGGCCTTGTTTGACTCAACCATATCATTTATGCTTTGAGTCGGGCCTTATTTGACTCAACCATATGTGTTGTGCCTCGAGTTAGGCCTTGTTTGACTTAACCATATCATTTGCGCTTCTAGTTGGGCCTCATTTAACTCAACCATATCTATTGTACCTCGAGTTGGTCCTCGTTTGACTCAACCATATTATTTGCGCTTGGAGTCGAGCCTCGTTTGACTCAACCATATCTGTTGTGCCTCAAGTTGGGCCTCGTTTGACTTAACCATATCATTTGCATTTTGTGTCGGGCCTCATTTGACTTAACCATATCTGTTGTGCCTCGAGTGGGGCCTAGTTTGACTCAACCGTATCATTTTTGCTTTGAGTCAGGCCTCGTTTGACTCAACGATATTAGTTGTGACTCGAGTCGGGCCTCGTTTCACTCAACCATATCAGTTGGGCCTTGAGTCAGGGCTCATTTGACTCAGCTATATTATTTGCGCGTCGAGTTGGGCCTTGTTTGACTCAACCATATCATTTGTTCCTCAAGTCGAGCCTTGTTTGACTCAACCATATCATTTGCGCCTTGAGTCGGGCCTCGTTTGACACAATCACATAATTTGGGCCTCGAGTCAGGCCTCGTTTTACTCAACCATGTCAGTTGTGCCTCGAGTCAGGCCTCGTTTGACTCAACCATATCATTTGCGCTTTGACGCAGGCCTCATTTGACTCAACCATATCTGTTGTGTCTCGAGTTGTGCCTCGTTTGACTCAACCATATCATTTGCACTTCGAGGCTGGCTTTATTTGACTCAACCATATCTGTTGTGCCTCGAGTTGGGCCTCATTTGACTCAACCATATCATTTGCGCCTTGAGTCGAGCCTCATTTGACTCGACCATATCTATTGTGCCTCGTGTGGGGCCTTGTTTGACTCAACCATATCATTTACGCTTCAAATCGGGCCTCATTTGACTCATCCATATCTGTTGTGCCTCGAGTTGGGCCTTGTTTGACTCAACCATATCACTTTCGTTTCGAGTCGAGCCTTGTTTGACTCAACCATAACATTTGCACCTCGAGTCGGGCCTTATTTGACATCATCATATCATTTGCACCTCGAGTCGGGCCTTGTTTGACTCAACCATATCTGTTGTGCCTTGAGTTGGGCTTGTTTGACTCAACCATATCATTTGCGCATCGAGTCGGTCCTCATTTGATTCAACCATATCTGTTGTGGCTTGAGTTGGGCCCCGTTTGACTCAACTATATCATTTCTGCTCTGAGTCGGGCCTTGTTTCACTCAACCATATCTGTTGTGCCTCGAGTGAGGTCTCGTTTGATTCAACCATATCATTTACGCTTCGAGTCGAGCCTCATTTGACTCAACCATATATGTTGTGCCTCGAAATGGGCCTCGTTTGACTCAACCATATCATTTGTGCTTTGAGTCGGGCCTCATTTGACATCATCATATCATTTACGCCTCGAGTCGGGAGTCGTTTGACTCAACCATATCAGTTGTGCCTCAAGTCGAGCCTCGTTTGACACAACCATATCATTTGCGCCTCGAGGCGGGTCTCGTTTGACACATTCATATCATTTGTGCTACAAGTTGGGCGTCATTTGACTCAACCATATCAGTTGTGACTTGAGTTGGGCCTCGTTTCACTCAACCATATCAGTTGGGCCTCGAGTCAGGCCTCATCTGACTCAACTGTATCATTTGCGCCACAAGTTGGGTGTCATTTGACTCAACCATATTAGTTGTGACTCGAGTCGGGCCTCGTTTCACTCAACCATATCAGTTGGGCCTTGAGTCAGGGCTCATTTGACTCAGCTATATTATTTGCGCGTCGAGGTGGGCCTTGTTTGACTCAACCATATCATTTGTTCCTCAAGTCGAGCCTTGTTTGACTCAACCATATCATTTGTGCCTTGTGTCGGGACTTGTTTGACACAATCATATCATTTGTGCCTCGACTCAGGCCTCATTTGACTCAACCATATTAGTTGTTCCATGAGTCGGGCCTCATTTGACTCAACCATATTAGTTGTTCCATGAGTCGGGCCTCATTTGACTCAACCTTATTATTTGCGCCTCGACTCAGGCCTTGTTTGACTAAACCATATCAAATGTCCCTCAAGTCGGGTCTCGTTTGACTTAACCACATCAGTTGTGCCTCGAGTCAGGCCTCGTTTGACTCAACCATATCATTTACGCATCGAGTCGGCCCTCATTTGACTCAACCACATCTGTTGTGCCTTGAGTTGGGCCTTGTTTGACTCAACCATATCATTTACGCTTCGAGTCGGGCCTCATTTGACTCAACCATATCTGTTGTGCCTCGAGTTAGGCCTCGATTCACTTAACCATATCATTTGCGCTTCGAGTTGGGCCTCATTTGACCCAACCATATCAGTTGGGCCTCGTTTGACTCAACCATATCAAATGTCCCTCGAGTCGCGCCTCGTTTGACTCAACCACATCAGTTGTGCCTCGAGTCAGTCCTCATTTGACTCAACCATATTATTTGCGCTTCGAGTCGGGCCTCATTTGACTCAACCATATCTGTTGTGCCTTGAGTTGGGCCTTATTTGATTCAACCATATCATTTACGCTTTGAGTCGGGCCTTATTTGACTCAACCATATGTGTTGTGCCTCGAGTTAGGCCTTGTTTGACTTAACCATATCATTTGCGCTTCTAGTCGGGCCTCATTTAACTCAACCATATCTATTGTACCTCGAGTTGGTCCTCGTTTGACTCAACCATATTATTTGCGCTTGGAGTCGGGCCTCGTTTGACTCAACCATATCTGTTGTGCCTCAAGTTGGGCCTCGTTTGACTCAACCATATCATTTGCATTTTGTGTCGGGCCTCATTTGACTTAACCATATCTGTTGTGCCTCGAGTTGGGCCTCGTTTGACTCAACTGTATCATTTTCGCTTTGAGTCGGGCCTCGTTTGACTCAACCATATCTGTTGGGCCTCGTTTGACTCAACCATATCATTTGCACTTCAGGTCGGGCCTCATTTGACTCAACCATATCTATTGTGCCTCGAGTTGGGCCTCGTTTGACTCAACCGTATCATTTCTGCTTCGAGTTGGGCCTCGTTTGACTCAACCATATTAGTTATGCCTCGAGTAGTACCTCCTTTAACTCAACCATATCATTTGTGCCTCGAGTTAGGCCTCATTTGACACAAGCATATCATTTGCGCCTCAAGTCGAGCCTCATTTGACTCAACCATATCTGTTATGCCTCGTTTGGCTCAACCATATCTGTTGTGCCTCGAGTCTAGACTTGTTTGACTCAACCATATCAATTGTGCCTCCAGTTGGGCCTCGTTTAACTCAACCATATTAGTTGTGCCTCGAGTCAGGCCTTGTTTGACTCAACCATATCAGTTGTGCCTCGAGTCAGGCCTCATGTGACTTGCTCTTATAATTTATGCCTCGAGTCAGGCGTTGTTTGACTCAACCATATCAAATGTGCCTTGTGTCGGACCTCGTTTCACTCAACCACATCAGTTGTGCCTCAAGTCGGGCCTCGTTTGACTCAACCATATCATTTGCACTTCGAGCCGGGCCTTATTCCCCTCAACCATATTTGTTGTGCCTCGAGTTGGGTCTCGTTTGACTCAACCATATCATTTGCGCTTCGAGTCAGGCCTCAATTGACTCAACTATATCTGCTGTGGCTCGAGTTTTGCCTCGTTTGGCTCAACCATATCATTTATGCTTCGAGTCAGGCCTCATTTGACTCAACCATATCTGTTGTGCCTCGAGTTGGGCCTCGTTTGACTCAACCATACCATTTCCGCTTCGAGTCAGGCCTCATTTGACTCAACCATATCTGTTGTGCCTCGAGTTGGGCCTCGTTTGACTCAACCTTATCATTTGCACTTCAGGTCGGGCCTCATTTGACTCAACCATATCTGTTGTACCTCGGGTTGGGCCTCGTTTGACTCAACCATATCAATTATGCCTCGAGTTGTACCTCCTTTAACTCAATCATATCATTTATGCCTCGAGTTAGGCCTCATTTGACACAAGCATATCATTTGCACCTCGAGTCGGGCCTCATTTGACTCAACCATATCTGTTATGCCTCGTTTGGCTCAACCATATCTGTTGTGCCTCGAGACTAGACTTGTTTGACTCAACCATACCAATTGTGCCTCCAGTTGGGCCTCGTTTGACTCAACCATATTAGTTGTGCCTCGAGTCAGGCCTTGTTTGACTCAACCATATCAGTTGTGCCTCGAGTCAGGCCTCATGTGACTTGCTCTTATAATTTATGCCTCGAGTCAGGCCTTGTTTGACTCAACCATATCAAATGTGCCTTGTGTCGGACCTCGTTTCACTCAACCACATCAGTTGTGCCTCAAGTCGGGCCTCGTTTGACTCAACCATATCATTTGCGCTTCGAGCCGGGCCTTATCCCCTCAACCATATCTATTGTGCCTCGAGTTGGGTCTCGTTTGACTCAACCATATCATTTATGCTTCGAGTCAGGCCTCATTTGACTCAACCATATCTGTTGTGCCTTGAGTTGGGCCTCGTTTGACTCAACCATATCATTTTCGCTTCGAGTCGGTCCTCATTTGACTCAACCATATCTGTTGTGCCTCGAGTAGGACCTCCTTTAACTCAACCCTATCATTTGTGCCTTGAGTTCGGCCTCATTTGACACAAGCATATCATTTGCACCTCGAGTTGGGCCTCGTTTGACACAATCATATCATTTGGTCCTCGAGTCGGGCCTCGTTTGACTTAACCATATTAGTTGTGCCTCAAGTTAGTCCTCGTTTGACTCAACCATATAAGTTGCACTTCGAGTCGAGCCTCGTTTGACTTGCTCTTATAATTTATGCCTCAAGTCAGGGCTCATTTGACTCAACCATATCAAATATGCCTCGAGTTAGGCCTCGTTTGACTCAACCACATCAGTTGTGCCTCAAGTTGATCCTCATTTCACTCAACGATATCTGTTGTGTCTCGAGTAGGGCCTTGTTTCACTCAACCATATCATTTGCGCTTTGAGTTAGGCCTCATTTGACTCAACCATATCTGTTGTGCCTCGAGTTGGGCCTCGTTTGACTCAACCATATCATTTCCACTTCGGGTCGGGCCTCATTTGACTCAACCATATCTGTTGTGCCTCGAGTTGGGCCTCATTTGACTCAACCATATCATTTGCGCTTCGAGTCAGGCCTCATTTGACTCAACCATATCTGTTGTGCCTCGAGTTGGTCCTCATTTGACTCAACCATATCATTTGCGCTTGGAGTCGGGCCTCATTTGACTCAACCATATCTGCTGTGCCTCAAGTTGGGCCTCGTTTGACTCAACCATATCATTTGCACTTCTTGTCGGGCCTCATTTGACTCAACCATATCTGTTGTGCATCGAGTGGGGCCTCGTTTGACTCAACCGTATCATTTTCGCTTCGAGTCGGGCCTCGTTTGACTCAACCATATCTGTTGTGCCTCGGGTTGGGCCTTGTTTGACTCAACCATATCTGTTGTGCCTCGAGTTGGGCCTCGTTTGACTCAACCATATCATTTGCACTTCAGGTCGAGCCTGATTTGACTCAACCATATCTGTTGTGCCTCGAGTTGGGCCTCGTTTCACTCAACCGTATCATTTCTGCTTCGAGTTGGGCCTCGTTTGACACAACCATAACAGTTATGCCTTGAGTAGTACCTCCTTTAACTCAACCATATCATTTGTGCCTCGAGTTGGGCCTCATTTGACACAAGCATATCATTTGCGCCTCGAGTCGGGCCTCGTTTGACACAATCATATCATTTGGGACTCGAGTTGGGCCTCGTTTGACTCAACCATATTAGTTGTGCCTCGAGTTAGGCCTTGTTTGACTTAACCATATCAGTTGTGCCTCGAGTCGGGCCTCATGTGACTTGCTCTTATAATTTACGCCTCGATTGTTTGACTCAACCATATCAAATGTGCCTTGTGTCGGGCCTCGTTTGACTCAACCACATTAGTTGTGCCTCAAGTCGGGCCTTGTTTGACTCAACCATATCATTTGCGCCTCGAGCCGGGCCTCATTTCCCTTAACCATATTTGTTGTGCCTCGAGTTGGGCCTCGTTTTTCTCAACCATATCATTTATGCTTCGAGTCAGGCCTCATTTGACTCAACCATATATGTTGTGCCTCGAGTTGCGCCTCGTTTGACTCAACCATATCATTTCCGCTTTGAGTCGGGCCTCATTTGACTCAACCATATCTATTGTGCCTCGAGTAGGACCTCCTTTAACTCAACCCTATCATTTGTGCCTCGAGTTAAGCCTCATTTGACACAAGCATATCATTTGCTCCTCGAGTCGGGCCTTGTTTGACACAATCATATCATTTGGGACTCGAGGTGGGCCTCGTTTGACTCAATCATATTAGTTGTGCCTCGAGTCAGTCCTCGTTTAACACAACCATATAAGTTGTGCCTCGAGTCAGGCCTTGTTTGACTTGCTCTTATAATTTATGCCTCGAGTCAGGGCTCGTTTGACTCAACCATATCAAATGTGCCTCGAGTTGGGCCTCGTTTGACTCAACCACATCAGTTGTGCCTCAAGACGAGCCTTAATTCACTCAACGATATCTATTGTGTCTCGAGTTGAGCCTCGTTTCACTCAACCAATCATTTGCGCTTCGAGTCAAGCCTCATTTCACTCAACCATATCTGTTGTGCCTCGAGTTGGGCCTCGTTTGACTCAATCGTATCATTTTCGCTTCGAGTCAGGCCTCATTTGACTCAACTATATCTGTTGTGCCTCAAGTAGGACCTCCTTTAACTCAACTCTATCATTTGTACCTCGAGTTAGGCCTCATTTGACACAAGCATATCATTTGCGCCTCAAGTTAGGCCTCGTTTGACACAATCATATCATTTGGGACTCGAGTCAAGCCTCGTTTGACACAATCATATCATTTGGGACTCGAGTCAGGCCTCGTTTGACTCAACCATATTAGTTGTGCCTCGAGTCAGGCCTCGTTTGACTTGCTCTTATAATTTACGTATCGAGTCAGGCCTGGTTTGACACAACCATATCAAATGTGCCTCGAGTCGGGCCTCGTTTCACTCAACCACATCAGTTGTGTCTCAAGTTGGTCCTCATTTGACTAAACCATATCATATGCGCTTCGAGTCGGGCCTCATTCTACTCAACCATATCTGTTGTGCCTCGAGTTGGGCCTCGTTTGACTCAACCATATCATTTGCGCTTCGAGTCAGGCCTCAATTGACTCAACCATATTAGTTGTGCCTCGAGTCAGGCCTTGTTTGACTCAACCATATCAGTTGTGCCTTGAGTCGGGCCTCATGTGACTTGCTCTTATAATTTACGCCTCGAGTTATGCCTTGTTTGACTCAACCATATCAAATGTGCCTTGTGTCGGGCCTCGTTTCACTCAACCACATTAGTTGTGCCTCAAGTCGGGCCTTCTTTAACTCAACCATATCATTTGCGCTTCGAGCCGGGCCTCATTCCCCTCAACAATATCTGTTGTGCCTCGAGTTGGGCCTTGTTTGACTCAACCATATCATTTCTGCTTCGAGTCATACCTCATTTGACTCAACCATATCTGTTGTGCCTCGAGTTGAGCCTCGTTTGACTCAACCATATCATTTCAGCTTTGAGTCGGGCCTCATTTGACTCAACCATATCTGTTGTGCCTCGAGTAGGACCTCCTTTAACTCAACCCTATCATTTGTGCCTCAAGTTAGGCCTCATTTGACACAAGCATATCATTTGCGCCTCGAGTCGGGCCTCATTTGACACAATCATATCATTTGGGCCACGAGTCGGGCCTTGTTTGACTTAACCATATTAGTTGTGCCTCGAGTCAGTCTTCGTTTCACTCAACCATATCAGTTGTGCCTCGAGTCGAGCCTCGTTTGACTTGCTCTTATAATTTAGGCCTCGAGTCAGGGCTTGTTTGACTCAACCATATAAAATGTGCCTCGAGTCTGGTCTCGTTTGACTCAACCATATCTGTTGTCCCTCGAGTTGGGCCTCGTTTGACTTAACCATATCGTTTGCACTTCGAGGTAGGCTTCATTTCACTCATCCCTATCTGTTGTGCGTTGAGTTGGGCCTCGTTTGACTCAACCATATAATTTGTGCCTCGAGTCAGGACTCGTTTGGCTCAACCATATCGGTTGTGCCTCGAGTTGGGCCTCATTTGACTCAACAATATCATTTGCGCTTCGAGTCGGGCCTCATTTGACTCGACCATATCTGTTGTGCCTTGAGTTGGACCTCATTTGACTCAGCCATATCATTTGCCCTTCGAGTCGGGCCTCATTGGACATCATCATATCATTTACGCCTCGAGTCAGGACTCGTTTGACTCAACCATATCAGTTGTGCCTCCAGTCGAACCTCGTTTGATACAACCATATCATTTATGCCTTGAGGCGGGCCTCGTTTGACACAATCATATCATTTGTGCCACGAGTCGGGCGTCATTTGACTCAACCATATCAAATGTGACTTGAGTCGGGCCTCGTTTCACTCAACCATATCAGTTGGGCCTCGAATCAGGCCTCATTTGACTCAACTATATCATTTGCGCCTTGAGTTGGGCCTCATTTGACACAACCATATTATTTGCGCCTTGGGTCGGGCCTCGTTTGACTCAACCATATCAGTTGTGCCTCGAGTCGGGCCTCGTTTGACTTGCTCTTATAATTTGCTCCTCGAGTCAGGCCTCGTTTGACTCAACCATATCAATTGTGCCTTGAGTCGGGTCTCGTTTGACTCAACCACATAAGTTGTGCCTCGAGTCGGGTCTTGTTTGACTCAACCATATCATTTCCACTTCGAGTCGAGCCTCATTTGACTCAACCATATCTGTTGTCTTCGAGTTGGGCCTCGTTTGACTCAACCATATCATTTCTGCTTCGAGTCGAGCCTTGTTTGACTCAACCATATCATTTGTGCTTCGAGTCAGGCCTCCTTTGACTCAACCAATTAATTGTACCTCGAGTTGGGCCTCGTTTGACTCAACCATATCATTTGCACTTCGAGGCGGGCCTCGTTTGACTCAACCATATCTGTGGTGCCTCGAGTTGGGCCTCGTTTGACTTAACCATATCGTTTGCACTTCGAGGTGGGCTTCATTTCACTCAACCATATCTGTTGTGCCTCGAGTTGGGCCTCATTTGACTCAACCATATAATTTGTGCCTCAAGTCAAGACTCATTTGACTCAACCATATCTGTTGTGCTTCGAGTTGGGCCTTGTTTGACTCAACCATATCATTTGCACTTTGAGTCAGACTTCATTAGGCTCAACCATATCTATTGTGCCTCGTGTTGGGCTCGTTTGACTTAACCATATCATTTCCCTTTCGAGCCGGGCCTCGTTTGACTCAATCAAAACAATTGCGCCTTGAGTCGGGGCCTCATTTGACATCATCATATCATTTGCGCCTCGAGTCAGGCCTTGTTTGACTCAACCATATCTGTTGTGCCTCGAGTTGGGGCTCGTTTGACTCAACCATATCATTTGCGCTTCGAGTTAGGCCTCATTTGACTCAACCATATCTGTTGTGCCTCGAGTTGGGCCTCGTTTGACTCAACCATATCATTTGCGCTTTGAGTCGGGCCTTATTTGACATCATCATATCATTTACGCCTCGAGTCGGGACTCGTTTGACTCGACCATTTTAGTTGTGCCTCGAATCGAGCCTCGTTTGACAAAACCATATCATTTACGCATTGAGGCAGGCCTCGTTTGACACAATCATATCATTTGCGCCATGAGTCGAGCGTCATTTGACTCAACCATGTCAATTGTGACTCGACTCGAGCCTCGTTTCACTCAACCATATCAGTTGGGCCTCAAGTCAGGCCTCATTTGACTCAACTATATTATTTGCGCCTCGAGTTGGGCCTCGTTTGACACAACCATATTATTTGCGCCTTGGGTCAGACATTGTTTGACTCAACCATATCATTTGTTCCTCGAGTCATGCCTCATTTGATTCCACTAAATCATTTGTGCATCGAGTCAGGCCTTGTTTAACTCAACCATATCAAATGTGCCTCAAGTCAGGCCACGTTTGACTCAACCATATCATTTACGCCTTGAGTCGAGCCTCATTTGCCAAAATCATATATTTGTGCCTCGAGTTGGGTCTTGTTTGACTCAACCATATCAGTTGTGCCATGAGTCGAGCTTAGTTTAAGTTAACCATACTATTTGCGCCTCGAGTCAGGCCTTGTTTGATTCAACCATATCAAATTTCCCTCGAGTCGTGCCTCGTTTGGCTCAACCACATCAGTTGAGCCTCGAGTCAGTCCTCGTTTAACGCAACCATATTATTTGCGCTTCGAGGCGGTCCTCATTTGACTCAACCATATCTGTTGTGCCTCGAGTTGGGCCTTGTTTGACTGAACCATATCATTTATGCTTCGAGTCGGGCCTTATTTGACTCAACCATATCTGTTGTGACTCGAGTTGGGCCTCGTTTGACTCAACCATATCATTTGCGCATGAAGTCGGGCCTCATTTGACTCAACCATATTTGTTGTGCCTCGAGTTGTGCCTCGTTTGACTCAACCATATCATTTGCACTTCGAGTCAGGCCTCATTTGACTCAACCATATCTGTTGTGCCTCGAGTTGGGCCTCGTTTGGCTCAACCATATCAGTTATGCCTCGAGTCCAGACTTGTTTGCCTCAACCATATCAGTTCTGCCTCGAGTTGGGCCTCGTTTGACTCAACCATATCATTTGTGCTTCGAGTCGGGCCTCATTTGACTCAATCATATCTGTTGTGCCTCGAGTTGGGCCTCGTTTGACTCAACCATATCATTTGCGCTTGGAGTCGAGCCTCATTTGACTCAACCATATCTGTTGTGCCTCAAGTTGGGCCTCGTTTGACTCAACCATATCATTTGCACTTCGTGTCGGGCCTCATTTGACTCAACCATATCTGTTGTGCCTCGAGTTGGGCCTCGTTTGACTCAACCGTATCATTTCCGCTTCGAGTCGGGCCTCGTTTGACTCAACCATATCAGTTATGCGTCGAGTAGTACCTCTTTAACTTAACCGTATCATTTGTGCCTCGAGTTAGGCCTCATTTGACACAAGCATATCATTTGCGCCTCAAGTCGAGCCTCGTTTGACACAAGCATATCATTTGGGAATCGAGTTGGGCCTCGTTTGACTAAACCATATTAGTTGTGCCTCGAGTCAGGCCTCGTTTGACTCAACCATATCAGTTGTGCCTCGAGTCGGGCCTCATGTGACTTGCTCTTATAATTTACACCTCGAGTCAGGCCTTGTTTGACTCCACCATATCAATTGTACCTTGAATCAGGCCTCGTTTGACTTAACCACATCAGTTGTGCCTTAAGTGGGGCCTCGTTTGACTCAACCATATCATCTGCGCTTCGAGCCGGGCCTCATTCCACTCAACCATATCTGCTGTGCCTCGAGTTGGGCCTCGTTTGACTTAACCATATCATTTGTACTTTGAGTCAGGCCTCAATTGACTCAACCATATCTATTGTGGCTCAAGTTGGGCCTCGTTTGACTCAACCATATCATTTATGCTTCGAGTCGGGCCTCATTTGACTCAACCATATCTGTTGTGCCTCGAGTTGGGCCTTGTTTGACTCAACCATATCATTTCCACTTCGAGTCGGGCCTCATTTGACTCAACCATATCTGTTGTACCTTAAGTAGGACCTCCTTTAACTCAACCCTATCATTTGTGCCTTGAGTTAGGCCTCATTTGACACAAGCATATCATTTGTGCCTCGAGTCGGGCCTTGTTTGACACAATCATATCATTTGGGCCTCGAGTCGGGTCTTGTTTGACTCAACCATATTAGTTGTGCCTCAAGTCAGTCCTCGTTTGGCTCAACCATATCAGTTGTGCCTCGAGTCGGGCCTCGTTTGACTTGCTCTTATAATTTACGCCTCGAGTCAGGGCTCGTTTGACTCAACCATATCAAAGGTGCCTCAAGTCAGGCCTCGTTTGACTCAACCACATCAGTTGTGCCTCAAGTCGGGCCTCATTTCACTCAACCATATCTGTTGTGTCTCAAGTTGGGCCTCGTTTGACTTAACCATATCATTTGCGCTTCGAGTCAGTCCTCATTTGACTCAACTATATCTGTTGTGCCTCGTTTGACACAATCATTTCATTTGGGCCTCGAGTCAGGCCTCGTTTGATTCAACCATATCAATTGTGCCTCAAGTTGGACCTCCTTTGACTCAACCATATCATTTGTGCCTCGAGTTTGGCCTCATTTGACACGAGCATATGATTTGTGCCTCGATTGGGCCTCGTTTGACACAATCATATCATTTGGTCCTCGAGTCGGGCCTTGTTTGACTCAACCATATCAATTGTGCCTCGAGTTAGGCCTCGTTTGACACAACCATATCAGTTGTGCCTCGAGTCGAGCCTCGTTTGACTTGCTCTTATAATTTACGCCTCGAGTTAGGCCTTGTTTGACTCAACCATATCAAATGTGCCTCGAGTTGGGCCTCGTTGGACTCAACCACATCAGTTGTGCCATGAGTTGAGCCTCGTTTGACTCTACCAGATCAGTTATGTCTCGAGTCTGGACTCATTTGGCTTAACCATATCAATTGTGCCTCGAGCCAGCCCTCATTTGACACAACCATATCATTTGTGCCTCGAGTTGGGCCTCGTTTGACACAATCATTTCATTTGGGCCTCGAGTCGGGCCTCGTTTGATTCAACCATATTAGTTATGCCTCGAGTCAGGCCTCGTTTGACTCAACCATATCAGTTGTGCCCCGTGTCGGGCCTCGTTTGACTCAACCATATCAGTTGTGCCTCGAGTTGGGCCTCGTTTGACTTGCTGTTATAATTTGCTCCTCGAGTCAGGCTCGTTTGACTCAACCATATCAAATGTGCCTCGAGTCGGGTCTCGTTTGACTCAACCACATAAGTTGTGCCTCAAGTCGGGTCTTGTTTGACTCAACCATATCATTTCCACTTCGTGTCGAGCCTCATTTGACTCAACCATATCTATTGTCCTCGAGTTGGGCCTCGTTTGACTCAACCATATCATTTCTGCTTCGAGTCGGGCCTCGTTTGACTCAACCATCTCTGTTGTGCTTCGAGTCAGGCCTCCTTGGACTCAACCAATCTATTGTGCCTCGAGTTGGACTCGTTTGACTCAACCATATCATTTGCACTTCGAGGCGGGCCTCGTTTGACTCAACCATATCTGTGGTGCCTCGAGTTGGGCCTCGTTTGACTTAACCATATTGTTTGCACTGCGAGGCAGGCTTCATTTCACTCAACCATATCTGTTGTGCCTCGAGTTGGGCCTCATTTGACTCAACCATATAATTTGTGCCTCAAGTCAGGACTCATTTGACTCAACCATATCTGTTGTGCCTCGAGTTGGGCCTCGTTTGACTCAACCATATCATTTGCGCTTTGAGTCGGGCCTCATTTGACGTCATCATATCATTTATGCCTCGAGTCGGGACTCGTTTGACTCAACCATTTCAGTTGTACCTCGAGTCGAGCCTTGTTTGACAAAACCATATCATTTACGCATTGAGGCGGGCCTCGTTTGACACAATCATATGATATGCGCCATGAGTCGGGTGTCATTTGACTCAACCATATCAATTGTGACTCGAGTCGGGCCTCGTTTCACTCAACCTTATCAGTTGGGCCTCAAGTCAGGTCTCATTTGACTCAACTATATCATTTGCACCTCGAGTTGGGCCTCGTTTGACACAACCATATTATTTGCGCCTTGGGTCAGGCATTGTTTAACTCAACCATATCATTTGTTCCTCGAGTCGGCCCTCATTTGATTCCACCAAATCATTTGTGCGTCGAGTCAGGCCTTGTTTAACTCAACCATATCAAATGTTCCTCATGTCAGGCCACGTTTGACTCAACCATATCATTTGCGCCTTCAGTCGAGCCTCATTTGACAAAACCATATATTTGTGCCTCGAGTTGGGCCTTGTTTGACTCAACCATATCAGTTGTGCCATGAGTCGGGCCTCGTTTGACTCAACCATACTATTTGCGCCTCGAGTCAGGCCTTGTTTGACTCAACCATATCAAATTTCCCTCGAGTCGGGCCTCGTTTGGCTCAACCACATCAGTTGCGCCTCGAGTCAGTCCTCGTTTGACTCAACCATATTATTTGCGCTTCAAGGCGGGCCTCATTTGACTCAACCATATCTGTTGTGCCTCGAGTTGGGCCTTGTTTGACTCAACCATATCATTTATGCTTCGAGTCAGGCCTTATTTGTCAACCATATCTGTTGTGCCTCGAGTTGGGCCTCGTTTGACTCAACCATATCATTTGCGCTTCCAGTCGGGCCTCATTTGACTCAACCATATCTGTTGTGCCTCGAGTTGGGCCTCGTTTGACTCAACCATATCAGTTGTCCTCGAGTCCAGACTCGTTTGACTCATCCACATCAGTTGTGCCATGTGTCGGGCATCGTTTGACTCAACCATATCATTTGCGCTTTGAGTCGGGCCTCATTTGACTCAACCATATCTGTTGTGCCTTGAGTTGGGCCTCGTTTCACTCAACCATATCATTTGCGCATGGAGTCGGGCCTCATTTGACTCAACCATATCTGTTGTGCCTCGAGTTGGGCCTCGTTTGACTCAACCATATCATTTGCACTTCGAGGCGGGCATCGTTTGACTCAACCATATCTGTTGTGCCTCGAGTTCGGCCTCATTTGACTTAACCATATCGTTTGCACTTCGAGGTGGGCTTCATTTCGCTCAACCATATCTGTTGTGCCTCGAGTTAGGCCTCGTTTGACTCAACCATATAATTTATGCCTCGAGTTGGGACTCATTTGACTCAACCATATCTGCTGTGCCTCGAGTTGGGCCTCGTTTGACTTAACCATATCGTTTGCACTTCGAGGCGGGCTTCATTTCACTCAACCATATCTGTTGTGCCTCAAGTTGGGCCTCGTTTGACTCAACCATATCATTTGCACTTCGAGTCAGGCCTCATTTGACTCAACCATATCTGTTGTGCCTCGAGTTGGGCCTCGTTTGACTCAACCATATCATTTGCACTTCGAGGCAAGCCCTGTTTGACTCAACCATATCTGTTGTGCCTCGAGTTTGGCCTCATTTGACTTAACCATATCGTTTGCATTTCGAGGCGGGCTTCATTTCGCTCAACCATATCTGTTGTGCATCGAGTTAGGCCTCGTTTGACTCAACCATATAATTTATGCCTCGAGTCGGGACTCATTTGACTCAACCATATCGTTGTGCCTCGAGTTGGGCCTCGTTTGACTTAACCATATCGTTTGCACTTCGAGGCGGGCTTCATTTCACTTAACCATATCTGTTGTGCCTCGAGTTGGGCCTCGTTTGACTTAACCATATAATTTGTGCCTCGAGTCGGGACTCATTTGACTCAACCATATCTGTTGTGCCTTGAGTTGGGCCTCGTTTGTCTCAACCATATCATTTGAGCTTCGAATCGGGCCTCATTTGACTCAACCATATCTGTTGTGCCTTGAGTGGGGCCTCGTTTGACTCAACCATATAATTTGCGCTTCGAGTCAGACTTCAGTTGACTCAACCATATCTGTTGTGCCTCGAGTTGGGCCTCGTTTGACTCAACCATATCATTAAAGCTTCGAATCGGGCCTTATTTGACTCAACCATATCTGTTGTGCCTTGAGTGGGGCCTCGTTTGACTCAACCATATAATTTGCCCTTTGAGTCAGACTTCGTTTGACTCAACCATATCTGTTGTGCCTCGAGTTAGGCCTCGTTTGACTCACCCATATCATTTCCCTTTCGGGTCAGGCCTCAGTTGACTTAACCATAACATTTGCGCCTTGAGTCGGGCCTCATTTGACATCATGATATCATTTGCGCCTCGAGTTCGACCTTGTTTGACTCAACCATATCTGTTGTGCCTCAAGTTGGGCCTCGTTTGACTCAACCATATCATTTGCGCTTCGAGTCGGGCCTCATTTCACTCAACTATATCTGATGTGCCTCAAGTTGGGCCTCGTTTGACTCAATCATACCATTTTCGTTTCGAGTCGGGCATCGTTTGACTCAATCATAACATTTGCGCCTCGAGTCAGGCCTCATTTGACATCATCATATCATTTGTGCCTCGATTCGGGCCTCATTTGACTCATCCATATCAGCTGTGCCTCAAGTTGGGCCTCGTTTGACTCAACCATATCATTTGCGCTTCGAGTCGGGCTTCATTTTACTCAACCATATATGTTGTGTCTCGAGTTAGGCCTCGTTTGACTCAACCATATCATTTGCGCTTCGAGTTGGGCCTCATTTGACTCAACAATATCTGTTGTGCCTAGAGTTGGGCCTCGCTCAACCATATCATTTGCGCTTCGAGTCGGGCCACTTTGCTCAACCATATCTGTTGTGCTTTGAGTTGGGCCTCGTTTGACTCAACCATATCATTTTTGCTTCAAGTCGGACCTCTTTTTGACTCAACCATAACATTTGCGCCTCGAGTCGGGCCTTATTTGACATCATCATATCATTTGCTTCTCGAGTCGAGTCTCGTTTGACTCAACCATATCAGTTGTGCCTCAAATCAGGCCTTGTTTGACTCAACCATATAAAATGTGCCTCGGGTCGGGCCTCGTTTGACCCAACCATATCAATTGTACCTCGAGTCGGGCCTTGTTTGTCTCAACCACATCATTTGCGCTTCGAGTCGAGCCTCATTTGACTCAACCATATCTATTGTGCCTCGAGTCGGGCCTCGTTTGACTCAACCATATCAGTTGTGCCATGAGTCGGAACTCATTTGACACAACCATATCAGTTGTACCTCGAGTCGGGCCTCGTTTGGGTCAACCATATCATTTGTGCTTCGAGTCAGGTCTCATTTGACTCAACCATATCTATTGTGCCTCGAGTTGGGCCTCGTTTGACTCAACCATATCATTTGCGCTTCGAGTCGGGCTTCATTTTACTCAACCATATCTATTGTGCCTCGAGTTGGGCCTCGTTTGACTCAACCATATCATTTGCGCTTCGAGTTGGACCTCATTTGACTCAACAATATCTGTTGTGCCTCGAGTTGGGCCTCGCTCAACCATATCATTTGCGCTTCGAGTCAGGCCACTTTGACTCAACCATATCTGTTGTGCTTGAGTTGGGCCTCGTTTGACTCAACCATATCATTTTTGCTTTGAGTCAGACCTCATTTGACTCAACCATAACATTTGCGCCTCGAGTCGGGCCTTATTTGACATCATCATATCATTTGCCCCTCGAGTCGAGCCTCGTTTGACTCAACCATATCAGTTGTGCCTCGAATCGGGCCTCATTTGACTCAACCATATCAAATGTGCCTCGGGTCGGGCCTCGTTTGACTCAACCATATCAATTGTACCTCGAGTCGGGCCTTGTTTGTCTCAACCACATCATTTGCACTTCGAGTCGGGCCTCATTTGACTCAACCATATCTATTGTGCCTCGAGTAGGGCCTCGTTTGACTCAACCATATCAGTTGCGCCGTGAGTCGGAACTCATTTGACACAACCATATCAGTTGTACCTCGAGTCGGGTCTCGTTTGGCTCAACCATATCATTTCTGCCTCGAGTAGGGTTTCATTTAACTTAACCATATCATTTGTGCCCCGAGTCGGGCCTCGTTTGATTCAACCATATCATTTGTGGCTCGAGTCGGGCCTCGTTTGACTCAACCATATAATTTGCGTCTCGAGTTGGGCCTCATTTGATTTACCCTTATAATTTGTGCCTCGTATCATGCCTCGCTTGACTCAACCATATCAAATGTGCCTCGAGTCGGACCTCGTTTGACTCAACCACACCAGTTATGCCTAGAGTCGAAACTCATTTGACTCAACCATATTAGTTGTACCTCGAGTCGGGCCTCGTTTGGCTCAACCATATCATTTGTGCCTCGAGTAGGGCTTCATTTAACTTAACCATATCATTTGTGCCCTGAGTCGGGCCTCGTTTGATTCAACCATATCATTTGTGCCTCGAGTCAGGCCTCGTTTGACTCAACCATATAATTTGCGTCTCGGGTCGGGCCTCATTTGATTTACCCTTATAATTTGCGCCTCGAGTCGTGCCTCGTTTGACTCAACCATATCAAATGTGCCTCGAGTCGGACCTCGTTTGACTCAACCACACCAGTTATGCCTAGAGTCAGGACTCATTTGACTCAACCATATCAGTTTTGCCTCGAGTCAGCCATTGTTTGACACAACAATATCATTTTTGCCTTGAGGCGGGCCTCGTTTAACATAATCATATCATTTGTGCCACGAGTCGGGCCTCGTTTCACTCAACCATATCAGTTGTGACTCGAGTTGGGCCTCGTTTGACTCAACCATATTAGTTGGGCTTCGAGTCGGGCATCGTTTGACTCAACCATACCATTTGCGCGTCGTGTCGGGCCTCGTTTGACACAACCATATTATTTGTGCCTCGAGTCGGGCCTCGTTTGACTCAACCATATCGTTTGTACCTCAAGTCAGGCCTCGTTTGATTCAACCACATCATTTGCGCCTCGAGTCAGCCCTCATTTGACTCAGCCATATCAAATGTGCCTCAAGTCGGGACTCGTTTGACTCAATCATATCATTTGCACATTGAGTCAGGCCTCATTTGACTCAACCATATCATTTGCACTTGGAGTTAGGCCTCAGTTAACTCAACTATATTTGTTGTGCCTCAAGTTGGGCCTCGTTTGACTCAACCATATCATTTACGTTTCGAGTCAGGCATTGTTTGACTCAACCATAACATTTGCGCCTCGAGTCAGGCCTCATTTGACATCATCATATCATTTGCGCCTCGACTCAAGCCTCGTTTGACTCAACCATATCATTTGCGCCTCGAGCCGGGCCTTGTTTGACTCAACCATATCAAACGTGCCTCGAGTCGGGCCTCGTTTGACTCAACCACATCAGTTGTGCCAAGAGCCAGGCCTCGTTTGACTCAACCATATCATTTGCTCTTCGAGTCGGGCCTCGTTTGACTCAACCATATCAGTTGTGCCTCGAGTCGGGCCTTGTTTGACTCAACCATATCAGTTGTGCCTCGAGTTCGGACTCGTTTGGCTCAAGCATATCATTTGTGCCTCGAGTAGGGCTTCATTTAACTTAACCATATCATTTGTGCCCCGAGTCGGGCCTCGTTTGATTCAACCATATCATTTGTGCCTCAAGTCAGGCCTCATTTGACTCAACCATATCATTTGCGCTTGGAGTTAGGCCTCAGTTGACTCAACTATATCTGTTGTGCCTCAAGTTGGGCCTCGTTTGACTCAACCATATCATTTTTGTTTCGAGTCGGGCATTGTTTGACTCAACCATAACATTTGCGCCTCGAGTCAGGCCTCATTTGACATCATCATATCATTTGCGCCTCGACTTAGGCCTCGTTTGACTCAACCATATCATTTGCGCCTCGAGTCGGGCCTTGTTTAACTCAACCATATCAAACGTGCCTCGAGTCAAGCCTCGTTTGACTCAACCACATCAGTTGTGCCAAGAGCTAGGCCTCGTTTGACTCAACCATATCATTTGCTCTTCGAGTCGGGCCTCGTTTGACTCAACCATATCAGTTGTGCCTCGAGTCGGTCCTCGTTTGACTCAACCATATCAGTTGTGCCTCGAGTCCGGACTCGTTTGGCTCAAGCATATCAGTTGTGCCTCGAGGCAGGCCTCGTTTGATACAACCATATTATTTGCGCCTCGAGTCGGGCCTCGTTTGACTCAACCATATCAGTTGTGCCTCGAGTCGAGCCTCGTTTGACTAAACCATATCCGTTGTGCCTCGAGTCGGGCCTCGTTTGACTTGCTCTTATAATTTGTGCCTCAAGGCAGGCCTCGTTTGACTCAACCATATCAAATGTGTCTCGAGTCAGGCCTCGTTTGAATCAGCCACATCAATTGTACCTCGAGTCGGGCCTCGTTTGTCTTAACCACATCATTTGCGCTTCGAGTCGGGCCTCATTTGACTCAACCATATCTATTGTGCCTCGAGTTGGGCTTCGTTTGACTCAACCATATCAGTTGTGCCTTGAGTCGGGACTCATTTGACTCAACCGTATCAGTTGTAGCTCGAGTCTGGCCTCGTTTCGCTCAACCATAATGTTTGTGCCTCAGTAGGGCTTCGTTTAACTTAACCATATCATTTGTGCCCTGAGTCGGGCCTCGTTTGATTCAACCATATCATTTGTGCCTCGAGTCGGGCCTCGTTTGATTCAACCATATCATTTGTGCCTCGAGTCAGGACTCGTTTGGCTCATTCATATAAGTTGTGCCTCGAGTCGGGCCTCGTTTGACACAACAATATCATTTGCGCCTGAGGCGGGCCTTGTTTGACACAATCATATCATTTGCGCCACGAGTCGGGCATCGTTTCACTCAACCATATCAGTTGTGACTCGAGTCAGGCCTCGTTTGACTCAACCATATCAGTTGGGCCTCGAGTCGGGCCACTTTGACTCAACCATATCATTTGCACATCGAGTCGGACCTCATTAGACATAACCTTATTATTTCTGCCTTGAGTCAGGCCTCATTTGACTTAACCATATCATTTGTACCTCGAGTTGGGCCTCATTTGACTCAACCACACCAGTTATGCCTTGAGTCAGGACTCGTTTGACACAACAATATCATTTGCGCCTTGAGGCGGGCCTCGTTTGACACAATCATATCATTTGCGCCACGAGTCAGGCCTCGTTTCACTCAACTATATTAGTTGTGACTCGAGTCGGACCTCGTTTGACTTAACCATAACAGTTGGGCCTCGAGTCAGGCCTCGTTTGAGTCAACCATATCATTTGCGCCTCGAGTTGGGCCTCGTTTGACACAACCATATTATTTGTTCCTCGAGTCAGGCCTCGTTTGAATCAACCACATCACTTGCGACTCGAGTCAGGCCTCGTTTGACCCAACCATATTAAATGTTCCTCAAGTTGGGCCTCGTTTGACTCAACCATATCATTTGCACATTGAGTCGGGCCTCATTTGACACAATCATATCATTTGTGCCTTGACTCGGACCTCGTTTGACTCAACAGTATCAGTTGCGCCACGAGTCTGGCCTCGTTTGACTCAACCATATCAATTGTGCCTCGAGTCGAGCCTCGTTTGACTTAACCACATCAGTTGTGCCATGAGTCGGGCCTCGTTTGACTCAACCATATCATTTGCGCTTCGAGTCGGGCCTCGTTTAACTCAACCATTTTAGTTATGCCTCGAGTCCAGACTCGTTTGGCTCAACCATATCAGTTGTGCCTCGAGTCAGGCCTCGTTTGACACAACCATATCATTTCTGCCTCGAGTCGGGCCTCGTTTGACACAATCATTTCATTTGGGCCTCGAGTCGGGCCTCATTTGACTCAACCATATCAGTTGTGCCTCGAGTCGTGCCTCATTTGACTCAACCATATCAGTTGTGCCTCGAGTTGGGCCTCATTTGACTTGCTCTTATAATTTGTGCCTCAAGTCAGGCCTCGTTTGACTCAACCATATCAAATGTGCATCGGGTCGGGCCTCGTTTGACTTAACCACATCAATTGTACCTCGTGTCGGGCCTCGTTTGTCTCAACCACATCATTTGCGCTTCGAGTTGGGCCTCATTTGACTAAACCATATCTGTTGTGCCTCGAGTCGGGACTCATTTTACTTAACCATATCAGTTGTACCTCGAGTCGGGCCTCATTTGGCTCAACCATATCATTTGTGCCTCGAGTCGGGCTTCTTTTAACTTCACAATATCTTTTGTGCCTCGAGTCGGGCCTCGTTTGACTCAACCACATCAGTTGTGCCTCGAGTTGAGACTCATTTGACTCAACCATATCTGTTGTGCCTCGAGTTGGGCTCGTTTGACTCAACCATATCATTTGTGCCTCGAGTCGAGCCTCGTTTGACTCAACCATATCAGTTGTGCCTCGAGTCGGGCCTTGTTTGACTCAACCATATTATTTGTCCCTCGTGTTGGGCCTCGTTTATCTCAACCACATCATTTGCGCTTCGAGTTGGGCCTCATTTGACTAAACCATATCTGTTGTGCCTCGAGTCGAGACTCATTTTACTTAACCATATCAGTTGTACCTCGATTCGGGCCTCGTTTGGCTCAACCATATCATTTGTGCCTCGAGTCGGGCTTCTTTTAACTTCACAATATCTTTTGTGCCTCGAGTCGGGCCTCGTTTGACTCAACCACATCAGTTGTGCCTCGAGTCGAGACTCATTTGACTCAACCATATCTGTTTTGCCTCGAGTTGGGGCTCGTTTGACTCAACCATATCATTTGCACCTCGAGTCGGGCCTCGTTTGATCCAACCATATCATTTGTGCCTCGATTCGGGCCTCGTTTGACTCGACCATACCATTTGCACCTCGAGTTGTGCCTTGTTTGACTAAGCTATATCATTTGCGCCTCGAGTCGGGCCTCGTTTGACACAACCATATCATTTGTGCCCCGAGTCGGGCCTCATTTGACTCAAGCATATCCTTTGCACCTCGAGTCGGGTCTCGTTTGACACAACCATATCATTTGTGTCCGAGTCGGGCCTCGTTTGATTCATCCATATCATTTGCGCCTAGAGACGGGCCTTGTTTGACTCAATCATATCATTTATGCCTCGAGTCGGGCCTCGTTTAACTTACCCTTATAATCTGTGCCCTGAGTCAGGCCTCGTTTGACTTAACCATATCATTTGTGCCCCATGTTGGGCCTCGTTTGAATCAACCATATCATTTGCGCCTCGAGTCAGGCCTTATTTGACACAACCATATCATTTGTGCCCCGAGTCGGGCCTCATTTGACTCAACCATATCATTTACGCCTTCAGTCGGGCCTCGTTTGGAACAACCATGACATTTGTTCCCGAGTCGGGCCTCGTTTGATTCAACCATATCATTTGCGCCTAGAGTCGAGCCTCGTTTTACTCAATCATATCATTTCTGCCTCAAGTTGGGCCTTGTTTGACTCAACCAAATAAATTGCGCCTCGAGGCAGGCCTCGTTCGACTCAATCATATCATTTGCGCATCGAGTTACGCCTTGTTTGACTCAACCATATCATTGGTGCCTCGAGTCGGGTCTCGTTTGACTAAACCATATCATTTGCGCTTCGAGTCAGGCCTTGTTTGACACAACCATATTAGTTGCGCCTCGAGTCGGGTCTCATTTGACACAACCATATTATTTACGCCACAAGCGGGCCTCATTTGACTCAACCATATCATTTGCGCCTCGAGTCAGGCCTCATTTGGCTCAACCATATCAGTTGTGCCATGAGTCGGGTCTCGTTTGACTTAACCATATCATTTGCACCTCGAGTCGGGTCTCATTTGACACAACCATATTATTTGCGCCATGAGCGGGTCTCGTTTGACTCAACCATACCATTTGTGCCTCGAGTCGGCCTTGTTTGACACAACCATATTATTTGCACCTCGAGCGAGCCTCATTTGGCTCAACCATATCAGTTGTGCCACGAGTCGGGTCTCGTTTGAATTAACCATATCATTTGCGCCTCGAGTCAGGCCTCATTTGACTCAACCATATCATTTACGCCTTGAGTCGGGCCTCGTTTGGAACAACCTTATCATTTGCACCTCAAGTCGGGCCTCGTTTGACACAACCATGTCATTTATGCCCGAGTTGGGACTCGTTTGATTCAACCATATCATTTGCGCCTAGAGTTGAGCCTCGTTTGACTTAATCATATCATTTGTGCCTCAAGTCAGGCCTTGTTTGACACAACCATATCATTTGTGCCTCAAGTCAGCACTCGTTTGATTTAACCATAACAAATGTGTCTCGAGTCGGGCCACATTTTACTTAACCACATCAGTTGTGCCTCGAGTCAGGCCTCGTTTGACTCAACCATATCTATTGTGCCTCGAGGCGGGCTTCATTTGACTCAACCATATCAGTTGTGCCTCGAGTCGAGACTCATTTGACTCAACCATATCAGTTGTGCCTACTGTCGGGACTCGTTTGACTTAACCATATCAGTTGTGCCTCAAGTTGGGCCTCGTTTGACTCAACCATATCAGTTGTGCCTCGAGTCGGGACTCATTTGACACAACCATATCAGTTGTGCCTCAAGATGGGCCTCGTTTGACTCAACCATATCATTTGCGCCTCGAGTCGGGCCTCATTTGACACAACCATATCATTTGTCCCAGAGTCGGGCCTCATTTGACTCAACCATATCATTTACGCCTTGAGTCGGGCCTTATTCGGAACTACCATGTCATTTGTTCCTGAGTCAGGCCTCGTTTGATTCAACCATATCATTTGTGCCTAGAGACGGGCCTCATTTGACTCAATCATATCATTTCCACCTCGAGTTGGGCCTCGTTTGACTCAACCAAATAAATTGTGCCTCGAGTCAGGCCTTGTTTGACTCAACCATATCATTTGCGCCTCGAGTCACACCTCATTTGACTGAACCATATCATTGGCGCGTTGAGTCGGGTCTCGTTTGACTCAACCATACCATTTGCGCCTCGAGTCGGCCTTGTTTGACACAACCATATTATTTGCGCCTCGAGTGAGCCTCATTTGGCTCAACCATATCAGTTGTGCAACGAGTCAGGACTCGTTTGAATTAACCATATCATTTGCGCCTCGAGTCGGGCCTCATTTGACTCAACCATATCATTTATGCCTTGAGTCGGGGCTCGTTTGGAACAACCTTATCATTTGTGCCATAAGTCGGGCCTCGTTTGACACAACCATGTCATTTGTGCCTGAGTTGGGCCTCGTTTGATTCAACCATATCATTTGTGCCTAGAGTTGGGCCTCGTTTGACTCAACCATATCTTTTATATCTCAAGTCGGGACTCGTTTGACTCAACCATATCATTTGCGCCTCGAGTCAAGACCCGTTTGACTCAACCATATCATTTGCACCTCGAGTTGTGCCTCGTTTGACACAACCGTATCATTTTCGCCCTGAGTCGGGCCTCATTTGACTCAACCATATCATTTGCGCCTCAAGTCGGGCCTCGTTTGACACAACCATATCATTTGTGCCCCGAGTCGGGCCTCGTTTGACTGCACCATATCATTTGTGCCCCAGGTCGGGCCTCATTTGATTCAACCATATCATTTGCGCTTAGAGTCGGGCCTCGTTTTACATACTCTTATAAATTACGCCTCGAGTCAGGCCTTGTTTGATTTAACCAGATCAAATGTGCCTCGACTCGGGCCTTGTTTGACTCAACTATATAAGTTGTCTCTCAAGTTTGGACTCGTTTGACTCAACCATATCAGTTGTGCCTTGAGTTGGACCTCGTTTGACTCAACCATATCATTTGTGACTTGAGTCAACACTTGTTTGACTCAACCATAACAAATGTGCCACGAGTCGGGCCTCATTTGACTCAACCACATCAGTTGTGCCTCGAGTCGGGCCTCGTTTGACTTAACCATATCAGTTGTGCCTACTGTCGGGACTCGTTTGACTTAACCATATCAGTTGTGCCTCGAGTTGGGCCTCGTTTGACTCAACCATTCAGTTGTGCCTCGAGTCGGGACTCGTTTGACACAACCATATCCGTTGTGCCTCAAGTTGGGCCTTGTTTGACTCAACCATATCATTTGCGCCTCGAGTCGGGCCTCGTTTGACACAACCATATCATTTATGCCCCGAGTTGGGTCTCGTTTGAATTAACCATATCATTTGCGCCTCGAGTCGGGCCTCATTTGACACAACCATATCATTTGTGCCCAGAGTCGGGCCTCATTTGACTCAACCATATCATTTACGCCTTGAGTCGGGCCTCGTTCGGAACTACCATGTCATTTCTTCCTGAGTCAGGCCTCATTTGATTCAACCATATCATTTGGGCCTAGAGTTGGGCCTCGTTTGACTCAATCATATCATTTCCACCACGAGTTGGGCCTCATTTGACTCAACCAAATAAATTGTGCCTCGAGTCAAGCCTTGTTTGACTCAACCATATCATTTGCGCCTCGAGTCACACCTCATTTGACTGAACCATATCATTGGCGCGTTGAGTCGGGTCTCATTTGACTCAACCATACCATTTGCGCCTCGAGTCGGCCTTGTTTGACACAACCATATTATTTGCGCCTCAAGTGATCCTCATTTGGCTCAACCATATCAGTTGTGCCACGAGTCAGGTCTCGTTTGAATTAACCATATCATTTGCGCCTCGAGTCGGGCTTCATTTGACTCAACCATATCATTTACGCCTTGAGTCGAGCCTCGTTTGGAACAACCTTATCATTTGCGCCACAAGTCGGGCCTCGTTTGCCACAACCATGTCATTTGTGCCCGAGTTGGGCCTTGTTTGATTCAACCATATTATTTGCGCCTAGAGTTAGGCCTCGTCTGACTTAATCATATCATTTGCACCTCGAGTCAGGCCTTGTTTGACACAACCATATTATTTGCCTCACGAGTCGGGCCTCGTTTGACTCAACCATATCATTTATATCTCAAGTCAGGACTCTTTTGACTCAACCATATCATTTGCGCCTCGAGTCAAGACCCGTTTGACTCAACCATATCATTTGCACCTCGAGTCGGCCCTCGTTTGACATAACTGTATCATTTTCGCCCTGAGTCAGGCCTCATTTGACTCAACCATATCATTTGCGCCTCAAGTCGGGCCTCGTTTGACGCAACCATATCATTTGTGCCCCGAGTCGGGCCTCGTTTGACTGCACCATATCATTTGTGCCCCAGGTCGGGCCTTGTTTGATTCAACCATATCATTTGTGCTTAGAGTCGGGCCTCGTTTTACATACTCTTATAAATTACGCCTCGAGTCAAGCCTTGTTTGATTTAACCAGATCAAATGTGCCTCGAGTTGGGCCTTGTTTGACTCAACCATATAAGTTGTCCCTCAAGTCGGGACTCGTTTGACTCGACCATATAAGTTGTGCCTTGAGTTGGGCCTCATTTGACTCAACCATAACATTTGCGACTTGAGTCAACACTTGTTTGACTCAACCATAACAAATGTGCCACGAGTCGGGCCTCATTTGACTCAACCACATCAGTTGTGCCTCGAGTCAGGCCTCGTTTGACTCAACCATATCAGTTGTGCCTACTGTCGGGACTCGTTTGACTTAACCATATCAGTTGTGCCTCGAGTTGGGCCTCGTTTGACTCAACCATATCAGTTGTGCCTCGAGTTGGGACTCGTTTGACACAACGATATCAGTTGTGCCTCAAGTTGGGCCTCGTTTGACTCAACCATATCATTTGCGCCTCGAGTCAGGCCTCGTTTGACACAACCATATCATTTTTGCCTCGAGTTGGGCCTCGTTTGAATTAACCATATCATTTGCGCCTTGAGTCGGGCCTCATTTGACACAACCATATCATTTGTGCCCAGAGTCGGTCCTCATTTGACTCAACCATATCATTTACGCCTTGAGTCGGGCCTCGCTCGGAACTACCATGTCATTTGTTCCTGAGTCAGGCCTCGTTTGATTCAACCATATCATTTGCACCTAGAGTCGGGCCTTGTTTGACTCAATCATATCATTTCCACCTCGAGTTGGGCTTCATTTGACTCAACCAAATAAATTGTGCCTCAAGTCAGGCCTTGTTTGACTCAACCATATCATTTGCGCCTCGAGTCACACCTCATTTGACTGAACCATATCATTGGCGCATTGAGTCGGGTCTCGTTTGACTCAACCATACCATTTGCGCCTCGAGTCGGCCTTGTTTGACACAACCATATTATTTGCGCCTCGAGTGAACCTCATTTGGCTTAACCATATCAGTTGTGCCACGAGTCAGGTCTCGTTTGAATTAACCATATCATTTGCGCCTCGAGTCGAGCCTCATTTGACTTAACCATATCATTTACGCCTTGAGTCGGGCCTCGTTTGGAACAACCTTATCATTTGTGCCACAAGTCGGGCCTCGTTTGACACAACCATGTCATTTGTGCCCGAGTTAGGCCTCGTTTGATTCAACCATATCATTTGCGCCTAGAGTTGGGCCTCGTTTGACTTAATCATATCATTTGCACCTCGAGTCAGGCCTTGTTTGACACAACCATATTATTTGCCTCACGAGTCGGGCCTCGTTTGACTCAACCATATCATTTATATCTCAAGTCGGGACTCGTTTGACTCAACCATATCATTTGTGCCTCGAGTCAAGACCCGTTTGACTCAACCATATCATTTGCACCTCGAGTCGGGCCTCGTTTGACACAACCGCATCATTTGCGCCCTGCGTCGGGCCTCATTTGACTCAACCATATCATTTGCGCCTCAAGTCGGGCCACGTTTGACACAACCATATCATTTGTGCCCCGAGTCGGGCCTCGTTTGATGCACCATATCATTTGTGCCCTAGGTCGGGCCTCGTTTGATTCAACCATATCATTTGCGCTTAGAGTCGGGCCTCGTTTTACATACTCTTATAAATTACGCCTCGAGTCAGGCCTTGTTTGATTTAACCAGATCAAATGTGCCTCGAGTCGGGCCTTGTTTGACTCAACCATATAAGTTGTCCCTCAAGTCGGGACTCGTTTGACTCAACCATATCAGTTGTGCCTATTATCGGGACTCGTTTGACTTAACCATATCAGTTGCGCCTCGAGTCAGGCCTCGTTTGACTCCACCATATTATTTGGGCCTCGAGTCGGGCCTCGTTTGACTCAACCATATTATTTGCGTCTCGAGCCAGGCCTCGTTTGACTCAACCATATTATTTGGGCCTCGAGTCAGGCCTCATTTGACACAACCATATTATTTACGCCTTGAGTTGGGCCTCATTTGACACAACCATATCATTTGCGCCTCGAGTCGGGCCTCGTTTGACGCAACCATATCATTTGTGCCTGAGCCGGGCCTCGTTTGATTCAACCATATCATTTACGACTAGAGTCGGGCCTCGTTTGACACAATCATATCATTTGTGCCAAGAGTCGTGCCTCATTTGACTCAACCGTATCATTTGCACCTTGAGTCGGGCCTTGTTTGACACAACTATATCATTTGTGCCCGAGTCGGGCCTCGTTTGATTCAACCATATCATTTGCGGCTAGAGTCGGGCCTCGTTTGACTCAATCATAACATTTGTGCCTCGAGTCGGGCCTCATTTGACTTACCCTTATAATTTGCGCTGCGAGTTAGGCCTCATTTGACTTAACCATATCAAATGTGCTTCGAGTTGGACCTCATTTGACTTAACCATATCAGTTGTGGCTCGAGTCTAGCCTTGTGTGACTTAACCATATAATTTGTGCCTCGAGTTGGGCCTCGTTTGACACAACCATATTATTTGCCCCTCGAGTCGGGCCTTGTTTGACACAACCATATTATTTGCCCCTCGAGTCGGGCCTCGTTTGACTTAACCATATCATTTATATCTCGAGTCGGGACTCGTTTGGCTCAACCATATCGGTTGTGCCTCGAGTTGGGCCTCGTTTGACTCAACCATATCATTTGCACCTCGAGTCGGGCCTCGTTTGACTCAACCATATCATTTGCGCCTCAAGTCGAGCCTCGTTTGACACAACCATATCATTTGGCCCCAAGTCGGGCCTCATTTGACTCAACCATATCATTTACGCCTCAGGTTGGGACTCGTTTGACTCAACCATATCATTTGAGCCTCGAGTCGGGCCTGGTTTGACACAATCATATCATTTGCGCCTCGAGTCGGGCCTCGTTTGACCCAACCATATTATTTGCGCCCCAAGTCGGGCATCGTTTACCTGAACCATATCATTTGTGCCCCAGCTCGGGCCTCGTTTGACACAACCATATCATTTGTGCCTCGAGTTGGGCCTTGTTTAACACAATCATATCATTTGTGCCTCGGGTCGGGCCTTGTTTGACGCAATCATATCATTTGCGCCTCGACTCGGGCCTCGTTTGACTCAACCATATCATTTGCGCCTCGAGTCGGGCTCGTTTGACACAACCATATCATTTGTGCCCCGAGTTGGGCCTCGTTTTACTCAACCATATCATTTGTGCCTCGAGTCAAGCCTCATTTGACACAACCATATCATTTGTGCCCCGAGTCGGGCCTCATTTGACTCAACCATATCATTTACGCCTTGAGTCGGGCCTTGTTTGGAATAACCATGTCATTTGTGCCCGAGTCGGGCCTCATTTGATTCAACCATATCATTTGTGCCTAGAGTCGGGCCTCGTTTGACTCAATCATATCATTTTTGCTTCGAGTCGGGCCTCGTTTCACTCAACCAAATAAATTGCGCCTCGAGTCGGCCCTCGTTTGACTCAACCATATCGGTTGTCCCTCAAGTCGGGACTTGTTTGACACAACCATATCAGTTGTGCCTTGAACCAGGCCTTGTTTGACTCAACCATATCATTTACACCTCAAGTCGAGCCTCGTTTGACTCACCCATATCATTTGCGCCTCGAGTCAGTACTCGTTGGACTCAACCATAACAAATGTTCCTCGAGTCAGGCCTCATTTCACTCAACCACATCAGTTGTGCCTCGAGTCGGGCCTCGTTTGACTCAACCATATCATTTGTGCCTCGAGTCAGCACTCGTTTGATTCAACCATAAAAAATGTTCCTCGAGTCGGGGCTACTTTGACTCAACCATATCATTTGCACCTCGAGTCAGCACTCGTTTGACTCAACCATAACAAATGTGCCTCAAGTTGACCTTCATTTGAGTCAACCACATCAATTGTGCCTCGAGTCGAGCCTCGTTTGACTCAACCATATCTGTTGTGCCTCGAGGCGGGCCTCGTTTGACTCAACCATATCAGTTGTGCCTCGAGTCGAGACTCGTTTGACTCAACCATATCAGTTGTGCCTCGAGGCAGGCCTCGTTTGACTAACTATATATTTGCGCCTCGAGTTAGGCCTCATTTGACACAACCATATCATTTGTGCCCCGAGTTGGGCCTCATTTTACTCAACCATATCGGTTGTCCGTCAAGTCAGGACTCGTTTGACACAACCATATAAGTTGTGCCTTGAACCAGGCCTCGTTTGACTTAACCATATCATTTGCACCTCGAGTCGGGCCTCGTTTGACTCACCCATATCATTTGTGCCTCGAGTCAGCACTCGTTTCACTTAACCATAACAAATGTGCCTCGAGTCAGGCCTCATTTCACTCAACCACATCAGTTGTGCCTCAAGTCGAGCCTCGTTTGACTCAACCATATCAGTTGTGCCTCGAGTCGGGACTCATTTGACTTAGCCCTATCAGTTGTGCTTCGAGTTGGGCCTCATTTGACTCAACCATATCATTTGTGCCTTGAGTCGGGCCTCGTTTGACACAACCATATAATTTGTGCCCCGAGTTGGGCCTCGTTTGACTCAACCATATCATTTGTGCCTCGAGTCAAGCCTCATTTGACACAACCATATCATTTGTGCCCCGAGTCGGGCGTTATTTGACTCAACCATATTATTTGCGCCTTGAGCGGGCATCGTTTGACTCAACCATATAAGTTGTGCCACGAGTCAGGCCTCGTTCGACTTAACCATATCATTTGTGCCTCGAGTCAGCACTCGTTTGATTCAACCATAACAAATGTGCCTCGAGTCGGGGCTCCTTTGACACAACCATATCATTTACACCTCGAGTCAGCACTCATTTGACTCAACCATAACAAATGTGCCTCTAGTCGGCCTTCATTTGAGTCAACCACATCAGTTGTGCCTCGAGTCGAGCCCCATTTGACTCAACCATATTTGTTGTGCCTGGAGGAAGGCCTCGTTTGACTCAACCATATCAGTTGTGCCTCGAGTCGGGACTCATTTGACTCAACCATATCAGTTGCACCTCGAGTCGGGCCTCGTTTAACTCAACCATATCATTTGCGCCTCGAGTCGGGCCTCGTTTGACAGAACCATATCACTTGCGCCCCAAGTCTGGCATCGTTTGACATAACCATATCATTTGTGCCTCGAGTTGAGCCCCATTTGACTCAATCAAATAAATTGCGCCTCGAGTCAGGCCACGTTTGACTCAATCATATCATTTGCTCCTCGAGTCGCACCTCGTTTGACTCAACCATATCAGTTGTGCCTCGAGTCAGGTCTCGTTTGACTCAACCATATCATTTGCACCTTGAGTCGGGCCTCGTTTGACACAACCATATCATTTGCACCTCGAGTCAGACCTCATTTGACATAACCATATCATTTGTGCCCGAGTTGGCCCTCGTTTGATTCAACCATATCATTTGCGCCTAGAGTCGGGCCTCGTTTGACTTAACCATATCAGTTGTGCCTCGAGTCGGGCCTCATTTTACTCAACCATATCATTTGCGCCTCGAGTCGAGCCTCATTTGACACAACCATATCATTTGTGCCCCAAGTCAGGCCTCATTTGACTCAACCATATCATTTACACCTCGAGTCGGGCCTCGTTTGACACAACCATATCATTTGTGCCCCGAGTTGGGCCTCGTTTTACTCAACCATATCGGTTGTCTGTCAAGTCAGGACTCATTTGACACAACCATATAAGTTGTGCCTTGAACCAGGCCCCGTTTGACTCAACCATATCATTTGCACCTCGAGTCGGGCCTCGTTTGACTCACCCATATCATTTGCGCCTCGAGTCAGCACTCGTTTCACTCAACCATAACAAATGTGCCTCGAGTCGGGCCTCATTTCACTCAACCACATCAGTTGTGCCTCAAGTGGGGACTCGTTTGACTCAACCATATCAGTTGTGCCTTGAGTCAGGACTCGTTTGACTGAGCCCTATCAGTTGTGCTTCGAGTCGGGCCTCATTTGACTCAACCATTTCATTTGTGCCTTGAGTCGGGCCTCATTTGACACAACCATATCAGTTGTGCCTCGAGTCGGGCCTTATTTGACTCAACCATATCACTTACGCCTCGAGTTGGGCCTCGTTTGGAACAACCATGTCATTTATGCACGAGTTGGGCCTCGTTTGATTCAACCATATCTTTTGCGCCTAGAGTCAGGCCTCGTATGACTCAATCATATCATTTTCACCTCGAGTCAGGCCTTCTTTAACTCAACCAAATAAATTGCGCCTCGAGTCGGGCCTCGTTTGACTCAACCATATTGGTTGTCCCTCAAGTCGGGACTCGTTTGACACAACCATATCAGTTATGCCTTGAACCAGGCCTCGTTTGACTCAACCATATCATTTGCACCTCAAGTCGGGTTGACTCACTCATATCATTTGCGCCTTGAGTCAGCACTCGTTTCACTCAACCATAACAAATGTGCCTCAAGTCGGGCCTCATTTCACTCAACCACATCAGTTGTGCCTTGAGTCGTGCCTCGTTTGACTCAACCATAACTGTTGCGCCTCGAGTCAAGCCTCAATTGACACAACCATATCATTTGTGCCCCGAGTTGGGCCTCATTTGACTCAACCATATCATGTACGCCTCGAGTCGGGCCATGTTTGACACAACCATATTATTTGCGCCTTGAGAGGGCATCATTTGACTCAACCATATCAGTTGTGCCACGACTCAGGCCTCGTTTGACTCAACCATATCGGTTGTCCCTCAAGTCGGGACTTGTTTGACACAACCATATCAATTGTGCCTTGAACCAGGCCTCGTTTGACTCAACCATATCATTTGCAACTCGAGTCAGGCCTCGTTTGACTCACCCATATCATTTGCGCCTCGAGTCAACACTCGTTTCACTCAACCATAACAAATGTGCCCTGAGTTGGGCCCCATTTCACTCAACCACATCAGTTGTGCCTTGAGTCGTACCTCGTTTGACTCAACCATATCTGTTGTACCTCGAGGCGGGCCTCGTTTGACTCAACCCTATCAACTGTGCCTCGAGTTGGGACTCATTTGTCTTAACCATATCAGTTGTGCATCAAGTTGGGCCTCGTTTGACTCAACCATATCATTTGCGCCTCGAGTTAGGCATCGTTTGACTCAACCATATCATTTGCGCCTCGAGTTGGCCATCATTTGACTCAACCATATCATTTTCGCCTCGAGTCAGCACTCGTTTGACTCCACCAAGCCCTATTTGACTCAACCACATCAGTTGTGCCTCGAGTCCGGCCTCGTTTGACTCAACGATATCTATTGTGCCTCAAGGCTGGCCTCGTTTGACTCAACCATATTAGTTGTGCCTCGAATCGAGACTCGTTTGAATTAACCATATAAGTTGTGCCTCGAGTCCGGTCTCGTTTGACTCAATCATATTATTTGTGCCTCAAGTCGGGCCTCGTTTGACTCAACCTTATTATTTGCGCCTCGAGTCGGGCCTCGTTTGACTCAACCATATCATTTGTGCCTCGAGTCGAGGCTCGTTTGACACAACCATATCATTTGTGCCCCAAGTCGGGCCTTATTTGACTCAACCATATTATTTGCGCCTAAAGTTGGGCCTCGTTTGACACAACCATATCATTTGTACCTCGAGTCAGGCCTCATTTGACTCAACCATATGATTTGCACCTCGAGTTGGGCCTTGTTTGACTCAACCATACCATTTGTACCTCGAGGCAGGCCCCATTTGTTTGAACCGCATCATTTGTGCCTAGAGACGATCCTCGTTTAACTCAACCATATCGGTTGCCCCTCAAGTCAGGACTCGTTTGACACAACCATATCAGTTATGCCTTGAGCCAGGCGTCGTTCGACTCAACCATATCATTTGCGCCTCGAGTCAGGCCTCGTTTGACTCAACCATATCATTTACGCCTTGAGTCAGCACTCGTTTGACTTAACCATAACAAATGTCCCTCGAGTCAGGCCTCATTTGACTCAACCATATCAGTTGTGCCTTGAGTCGGGCCTCGTTTGACTAAACCATATCTGTTGTACTTCGAGGCAGGCCTCGTTTGACTTAACCATATCATTTATGCCTCGAGTCGGGCCTCGTTTGACTCAACGATATTAATTGTGCCTTGAGTCGGGCATCGTTTGACTAAACCAAATAGATTGCGCCTCGAGTCAGGCCTCGTTTGACTTAATTATATCATTTTTGCCTTGAGTCGCGCCTCATTTGACTCAACCATATCAGTTGGGCCTCGAGTCGGGTCTCGTTTGACTCAACCATATCATTTGCGCCTCGAGTCGGGCCTTGTTTGACACAACCATATTATTTACTCCTCGACCGGGACTCATTTGACTCAACCATATCATTTGTGCCCTGAGTCAGGCCTCATTTGACTCAACCATATCATTTGCGCCTCAAGTCGGGCCTCATTTGACATAACGTTATCATTTGTGCCCGAGCCAGCCCTCGTTTGATTCAACCATATCATTTGCACCTAGAGTCGGGCCTTGTTTGACTCAATCATATCATTTGCGCATCGAGTCGGGCCTTGTTTAACTTACCCTTATAATTTGCACCTCGAGTCAGGCCTCGTTTGATTCAACCAGATCAAATGTGCCTCGAGTCAGACCTCGTTTGACTTAACCATATCAGTTGTCCCTCAAGTCGAGACTTGTTTGACTCAACCATATCGGTTGTGCCTTGAGCCCGGCCTCATTTGACTCAACCATATCATTTGCGCCTCCAGTCGAGCCTCATTTGACTCAACCATATCATTTGTAACTCTCGAGTCGTGCCTCGTTTGACTCAACCATAACATTTGTGCCTCGAGTTAGGCCCCGTTTGACTCAACCATATCATTTGCACCTCGAGTCAGGCCTCGTTTGATACAACCCTATCATTTGTGCCCCGAGTTGGGCCTTGTTTCTGTCAATCATATCATTTGCACCTTGAGTCGGGCCTCGTTTGACTCAACCAGATCAAATGTGCCTCGAGTCGGGCATCGCTTGACTTAACCATATCAATTATTCCTCAAGTCGGGACTCGTTTGACTCAACCATATCAGTTGTGATTTGAGCCAGGCCTCGTTTGACTCAACCGTATCATTTGTGCCTCGAGTCGAGCTTCGTTTGACTCAACCATATCATTTGCACCTCGAGTCGGGTCTCGTTTGACTCAACCATATCAGTTACACCTTGAGTGTGGCCTCGTTTGACACAACCTTGTCATTTGTGCCTTTAGTCAGGCCTTGTTTGACATGACCATATAATTTGCGCCTCGAGTCGGGCCTCGTTTGACAGAACCATATCACTTGCGCCCCAAGTCGGGCATCGTTTGACATAACCATATCATTTGTGCCTCGAGTCAGGCCCCGTTTAACTCAACTAAATAAATTGCGCCTCGAGTCAGGCCTCGTTTGACTCAATCATATCATTTGCGCCTCGAGTCGCGCCTCGTTTGACTCAACCATATCAGTTGGGCCTCGAGTCGGGTCTCGTTTGACTCAACCATATCATTTGCACCTTGAGTCGGGCCTCGTTTGACATAACCATATCATTTGCGCCACGAGTCAGACCTCATTTGACAAAACCATATCATTTGTGCCCGAGTCGGCCCTCATTTGATTCAACCATATCATTTGCGCCTAGAGTCGGGCCTCGTTTGACTTAACCATATCAGTTGTGCCTCGAGTCGGGCCTCGTTTGACTCAACCATATCAGTTGAGCCTCGAGTCGAGTCTCGTTTGACTCAACCATATCATTTGTGCCTCGAGTTGGGCCTCGTTTGACACAACCATATTATTTGCGCCTTGAGTGGGCGTCGTTTGACTCAACCATATTAGTTGTGCCACGAGTTGGGCCTCGTTGGACTCAACCATATCATTTGTGCCTCGAGTCAGCACTCGTTTGATTCAACCATAACAAATGTGCCTCGACTCAACCATATCATTTGCACCTCGAGGCGGCCCTCATTTGAGTCAACCACATTAGTTGTGCCTCAAGTCGAGCCTCGTTTGACTCAACCATATCTGTTGTGTCTCGAGGCAGGCCTTGTTTGACTCAACCATATCAGTTGTGCCTCGAGTCGGGACTCGTTTGACTTAACCTTATCAGTTGTGCCTTGAGTCGGGCCTCGTTTGACTCAACCGTATCATTTGTGCCCCGAGTCGAGCCTTGTTTGACTCAATCATATCATTTGTAACTCGAGATAGGCCTTGTTTAATTCAACCATTTGATTTGCACCTACAATCGATCCTTGTTTGACTCAATCATATCATTTGCGCCTCGAGTCGGGCCTCATTTAACTTACCCTTATAATTTGCGCCTTGAGTCAGGCCTCGTTTGAATCAACTAGATCAAAAGTGCCTTGAGTCGGGCCTCATTTGACTCAACCATATCGGTTGTCCCTCAAGTCGGGACTCGTTTGACACAACTATATCAGTTGTGCCTTGAGCCAGGCCTCATTTGACTCAACCATATCATTTGCGCCTCGAGTCGGGCCTCGTTTGACTCAACCATATCTTTTGCGCCTCGAGTCAGTACTCGTTTGACTCCACCATAACAAATGTGCCTCGAGTCAGGCCTCATTTCACTCAACCACATCAGCTGTGCCTCGAGCCAGGCCTCGTTTGACTCAACCATATCTGTTGTGCCTCGAGGCGGGCTTCGTTTGACTCAACCATATTAGTTGTGCCTCGAGTCGGGACTTATTTGACATAACCATATCAGTTGTGTGTCAAGTCGGGCCTCATTTTATTCAACGATATTACTTGTGCCTCGAGTCGGGCCTCGTTTTACTCAACCATATTATTTGCGCCTTAAGTCGGGCCTCGTTTGACTCAACCATATCATTTGCGCCACGAGTCGAGCCTCGTTTGACACAACCATATCATTTGTGCCCCGAGTCGGGACTCATTTGACTCAACCATATCATTTACGCTGCGACTCGGGCCTCGTTTGACACAACCATATCATTTATGCCCCGAGTCGGGCCTCGTTTGACTTAACCATAGCATTTGTACCTCGAGTCGTGCCTCGTTTGATTCAACCATATCATTTGTGCCTAGAGTCGGGCCTCATTTGACTCAATCATATCATTTGCGCCTTGAGTCGGGCCTTCTTTTACTTAACCTTATAATTTGCGCCTCGATGCAGGCCTCGTTTGATTTAACCAGATCAAATGTACCTCGAGTCGGGCCTTGTTTAACTCAACCATATCAATTGTCCCTCAAGTCAGGGCTTGTTTGACTCAACCATATCAGTTGTGCCTTGAGCCAGGCCTCGTTTGACTCAACCATATGATTTGCGCCTCAAGTCGGGCCTCGTTTGACTTAACGATATCGTTTACGCCTCGAGTCGGGCCTCGTTTGACACAACCCTATCATTTGTGCCCCGAGTCGGGCCTCGTTTAACTCAACCATATCATTTGTACCTCAAGTCGGGCCTCGTTTCTCTAAATCATATCATTTGCGCCTCAAGTCAGGCCTCGTTTGACTTACCCTTATAATTTGCGCCACGAGTCAGGCCTCGTTTGACTCAACCAGATCAAATGTGCCTCGAGTCGGGCATCACTTGACTTAACCATATCAGTTATCCCTCAAGTCGGGACTCGTTTGACGAAACCATATTAGTTGTGCCTTGAGCCGGGCCTTGTTTGACTCAACCATATCATTTGTGCCTTGAGTCGAGGTTCGTTTAACTCAACCATATCATTTGCACCTCGAGTTGGGCCTCGTTTGACTCAACTATATCAGTTGTACCTCGAGTGTGGCCTCGTTTGACACAACCTTGTCATTTGCACCTTGAGTCAGGCCTTATTTGACTTGACCATATCATTTGCGCCTCGAGTTGGGCCCCGTTTGACTCAACCATATCATTTGTATCTCGAGTCGGGCCACATTTGGCTTAACCAAATAAATTGTGCCTCGAGTCGGGCCTCGTTTGACTCAACCATATCATTTGCGCCTTGAGCTGGGCCTCGTTTGACACAACCATATCATTTGTGCCCTGAGTCGGGCCTTGTTTGACTCAACTATATCATTTGTTCCTTGAGTCAGGCCTCGTTTGACTCAACCATATCATTTGTACCTCGAGGCAGGCCTCATTTGATTCAACCGTATCATTTGCGCCTAGAGTCGGGCTTCGTTTGACTCAACAATATCAATTGCACCTCGATTTAGACCTCGTTTGACTCAACCATATCATTTGCGCCTCAAGTTGGGCCTCGTTTGACACAATAATATCATTCGCGCCTCGAGTCAGGCCTCGTTTGACTCAACCATATCATTTGCGCCTTGAGTCGGGCCTCGTTTGACACAACTATATCATTTGTGCCCTGAGGCAGGCCTCATTTGACTTAACCATATCACTTGCACATCGAGTCGGGACTCATTTGACATAACCATATCATTTGTGCCCAAGTCGGCCCTCATTTGATTTAACCATATCATTTGCGCCTAGAGTAGGGCCTCGTTTGACTCAATCATATTATTTGTGCCTCAAGTCGGGCCTTGTTTAACTTACCCTTATATTTTGCACCTCGAGTCAGGCCTCATTTGATTCAACCAGATCAAATGTGGCTCGAGTCGGGCCTCGTTTGACTCAACCATATCAGTTGTCCCTCAAGTCAGGGCTTGTTTGACTCAACCATATAAGTTGTGCCTTGAGCCAAGCCTCGTTTGACTCAACCTGATCATTTGCGCCTCAAGTCGGGCCTCGTTTGACTCAACCATATCATTTGTAACTCTCGAGTCGAGCCTCATTTGACTGAACCATATCAATTGCACCTCAAGTTGGGCCTCATTTGACTCAACCATATCATTTGTGCCTTGAGTCGGGCCTCGTTTGGCACAACCCTATCATTTGTGCCTCGAGTCAGGCATCGTTTGCTCAACCATATCATTTGTGCCTTGATTCGGCCTCGTTTGACTCAACCATATCATTTGCGCCTCGAGCCGGGCCTCGTTTGACACAATCATATCATTTGCGCCTTGAGTCAGGCCTCATTTGACACAACCATATCATTTGCGCCTCGAGTTGGGCCTCGTTTGACTCAACCATATCATTTGCGCCTCGAGTCGAGCCTCGTTTGACCTAACCCCATCATTTGTGCCCCAAGTCGGGCCTCGTTTCACTCAACCATATCATTTGTACCTCGAGTTGGGCCTCGTTTGTCTCAATCATATCATTTACGCCTCAAGTCGGGCCTCGTTTGACTTACCCTTATAATTTGCGCATCGAGTCAGGCCTCGTTTGACTCAACCAGATCAAATGTGCCTCGAGTCGGGCCTCGCTTGACTTAACCATATCAGTTGTGCCTTGAGTCGAGCCTCGTTTGACTCAACCATATCAGTTGTGCCTTGAGGCAGGCCTCATTTGACTTAACCATATCAGTTGTGCCTCGAGTCAAGCTTCGTTTGACTCAACCATATCATTTGCACATCGAGTCGGTCCTCCTTTGACTTAACCATATCAGTTGCACCTCAAGTGTGGCCTCGTTTGACACAACCTTGTCATTTGTGCCTTGAGTATGGCCTTGTTTGACTTGACCATATCATTTGCGCCTCGAGTCGGGCCTTGTTTGACTGAACCATATCCCTTGCACCCCGAGTCGGGCATTGTTTGGCACAACCATATCATTTGTGCCTCGAGTCGGGCCCCGTTTGACTCAACCATATCATTTGCATCTCGAGTTAGGCCACATTTAACACAACCATATCATTTGTGCCATGAGTCGGGCCCCGTTTGAGTCAACCATATCATTTGCATCTCGAGTCGGGCCACATTTGACACAACCATATCATTTCTGCCTCGACTTGGGCCTCATTTGACTCAACCATATCAATTGCGCCTCGAGTCAGGCCTTATTTGACTCAACCAAATAAATTACGCCTTGAGTCGGGCCCTGTTTGACTTAACCATATCGTTTGCACCTCGAGTCGGGCTTCGTTTGACTTACCCTTATAACTTGTGCCTCGAGTTAGGCCTCATTTGACTCAACCATATCAAATGTGCCTCGAGTCGACACTCATTTGACTCAACCACATCAGTTGCGCCTCGAGTCGGGCTTCGTTTGACTCAACCATATAATTTGCGCTTCGAGACGGGCCTCGTTTGACTCAACTGTATCTGTTGTGCCACAAGGTGGGCCTCGTTTGACTTAACCATATCAGTTGTGCCTCGAGTCGGGCCTCGTTTGACTCAACCATAATATTTGTGCCTCGAGCCGGGCCTTATTTGACTCAACCATATCATTTGCGCCTCGAGTTGGGCCTCGTTTGACACAACCATATCATTTGTGCCCCGAGTCAGACCTTGTTTAACTTAACCATATCATTTGCGACTCGAGTCGGGCCTCGTTTGACACAACCATATCATTTGTGCCCCGAGTCGGGCCTGGTTTGACTCAACCATATCATTTGTTCCTCGTGTCGGGCCTTGTTTGATTCAACCATATCATTTGCGCCTAGAGACGGGCCTCGTTTGACTCAATCATATCATTTGCGCCTCGAGTGGGCCCTCATTTGACTTACCCTTATAATTTGCAACTCGAGTCAGGCCTCGTTTGACTCAACCAGATCAAATGTGCCTCCAGCTGGGCCTCGTTTGACTCAATCATATCAGTTGTCCCTCAAGTCCGGACTCGTTTGACTCAACCATATAAGTTGTGCCTTGAACCAGGCCTCGTTTGACTCAACCATATCATTTATACCTCGAGTCGGGCCTCGTTTGACATATCATTTGTGCCTCGAGTCGGGCCTCGGTTGACTCAACCATAACAAATGTGCCACGAGTTGGGCCTCATTTGACTCAACCACATCAGTTGTGCCTAGAGTCGGGCCACGTTTGACTCAACCATATCTGTTGTGCCTCGAGGCAGGCCTTGTTTGACTCAACCATATAAGTTGTGCCTCGGCTCGAGACTCATTTGACTTAACCATATCAATTATGCGTCAAGTCGGGCCTCGTTTGATTCAACGATATTATTTGTGCCTCGAGTCGGCCCTTGATTGACACAACCATATCATTTGTGCCCCTAGTCGGGCCTCGTTTGACTTAACCATATCAATTGCATCTCGAGTCGGCCCTCGTTAGACACAACCATATCATTTGTGCCCCGAGTCGGGCCTCGTTTGACTTAACCATATCATTTGTACCTCGAATCACGCCTCATTTGATTCAACCATATCATTTGCGCCTAGAGTTGGGCCTCGTTTGACACAATCATATCATTTGCACCTTGAGTCGGGCCTTGTTTAACTTACCCTTACAATTTGCGCCTCGAGTCAGGCCTCGTTTGATTCAACCAGATCAAATGTGCCTCGAGTCGGGCCTTATTTGACTCAACCATATCAGTTATCCCTCAAGTCGGGGCTTGTTTGACTCAACCATATCAGTTGTGCCTTGAGGCAGGCCTCATTTGACTCAACCATATCATTTGCGCCTCGAGACAGGCCATGTTTGACTCAACCATATCATTTATGCCTCGAGTCGAGCCTCGTTTGACACAACCCTATCGTTTGTGCCCCGAGTCGGGCCTCGTTTGACTAAAACATATCATTTGTACCTCGAGTCGGGCCTCGTTTGTCTCAATCATATCATTTGCGCCACGAGTTGGGCCTCGTTTGACTTATCCTTATAATTTACGCCTCGAGTCAGGCCTCGTTTGACTCAACTAGATCAAATTTGCCCCAAGTCGGACCTCGCTTGACTTAACCATATTAGTTGTCCCTGAAGTCGGGACTCGTTTGACTCAACCATATCAGTTGTGCCTTGAGCCAGGCCTCGTTTGACTCAACGATATCATTTGTGCCTTGAGTCAAGCTTCGTTTGACTCAACCATATCATTTGCGCCTCGAGTCGGGCCTCGCATGACTTAACCATATTAGTTGCCCCTCAAGTCGGGACTCGTTTGACTTAACCATATCAGTTATGCCTTGAGCCAGGCCTCGTTTGACTCAACCATATCATTTGGGCCACGAGTCGGGCCTCGTTTGACCGAACCCCATCATTTGTGCCCCAAGTCGGGCCTCGTTTGACTCAACCATATCATTTGTACCTCGAGTCGGGCCTCGTTTGTCTCAATCATATCATTTGTGCCTCCAATCGGGCCTCGTTTGACTTACCCTTATAATTTGCGCATCGTGTCAGGCCTCGTTTGACTCAACCGATCAAATGTGCCTCGAGTCGGGCCACGGTTGACTTAACCATATCAGTTTTCCCTTAAGTCGGGCCTTGCTTGACTAAACCATATCAGTTGTTCCTTGAGCCAGGCCTCGTTTGAATCAACCATATCAGTTGTGCCTCGAGTCAAGCTTCGTTTGACTCAACCATATCATTTGCACATCAAGTCGGTCCTCCTTTGACTTAACCATATCAGTTGCACCTCGAGTGTAGCCTCATTTGACACAACCTTGTCATTTGCGCCTTGAGTCTGGCCTTGTTTGACTTGACCATATCATTTGCGCCTCAAGTCGTGCCTCGTTTGACTGAACCATATCACTTGCACCCCAAGTCGGGCATCGTTTGACACAACCATATCATTTGTACCTCGAGTCGGGCCCTGTTTCACTCAACCATATCATTTGCATCTCGAGTTAGGCCACATTTGACACAACCATATTATTTGTGCCTCGAGTCGGGCCCCGTTTGACTCAACCATATCATTTGAATCTCAAGTCAGGCCACATTTGACACAACCATATCATTTGTGCCTCGAGTTGGGCCTCATTTGACTTAACCATATCAATTGCGCCTCGAGTCGGGCCTTGTTTGACTCAACCAAATAACTTGCGCCTCGAGTCGGGCTCTATTTGACTCAACCATATCATTTGCGCCTCGAGTTGGGGTTCGTTTGACTTACCCTTATAATTTGTGCCTCGAGTTAGGCCTCATTTGACTCAACCATATCAAATGTGCCTCGAGTCGAGACTCGTTTGACTCAAACACATCAATTGCGCCTCGAGTCGGGCCTCGTTTGACTCAACCATATCATTTGTGCTTCGAGTCGGGCCTCGTTTGACTAAACCGTATCTGTTGTGCCACAAGGCGGGCATTGTTTGACTTAACCATATCAGTTGTGCCTCGAGTTGGGACTCAATTGGCTTAACCATATCAGTTGTGCCTCGAGTCGGGCCTCGTTTAACTCAACCATAATATTTGTGCCTCGTGCTGGGCCTTATTTGACTCAACCATATCATTTGCGCTTCGAGTCGGGCCTCGTTTGACACAACCATATTATTTGTGCCCCGAGTCAGGCCTCGTTTGACTCAACCAGATCAAATGTGCCTCAAGTCAGACCTCGCTTGACTTAACCATATCGGTTGTCCCTCAAGTCGGGACTCGTTTAACTCAACCATATCAGTTGTGCCTTCAGCCAGGCCTCGTTTGTCTGAACGATATCATTTGTGCCTTGAGTTGAGCTTTGTTTGACTCAACCATATCATTTGCACCTCGAGTCGGGCCTCGCTTGACTTAACCATATCAGTTGCCCCTCGAGTCGGGACTCGTTTGACTTAACCATATCAGTTATGCCTTGAGCCAGTCCTCGTTTCACTCAACCATATCATTTGCGCCTTGGGTCGGGCCTCGTTTGACCTAACCCCATCATTTGTGCCCCAAGTCGGGCCTCGTTTGACTCAACCATATCATTTGTACCTCAAGTCGGGCCTCGTTTGTCTAAATCCTATCATTTGCGCCTCAAGTCGGGCCTCGTTTGACTTACCCTTATAATTTGCGTATCGAGTCAGGCCTCGTTTGACTTAACCAGATCAAATGTGCCTCGAGTCGGGCCTTGCTTGACTTAACCATATCAGTTTTCCCTCAAGTCAGTCCTTGTTTGACTCAACCATATCAGTTGTGCCTTGAGCCAGGCCTCGTTTGACTCAACCATATCAGTTGTGCCTCGAGTCAAGCTTCGTTTGACTCTACCATATCATTTGCACATCGATTTGGTTCTCCTTTGACTTAACCATATCAGTTGCATCTCGAGTGTGGCCTCGTTTGACACAACCTTGTCATTTGAGCCTTGAGTCCGGCCTTGTTTGACTTGACCATATCATTTGTGCCTCGAGTCAAGCCTTGTTTGGCTGAACCATATCACTTGCACGCCGAGTCGGGCATCGTTTGACACAACCAAATCATTTGTGCCTCGAGTCGGCCCCCGTTTAACTCAACCATATCATTTGCATCTCGAGTTAGGCCACATTTGACACAATCATATCATTTGTGCCTCGAGTCGGGCCCCGTTTGACTCAACCATATTATTTGCATCTCGAGTCGGGCCACATTTGACACAACCATATCATTTGTGCCTTGAGTTGGGCCTCATTTGACTCAACCATATTAATTGCGCCTCGAGTCGGGCCTTGTTTGACTTAACCAAATAAATTGCGCCTCGAGTCGGGCCCTGTTTGACTCAACCATATTATTTGCGCCTCGAGTCAGGCTTCGTTTGACTTACACTTATAATTTGTGCCTCGAGTTAGGCCTCATTTGACTCAACCATATCAAATGTGCCTCGAGTCGAGACTCATTTGACTCAACCACATCAGTTGCACCTCGAGTCGGGCCTCGTTTGACTTAACCATATCATTTGTGCTTCGAGTCGGGCCTCGTTTGACTAAACTGTATCTGTTGTGCCACAAGGCGGGCCTCGTTTGACTCAACCATATCAGTTGTGCCTCGAGTTGGGACTCAATTGATTTAACCATATCAGTTAGGCCTCGAGTCAGGCCTCGTTTGACTCAACCATAATATTTGTGCCACGAGCCGGGCCTCATTTGACTCAACCATATCATTTGTGCCTCGAGTTGGGCCTCATTTGACACAACCATATCATTTGTGCCCCGAGTCGGGCCTTGTTTGACTCAACCATATCATTTGCGCCTCGAGTCGGGCCTCGTTTGAGACAATCATATCATTTGTGCCCTGAGTCGGGCCTTGTTTGACTCAACCATATCATTTGGACCTTGAGTCGGGCCTCGTTTGATTCAACCATATCGTTTGCGCCTAGAGTCGGGCCTTGTTTGACTCAATCATATCATTTGCGCCTCGAGTCAGTCCTCGTTTGACTTACCCTTATAATTTCTGCCTCGAGTCAGGCCTCGTTTGACTCAACCAGATCAAATGTACCTCGAGTTGGGCCTCATTTGACTCAACCATATTAGTTGTCCCTCAAGTCTAGACTTGTTTGACTCAACCATATCAGTTGTGCCTTGAGCTAGGCCTCGTTTGACTTAACCATATCATTTGTGCCTCAAGTCGGGCACCGTTTGACTCAACCATATCATTTGCGCCTTGAGTCAGCACTCGTTTGATTCAACCATAACAAATGTACCTCAAGTCGGGCCTCATTTGACTTAACCACATCAGTTGTGGCTCGAGTTGGGCCTCGTTTGACTCAACCATATCTGATGTGCCTCGAGACTGGCCTCGTTTGACTCAGCCATATTATTTGTGCTCGAGTCGGGCCTCGTTTTACTCAACCATATTATTTGTGCCTCGAGTCGGGCCTCGTTTGACTCAACTGTATCATTTCTGCCTCGAGTCGGGCCTCGTTTGATACAACCATATCATTTGTGCCCCGAGTCGGGCTTCGTTTAACTCAACCATATCACTTGCGCCTCAAGTTGGGCCTCGTTTGACACAACCATATCATTTTTACCCCGACTCGGGCCTCGTTTGACTCAACCATATCATTTGTACCTCAAGTCGGGCCTTGTTTGATTCAACTATATCATTTGCTCCTCGAGGCGGGACTCGTTTGACACGATCATATCATTTGCGCCTCGAGTCGGGCCTCGTTTGACTCAACCATATCAAATGTTCCTCGAGTCAGACCTCATTTGACTTAACCATATCAGTTGTGCCTCGAGTCTGGCCTTTTTTGACTCAACCATATCATTTACGCTTTGAGTCGGGTATCATTCGACTCAACCATATCAGGTGTGCCTCGAATTGGGCCTCGTTTGACTCAACCATACCATTTGTGCCTTGAGTCGGGCCTCGTTTGACACAACCATATCATTTGTGCCTTGAGTCGGGCCTCGTTTGACTCAACAATATCATTTGTGCCTCGAGTCGGGCCTCGTTTGACACAACCTTATCATTTGTGCCTTGAGTCGGGACTTGTTTGACACAACCATATTATTTGCCCTCGAGTCGGGCCTCGTTTGACTTAAGCATATCAGTTGTCCCTCAAGTCGGGACTCGTTTGACTCAACCATATCAGTTGTGCCTTGAGCCAGGCCTCGTTTGACTCAACCATATCAGTTGTGCCTCGAGTCGAGCTTCGTTTGACTCAACCATATCATTTGCACCTTGATTCGGGACTCATTTGACTCAATCATATCAGTTGCACCTCGAGTGTGGCCTCGTTTGACACAACCTTGTCATTTGTGCCTTGAGTCAGGCCTCGTTTGACTTGACCATATCATTTTCGCCTCTAGTCGGGCCTCGTTTGACTGAACCATATCACTTGCACCCCGAGTCGGGCATCGTTTGACACAACCATATCATTTGTGCCACGAGTCAGGCCCCATTTGACTCAACCATATCATTTGCATCTTGAGTCGGGCCACATTTGACACAACCATATCATTTGTGCCTCGAGTCAGGCCCCGTTTGACTCAACCATATCATTTGCATCTCGAGTCGGGCCACATTTGACACAACCATATCATTTCTACCTCGAGTCGGGCCTTGTTTGACTGAACCATATCAATTGCTCCTCAAGTCGGGCCTTGTTTGACTCAACCAAATAAATTGCGCCCCGAGTCAGGCCCCGTTTGACTCAACCATATCATTTACGCATCGAGTCAGGCTTCAATTGACTTACCCTTTTAATTTGCGCCGCGAGTTAGGCCTTATTTGACTTAACCATATCAAATGTGCCTCGAGTCGAGACTCGTTTGACTCAACCACATCAGTTGTGCCTCGAGTCGGGCCTTGTTTGACTCAACCACATCATTTGTGCTTCGAGTCGGGCCTCGTTTGACTCAATCTTACCTGTTGTGCCTCAAGGCGGGCCTCGTTTGACTCAACCATATCAGTTGGGCCTCGAGTTGGGACTCATTTGACTTAACCATATCAGTTGTGCCTCGAGTCAGTCCTCATTTGACTCAACCATAATATTTATGCCTCGAGTCGGGCCTCATTTGACTTAACCATATCATTTGCGCCTCGAGTTGGGCCACGTTTGACATAACCGTATCATTTGTGCCCCAAGTCGGGCCTTCTTTGACTCAACCATATCATTTGCGCCTCGAGTAGGGCCTTGTTTGACACAACCATATCATTTGTGCCCCGAGTCGGGCCTCGTTTGACTCAACATATCATTTGTACCTCGCATTGGGCCTCGTTTGATTCAACCATATCGTTTACGCCTAGAGTCAGGCCTCGTTTGACTCAATCATATCATTTGCGCCTCGAATCGGGCCTCGTTTGACTTACCCTTCTAATTTGTGCCTCGAGTCAGGCCTTGTTTGAGTCGACCAGATCAAATGTGCCTCGAGTCGGGCCTCGTTTGACTCAACCATATCAGTTGTCCCTCAAGTCGGGACTCGTTTGACTCAACCATATAAGTTTTGCCTTGAGCCAGGTCTCGTTTGACTCAACCATATCATATGTGCCTCGAGTCAGCACTCATTTGACTTAACCATAACAAATGTGCCACGAGTCGGGCCTTATTTGACTCAACCACATCAGTTGTGCCTCGAGTCGGGCCTCGTTTGACTCAACCATATCTGTTGTGCCTCGAGGTGGGCCTCGTTTGACTCAACCATATCAGTTGTGCCTCGGCTCAACACTCATTTGACTTAACCATATTAGTTGTGCGTCAAGTCAGGCCTCGTTTAATTCAACGATATTATTTGTGCCTCGAGTCAAGCCTCGTTTGACACAACCATATCATTTGCGTCTCGAGTCAGGTCTCGTTTGACTTAACCATATCATTTGTACCTCGAGTCGGGCCTCGTTTGATTCAGCCATATCATTTACGCGTAGAGTCAGGCCTCGTTTGATTCAATCATATCATTTGCACCTTGAGGCAGGCCTTATTTGACTTACCCTTAGAATTTGTGCCTCGAGTCAGGCATCGTTTGATTCAACCAGATCAAATATGCCTCGAGTCGGGCCTCGTTTGACTCAACCATATCAGTGGTGCCTCAAGTCGGGGCTTGTTTGACTCAACCATATCAGTTGTGCCTTGAGCCAGGCCTCATTTAACTCAACCATGTCATTTACGCCTCGAGTCGGGCCTTGTTTGACTCAACCATATCATTTGTAACTCTCAAGTCGAGCCTCGTTTGACTCAACCATATCCTTTGTGCCTCGAGTCGGGTCTCGTTTGACACAAGCCTATCATTTGTGCCCCGAGTCGGGCCTCGTTTGTCTCAATCATATCATTTGCACCTCGAGTCAGGCCTCGTTGGACTTACCCTTATAATTTACGCCTCGAGTCAGGCATCGTTTGACTCAACCAAGTCAAATGTGCCTCAAGTCAGGCCACGCTTGACTTAACCATATCAGTTCTCCCTCAAGTCGGGACTTGTTTGACTCAACCATATCAGTTGTGCCATGAGCTAGGCCTCGTTTGACTCAACCATATCATTTGCGCCTTGAGTTGAGCTTCGTTTGACTCAACCATATCATTTGCGCCTCGAGTCAGGCCTCGCTTGACTTAACCATATCAGTTGCCCCTCAAGTCGGGACTCGTTTGACTCAACCATATAAGTTATGCCTTGAGACAGGCCTCGTTTGACTCAACCATATAATTTGCGCCTCGAGTCAGGCCTCGTTTGACTAAACCTTATCATTTGCACCTCGAGTCGGGCCTCGTTTGACTTACCCTTATAATTTGTGCCTTGAGTCTGGCCTCGTTTGACTCAACCTGATCAAATGTACCTCGAGTCGGGCCTCATTTGACTCAACCATATCAGTTGTCCCTCAAGTCGAGACTTGTTTGACTCAACCATATCAGTTGTGCCTTGAGCCAGTCCTCGTTTGACTCAACCATAACCTTTGCGCCTCAAGTCGGGCCTCGTTTGACTCAACCATATCATTTGCGCCTTGAGTTAGGCCTTGTTTGACACAACCCTATCATTTGTGCCCCGAGTCAGGCCTCGTTTGACTCAACCATATCATTTGTACCTCGAGTCGGGCCTCGTTTGACTCAATTATATAATTTACACTTCGAGTCGGGCCTCGTTTGACTTTCCCTTATAATTTATGCCTCGAGTCAGGCCTCGTTTGACTCAACCAGATCAAATGTGCCTTGAGTCGGGCCTCGTTTGACTCAACCATATCAGTTGTGCCTTGAGCTAGGACTCGTTTGACTCAACCATATTAGTTGTGCCTTGAGCCAGGCCTCGTTTGACTCAACCATATCATTTGCACCTCGAGTCGAGCTTCGTTGGACTTAACCATATCATTTACACCTCGAGTCAGGCCTCGTTTGACTCAACCATATCAATTGCACCTCGAGTGTGGCCTCGTTCGACACAACCTTGTCATTTGCACCTCAAGTCAGGCCTCATTTGACTTAACCATATCTATTGTGCCTCGAGTCGGGCCTCGTTTGACTCAACCATATCCGTTGTTCCTTGAGTTTTTGACCCAACCATATCAGTTGTGGCTCGCATCAGGCCTTGTTTGACTCAACCGTATCATTTGCACCCTGAGTCGGGCCATGTTTGACACAATCATATCATTTGAGTCTCGAGTCAGTCCTCATTTGACTCAACCATATCAAATGTGCCTCGAGTCAGGCCTCGTTTGACACAACCACATTAGTTGTGCCTCGAGTCGGGCCTCATTTGACTTAACTAAATCATTTGCGCTTCAAGTCGGGCCTTATTTGACTCAACCATATCAAATGTGCCTCGAGTCGAGCCTCGTTTGACTCAACCACATTAGTTGTGCCTCGAGTCAGTCCTCGTTTGCTTCAACCATATCATTTGCGCTTTGAGTCGGGCCTCATTTGATTCAACCATATCAGTTGTGCCTTGAGTTGGGCCTCGTTTGACTCAACCAGATCAGTTGTGCCTCGAGTCAGGAATTGTTTGACTCAACCATATCAGTTGTACCTCGAGTTGGGCCTCGTTTAACTTAACCATATGATTTGCGCCTCAAGTCGGGCCTCATTTCACACAATCATATCATTTACGCCTCGAGTCAGGCCTCGTTTGACTCAACCGTACCTGTTGTGCCTCGACTCGGTCCTCGTTTGACTAAACCATATCATTTGCACCTCGAGTCAGGCCTAGTTTGACATAACCATATCATTTGTTCCTTGAGTCGGGCCTCGTTTGACTCAACCGTATTATTTACGCCTCGAGTCAGGCCTTGTTTGACTTACCCTTATAATTTGTGCCTCGAGTCATGCCTCGTTTGACTCAACCATATCAAAGGCGACTCGAGTCAGGCATCGTTTGACTGGACCACATCAGTTGTGCCTCGAGTCGGGACTCGTTTGACTCAACCACATCAGTTGTGCCTCGAGTTGGGCCTCGTTTGACTTAACCATATCGTTTGTGCCTCGAGTTGGGCCTCATTTGACTCAACCATATCATTTGTGCCTTGAGTCGGGCCTCGTTTGACACAATCATATCATTTGCGTCTTGAGTCGGGCCTCGTTTGACTCAACCATATCAGTTGTGCCTCGAGTCGGGCCTTGTTTTACTCAACCATATTAGTTGGGCCTCGAGTCGGGTCTCGTTTAACTCAACCATATTATTTGTGCCTAGAGCGGGCCTCGTTTGACCTAACCTTATCAATTGTGCCATGAGTTGGGCCTCGTTTGACTCAACCATATCATTTGTGCCTCGAGTCAGTACTCGTTTGACTCAACCATAACAAATGTGCCTCGAGTCAAGCCTTATTTGACTCAACCACATCTGTTGCGCCTTGAGTCGGGCCTCATTTGACTCAACCATATCTATTGTGCCTCGAGGCGGGACTCGTTTGACTCAACCATATAAGTTGTGCTTCGAGTCGAGCTTCGTTTGACTCAACCATATCATTTGTATCTCGAGTTGGGCCTCGTTTAACTTAACCATATCATTTGCGCCTCAAGTCGGGCCTCATTTCACACAATCATATCATTTATGCCTCGAGTCGGGCCTCGTTTGACTCAACCATACCTGTTGTGCCTCGACTCGGTCCTCGTTTGACTCAACCATATCATTTGCAACTCGAGTCGGGCCTCGTTTGACTTACCCTAATATTTGTGCCTCGAGTCAGGTCTCGTTTGATTCAACCAGATGAAATGTGTCTCGAGTTGGGCCTCATTTAACTAAACCATATCAGTTATCCCTTAAATTGGGACTCGTTTGACTCAACCATATCAGTTGTGCCTTGAGCTAGTTCTCATTTGACTCAACCATATCATTTGCGCCTCGAGTTGGGCCTCGTTTGACTTAACCATATCATTTGTGCCTCGAGTCAACACTCGATTGACTCCACCAAAACAAATGTACCTCGACTCGGGCCTCATTTGACTCAACCACATCAGTTGTGCCTCGAATCGGGCCTTGTTTGACCCAACCATATCATTTGTACCTCAAGTCGGGCCTTGTTTGACACAACCATATCATTTGTGCCCCGAGTCGGGCTCGTTTGACTCAACTATATCATTTGCACCTCGGGTCAGGCCTCGTTTGACTGAACCATATCACTTGCACCCCGAGTTGGGCATCGTTTCACACAACCATATCATTTGTGCCTCGAGTCGGGCCCCGTTTGGCTCAACCATATCATTTGCATCTTGAGTCGGGCCACATTTGACACAACCATATCATTTGTGCCTCGAGTCGGGCCCCGCTTGACTCAACCATATCATTTGCCTCTCGAGTTGGGCCATATTTGACACAACCATATCATTTCTGCCTCGAGACAGGCCTCGTTTGACTCAACCATATCAATTGCGCCTCGAGTCGGGCCTTGTTTGACTCAACCAAATAAATTACGCCCTAAGTCGGGCCCTGTTTGACTCAACCATATCATTTGCAGCTCGAGTTGGGCTTTGTTTGACTTACCCTTATAATTTATGCCACGAGTTAGGCCTCATTTGACTCAACCATATTAAATGTGCCTCGAGTCGAGACTCGTTTGACTCAACCACATCAGTTGTGCCTCGAGTCGGGCCCCGTTTGACTCAACCATATCATTTGCGCTTTGAGTCAGGCCTCGTTTGACTCAACCTTATCTGTTGTGCCTCAAGGCGGCCCTTGTTTGACTCAACCATATCAGTTGTACTTCGAGTTGGGACTCGTTTGACTTAACCATATCAGTTGTGCCTCGAGTCAAGCCTCGTTTGACTCAACCATATCATTTGTCCCTCGAGTCGGGCCTCGTTTGACCCAACCATATCATTTGTGCCCCGAGTCGGGCATCGTTTGACTCAACCATATCATTTGTGCCTCGAGTCGAGCCTCGTTTGCCCCACCATATCATTTGTGCCCCGAGTTAGGCATCGTTTGACTCAACCATATCATTTATACCTCAAGTCGGGCCTCGTTTGATTCAACCATATCATTTGCGCCTAGAGTTGGGCCTCGTTTGACTCAATCATATCATTTGCACCTCGAGTCGAGCCTCGTTTCACTTACCCTAATAATTTGCGCCTCGAGTCAGATCTCATTTGATTCACCAGATCAAATATGTGTCGAGTCGGGCCTCGTTTAACTCAATCATATCAGTTATCCCTTAAGTCGGGACTCGTTTGGCTTAACCATATCAGTTGTGCCTTGAGCCAATCCTCATTTGACTCAACCATATCATTTGCGCCACGAGTCAGGCCTCGTTTGACTTAACCATATCATTTGCGCCTCGAGTCAACACTCGTTTGACTCTACCAAAACAAATGTGCCTTGATTTGGGCCTCATTTGACTCAACCACATCAGTTGTGCCTCGAGTCGGGCCTCGTTTGACCCAACCATATCATTTGCGCCTCAAGTCGGGCCTCGTTTGACATAACCATATCATTTGTGCCCCGAGTCGGGCCTCGTTTGACTCAACTGTATCATTTGCGCCTCGAGTCGGGCCTCGTTTGACTGAACCATATCACTTGCACCCTGAGTCGGGCATAGTTTGACATAACCATATCATTTGTGCCTCGAGTCGGGCCCCGTTTGACTCAGCCATATCATTTGCATCTTGAGTTGGGCCACATTTGACATAACCATATCATTTGTGCCTCGAGTCGGGCCCCGCTTGACTCAACCATATCATGTGCATCTCGAGTCGGACCACTTTGACACAACCATATCATTTCTGCCTCGAGTTAGGCCTCGTTTGACTCAACCATATCAATTGCGCCTTGAGTCGGGCCATATTTGACTAAACCAAATAAATTGCACCCTGAGTCGGGCCTCGTTTGACTCAACCATATCATTTGTGCCTCGAGTCGGGCTTCGTTTGACTTACCCTTATAATTTGCACCTTGAGTTAGGCCTCATTTGACTCAACCATATCAAATGTGCCTCGAGTCGAGACTCGTTTGACTCAACCACATCAGTTGCACCACAAGTCGGGCCTCGTTTGACTTAACCATATCATTTGCGCTTCGAGTCGGGCCTTATTTGACTCAACCTTATCTGTTGTGCCTCAAGGCGAGCCTCGTTTGACTCAACCATATCAGTTGTGCCTCGAGTTGGGACTCGTTTGACTTAACCATATCAGTTATGTCTCGAGTCGGGCCTCGTTTGACTCAACCATAATATTTACGCCTCGAGTCGGACCTCATTTGACTCAACCATATCATTTGTGCCTCGAGTTGGGCCTCGTTTGACACAACCATATCATTTGTGCCCCAAGTCGGGCGTTCTTTGACTCAACCATATCATTTGCGCCTCAAGTTGGACCTCGTTTGACACAACCATATCATTTGTGCCCCGAGTTGGGCCTCGTTTGACTCAACCATATCATTTGTACCTCGAGGCGGGCCTCGTTGGATTCAACCATATAGTATGCGCCTAGAGTCGGCCTCGTTTGACTCAATCATATCATTTGCACCTCGAGTCGGGCCTCGTTTGACTTACCCTTATAGTTTGCGCCTCGAGTCAGCCCTCGTTTGACTCAACCATATCAATTGCGCCTCGTGTCAGGCCTCGTTTGACTCAATCATATCAGTTGTCCCTCAAGTCGGGACTCCTTTGACTCAACCATATAAGTTGTGCCTGGAGCCATGCCTCGTTTGACTCAACCATATCATTTGTGCCTCGAGTCGGGCCTCGTTTGACTTAACCATATCATTTGTGCCTTGAGTCGGGCCTTGTTTGACTCAACCATATCATTTGTGCCTCGAGTCAGCACTTGTTTGACTCAACCATAACAAATGTGCCATGAGTCGGGCCTCATTTGACTCAACCACATCAGTTGTGCCTCGTGTCAGGCCTCGTTTGACTCAACCATTTTCGTCGTGCCTCGAGGCGGGCCTCGTTTGACTCAACCATATTAGTTGTGTTTCGGCTCGAGACTCATTTAACTTAACCATATTAGTTGTACGTGAAGTCGGGCCTCGTTTGATTCAATGATATTATTTGTGCCTAGGCAAGCCTCGTTTGACACAACCATATTATTTGTGCCCCGAGTCGGGCCTCGTTTGACTCAATCATATCATTTGTGTCTCGAGTCGGGCCTCGTTTGACACAACCATATCATTTGTGCCCCGAGTCGAGACTCGTTTGACCTAACTATATCATTTGTACCTCGAGTTGGGCCTCGTTTGATTCAACCATCTCATTTTCGCCTAGAGTCGGGTCTCGTTTGATTCAATCATATCATTTGCACCTTGAGTCGAGCCTTGTTTGACTTACCCTTAGACTTTGCGCCTCGAGTCAGGACTCGTTTAATTCAACCAGATCAAATGTGCCTCGAGTCGGGCCTCATTTGACACAACCGTATCAGTTATGCCTCAAGTCGGGGCTTGTTTGACTCAGCCATATCAGTTGTGCCTTGAGCCAGGCCTCGTTTGACTCAACCATATCATTTACGCCTCGAGTCGGGCCTCGTTTGACTCAACCATATCATTTGTAACTCTCAAGTCGGCCCTCGTTTGACTCAACCATATCATTTGCGCCTCGAGTCGGGCCTTGTTTGACACAACCCTATCATTTGTGCCCCGAGTCGGGCCTCGTTTGACTTAACCATATCATTTGTACCTCGAGTTGGGCCTCGTTTGTCTCAATCATATCATTTGCACCTCGAGTCGGGCCTTGTTGGACTTACCCTTACAATTTATGCCTCGAGTCAGGCCTCGTTTGACTCAACCAGATCAAATGTACCTCGAGTCAGGCCTCGCTTGACTTAACCATATCAGTTGTCCCTCAAGTCGGGATTCGTTTGACTCAACCATATCAGTTGTGCCTTGAGCCAGGCATCGTTTGACTCAACCATATCATTTGTGCCTTGAGTCGAGCTTCGTTTGACTCTACCATATCCTTTGCACCTCAAGTCGGGCCTCATTTGACTTAACCATATAAGTTGCCCTCTAAGACGGGACTCATTTGACTAAACCATATCAGTTATGCCTTGAGCCAGGCCTTGTTTGACTCAACCATATCATTTGTGCCTCGAGGCGGGCCTCGTTTGACTCAACCATATCATTTGCACCTCGAGTCAGGCCTCATTTGACACAACCATATCATTTGTGCCCCAAGTCGAGCCTTCTTTGACTCAACCATATCATTTGCGCCTCGAGTCGAGCCTTGTTTGACATAACCATATCATTTGTGTCCCGAGTTGGGCCTCGTTTGACTCAACCATATCATTTGTTCCTTGAGGTGGGCCTCATTTGACTCAACCATATCATTTGCGCCTTGAGTCAGACCTCGTTTGACTTACCCATATAATTTATGCCTCGAGTCTGGCCTCGTTTGACTCAACCAGATCAAATGTGCCTCGAGTCGGGCCCCGTTTGACTCAACCATATCAGTTGTCCCTCAAGTTGAGACTTGTTTGACTCAACCATATCAGTCGTCCCTTGAGCCAGGCCTTGTTTGACTCAACCATATCCTTTGCGCCTCGAGTCGGGCCTCGTTTAACTCAGCCATATCGTTTGCGCCTCGAGTTAGGCCTTGTTTGACACAACCTTATCATTTGTGCCCCAAGTCGGGTGTTCTTTGACTCAACCATATCATTTGCGCCTCGAGTTGGGCCTCGTTTCACACAACCATATCATTTGTGCCCCCAGTCGGGCATTCTTTGACCCAACCATATCATTTGCGCCTCGAGTTGGGCCTCGTTTGACACAACCATATCATTTGTGCCCGAGTCAGGCCTCGTTTGACTCAACCATATCATTTGTACCTCGAGGTGGGCCTCGTTGGATTCAACCATATACTATGCGCCTAGAGTCGGGCCTTGTTTGACTCAATCATATCATTTACGCCTCGAGTCGGGCCTCGTTTGACTTACCCTTGTAGTTTGCACCTCGAGTTAGCCCTCGTTTGACTCAACCATATCAATTGTGCCTTGAGTCGGGCCTTGTTTGACTCAATCATATCAGTTGTCCCTCAAGTCGGGACTCCTTTGACTCAACCATATAAGTTGTGCCTGGAGCCAGGCCTCGTTTGACAAAATCATATCAGTTGTCCCTCAAGTCGGGGCTTGTTTGACTCAGCCATATCAATTGTGCCTTGAGCCAGGCCTCGTTTGACTCAACCATATCATTTACGCCTCGAGTCGGGCCTCGTTTGACTCAACCATATCATTTGTAACTCTCAAGTCGGCCCTTGTTTGACTCAACCATATCATTTGCGCCTCGAGTCGGGCCTTGTTTGACACAACCCTATCATTTGTGCCCCGAGTCGGGCCTCGTTTGACTTAACCATATCATTTGTACCTCGAGTTGGGCCTCGTTTGTCTCAATCATATCATTTGTGCCTTGAGTCGGGCCTCGTTGGACTTACCCTTACAATTTATGCCTCGAGTCAGGCCTCGTTTGACTCAACTAGATCAAATGTGCCTCGAGTCAGGCCTCGCTTGACTTAACCATATCAGTTGTCCCTCAAGTCGGGACTCGTTTGACTCAACCATATCATTTGTGCTTTGAGTCGAGCTTCGTTTGACTCTACCATATCCTTTGCACCTAAAGTCAGGCCTCGTTAGACTTAACCATATAAGTTGCCCCCTAAGACGGGACTCGTTTGACTCAACCATATCAGTTATGCCTTGAGCCAGGCCTTGTTTGACTCAACCATATCATTTACGCCTCGAGGCGGGCCTCGTTTGACTCAACCATATCATTTGCGCCTCGAGTCGGGCCTCGTTTGACACAACCATATCCTTTGTGCCCCAAGTCGGGCCTTCTTTGACTCAACCATATCATTTGCGCCTCGAGTTGGGCCTCGTTTGACACAACCATATCATTTGTGCCCCGAGTTGGGCCTTGTTTGACTCAACCATATCATTTGTTCCTTGAGGTGGGCCTCATTTGACTCAACCATATCATTTGCGCCTCGAGTCAGACCTCGTTTGACTTAGCCATATAATTTGTGCCTCGAGTCTGGCCTCGTTTGACTCAACCAGGTCAAATGTGCCTCGAGTCGGGCCCCGTTTGACTCAACCATATCAGTTGTCCCTCAAGTCGAGACTTGTTTGACTCAACCATATCAGTCGTCCCTTGAGCCAGGCCTCGTTTGACTCAACCATATCCTTTGCGCCTCGAGTCGGGCCTCGTTTGACTCAACCATATCATTTGCGCCTCGAGTTAGGCCTTGTTTGACACAACCCTATCATTTGTGGCCCAAGTCGGGCATTGTTTGACTCAACCATATCATTTGCGCCTCGAGTTGGGCCTCGTTTGACACAACCATATCATTTGTGCCCCCATTCAGGCATTCTTTGACCCAACCATATCATTTGCGCCTCGTGTTGGGCCTCGTTTGACACAACCATATCATTTGTGCCCCGAGCCAGGCCTCGTTTGACTCAACCATATCATTTGTACCTTGAGGCGGGCCTCGTTGGATTCAACCATATAGTATGCGCCTAGAGTCGGGCCTCGTTTGACTCAATCATATCATTTGCGCCTCGAGTCGGGCCTCGTTTGACTTACCCTTACAGTTTGCACCTCGAGTCAGCCCTCGTTTGACTCAACCATATCAATTGTGCCTCGAGTCGGGCCTCGTTTGACTCAATCATATCAGTTGTCCCTCAAGTCGGGACTCCTTTGACTCAACCATATAAGTTGTGCCTGGAGCCAGGCCTCGTTTGACACAATCATATTAGTTGTCCCTCAAGTCGGGGCTTGTTTCACTCAGCCATATCAATTGTGCCTTGAGCCAGGCCTCGTTTGACTCAACCATATCATTTACGCCTCGAGTCGGGCCTCGTTTGACTCAACCATATCATTTGTAACTCTCAAGTCGGCCCTCGTTTGACTCAACCATATCATTTGCGCCTCGAGTCGGGCCTTGTTTGACACAACCCTATCATTTGTTCCCCGAGTAGGGCCTCGTTTGACTTAACCATATCATTTGTACCTCGAGTTGGGCCTCGTTTGTCTCAATCATATCATTTGCGCCTCGAGTCGGGCCTCGTTGGACTTACCCTTACAATTTACGCCTCGAGTCAGGCCTCGTTTGACTCAACCAGATCAAATGTGCCTCGAGTCAGGCCTCGCTTGACTTAACCATATCAGTTGTCCCTCAAGTCGGGACTCATTTGACTCAACCATATCAGTTGTGCCTTGAGCCAGGCCTCGTTTGACTCAACCATATCATTTGTGCCTTGAGTCGAGCTTCGTTTGACTCTACCATATGATTTGCACCTCAAGTCGGGCCTCGTTTGACTTAACCATATCGGTTGTCCCTTAAGTTGGGACTCGTTTGACTCAACCATATCAGTTATGCCTTGAGCCAGGCCTTGTTTGACTCAACCATATCATTTGCGCCTCGAGTCAGGCCTCGTTTGACTCAACCATATCATTTGTGCCGCGAGTCAGGCCTCGTTTGACTCAACCATATCATTTGTAATTCGAGTTAGGCCTCGTTTGACTCAATCATATCATTTGCGCCTCGAGTCGGGCCTCGTTTGACTTTCCCTTATAATTTACGCCTCAAGTCAGGCCTCGTTTGACTCAACCAGATCAAATGTGCCTCGAGTCGGGCCTCGTTTGACTCAACCATATCAGTTATGCCTTGAGCCAGGACTCGTTTGACTCAACCATATCAGTTGTTCCTTGTGCCAGGCCTCGTTTGACTCAACGATATCATTTGTGCCTCGAGTCGAGCTTCGTTTGACTCAACCATATCATTTGCACCTCGAGTTAGGCCTCGTTTGACTCAACCATATCAGTTGCACCTCGAGTGTGGCATCGTTTGACACAACCTGGTCATTGGCGCCTCAAGTCAGGCCTCACTTGACTTAACCATGTCTATTGTGCCTCGAGTCGGGCCTCGTTTGACTCAACCATATCATTTGTGCCTCGAGTCAGGCCTCGTTTGACTCAACCATATCATTTGTACTTCGAGTTAGGCCTCGTTTGACTCAATCATATCATTTGCGCCTCGAGTCGGGCCTCGTTTGACTTTCGCTTATAATTTGCGCCTCGAGTCAGGCCACGTTTGACTCAACCAGATCAAATGTGGCTCGAGTCGGGCCTCGTTTGACTCAACCATATCAGTTGTGCCTTGAGCCAGGAGTCGTTTGACTCAACCATATCAGTTGTTCCTTGTGCCAGGCCTCGTTTGACTCAACCATATCATTTGTGCCTCGAGTCGAGCTTTGTTTGACTCAACCATATCATTTGCACCTCGAGTCAGGCCTCGTTTGACTCAACCATATCAGTTGCACCTCGAGTGTGGCATCGTTTGACACAACCTGGTCATTGGCGCCTCAAGTCAGGCCTCACTTGACTTAGCCATGTCTATTGTGCCTCGAGTCGGGCCTCGTTTTACTCAACCATATCCGTTGTGCCTCGAGTCGGGACTCGTTTGACTCCACCATATAATTTCTGGCTCGCATTAGGCCTCGTTTGACTCAACCATATCATTTGCACCCCAAGTCGGGCCACGTTTGACACAATCATATCATTTGTGTCTCCAGTTAGTCCTCATTTGACTTAACCATATCAAATGTGCCTCGAGTCGGGCCTCGTTTGACTCAACCACATTAGTTGTGCCTTGAGTCGGGCCTCATTTGACTTAACCAAATCATTTGCACTTTGAGTCGGGCCTTATTTGACTCAACCATATCAAATGTGCCTCGAGTCGGGCCTCGTTTGACTCAACCACATCAGTTGTGCCTCGAGTCAGGCCTCGTTTGCTTCAACCATATCATTTGCGCTTTGAGTCAGGCCTCATTTGATTCAACCATATCAGTTGTGCCTCGAGTTGGGCCTCGTTTGAATAAACCATATCAGTTGTGCCTCGAGTCGGGCCTCGTTTGGCTCAACCATATCATTTGCACCTCGAGTCAGGCCTCGTTTCACACAATCATATCATTTATGCCTCGAGTCGGGCCTCGTTTGACTAAACCATATAAGTTGCGCCTCGATTCGGGCCTTGCTTGACTCAACCATATCATTTGCACCTCGAGTCAGGCCTTGTTTGACACAACCATATCATTTGTGCCTTGAGTCGGGACTCATTTGACATAACCATATTATTTGCGCCTCGAGTCGGGCCTCGTTTGACTTACCCTTATAATTTGCGCCTCGAGTCTGGCCTCGTTTGACTCAACCATATCAAAGGTGACTCAAGTCGTGCATCGTTTGACTAGACCACATCAGTTGTGCCTCGAGTCGGGCCTTGTTTGACTCAACCATATCGTTTGTGCCTCGAGTCGGGCCTCATTTGACTCAACCATATCATTTGTGCCTTGAGTTGGGCCTTGTTTGACACAATCATATAATTTGCGTCTCGAGTTGAGCCTCGTTTGACTCAACCATATCAGTTGTGCCATGAGTCGGGCCTCGTTTGACTCAACCATATCAGTTGGGCCTCGAGTCGGGTCTCGTTTGACTCAACCATATTATTTGCGCCTAGAGCGGGCCTCGTTTGACTCATCCTTATCAGTTGTGCCATGAGTCGGGCCTCGTTTGACTCAACCATATCAATTGTGCCTCGAGGCAAGCCTCATTTGACTCAACCATATCAGTTGTGCCTCGGCTCGAGACTCATTTGACTTAACCATATCAGTTATGCATCAAGTTGGGCCTCGTTTGATTCAACGATATTATTTGTGCCTCGCGTCGGGCCTTGTTTGACCTAACCATATCATTTGTGCCCCAAGTCGGGCCTCGTTTGACTCAACCATAACATTTGCGTCTCGAGTCGGGCCTCGTTTGATACAACCATATCATTTGCGCCTAGAGTCGGGCCTCATTTGACTCAATCATATCATTTGCACCTCGAGTCGGGCCTCGTTTGACTTACCCTAATAATTTGCGCCTCGAGTCAGGTCTCGTTTGAATCAACCAGATCAAATGTGTCTCAAGTCGGGCCTCGTTTAACTCAAGCATATCAGTTATCCCTTAAGTTGGGACTTGTTTGACTCAACCATATCAGTTGTGCCTTGAGCCAGTCCTCATTTGACTCAACCATATCATTTACGCCTCGAGTTGGGCCTTGTTTGACTTAACCATATCATTTGCGCCTCAAGTCAACACTCGTTTGACTCCACCAAAACAAATGTGCCTCGAGTCGGGCCTCATTTGACTCCACGACATCAGTTGTGCCTCAAGTGGGGCCTCATTTGACTTAACTATATCATTTGTGCCCTGAGTCGGGCCTCGTTTGACTCAACCATATCATTTGTACCTCGAGTCGGGCCTCGTTTGATTCAACCATATCATTTGCGCCTAGAGTCGGGCCTCGTTTGACTCAATCATATCATTTGCACCTCGAGTTGGGCCTCGTTTGACTTACCCTAATAATTTGCGCCTCGAGTCAGGCCTTGTTTGATTCAACTAGATCAAATGTGCCTCGAGTTGGCCCTCGTTTGACTCAACCATAACATTTGCACCTCGAGTCGGGCACCGTTTGACTCAACCATATCATTTACGCCTCGAGTCACCACTTGTTTGACTCAACCATAACAAATGTACCTCGAGTCGGGCCTCATTTGACTTAACCACATTAGTTGTGCCTCAGGTCGGGCCTTGTTTGACTCAACCATATCTGTTGTGCCTCGAGTCGGGCCTCGTTTGACTCAACCATATTATTTGCGCCTCGAGTTGGGCCTCATTTGACTTAACCATATCATTTGCGCCTTGAGTCAGGCCTTGTGTGATACAACCATATCACTTGTGCCCCGAGTTGGGCCTCATTTGACTCAACTATATCACTTGCAACAACCATATAATTTTTGCCCCGACTCGGGCCTCGTTTGACTCTACCATATCATTTGTACCTCGAGTCGGGCCTCGTTTGATTCAACTATATCATTTGTGCCTCGAGGCGGGACTCGTTTGACATGATCATATCATTTGCGCCTCGAGTTGGGTCTCGTTTGACTCAACCATATCATTTGCAGCTTGAGTTGGGCCTCATTTGACACAACCATATCATTTGCGCCTTGAGTCAGGCCTCATTTGACATAACCATATCATTTGAGCTTGAGTCAGGCCTCGTTTGATTCAACCATCTCATTTGCGCCGAGAGTCGGGCCTTGTTTGGCACAATCATATCATTTGCACCTCAAGTCGGGCCTCGTTTGACTCAACCATATCATTTGCGCCTTGAGTCGGGCCTCGTTCGACACAACCATATCATTTGTGCCCCGAGTCGGGCCTCATTTGACTCAACCATATTATTTGCGCCTTGAGTCGGGCCTCGTTTGACACAATCATATCATTTGCGCCTCGAGTCAGGCCTTGTTTGACTCAACCATATCAAATGTGCCTCAAGTTAGACCTCGTTTCACTTAACCATATCAGTTGTGCCTCGAGTCTGGCCTTGTTTGACTCAGCCATCTCATTTGCGCTTTGAGTCGGGCATCATTCGACTCAACCATATCTATTGTGCCTCGAGTCGGACCTCGTTTGACTCAACCATATAATTTGTGCCTCGAGTCGGGCCTCGTTTGACACAACCATATCATTTGTGCCTCGAGTCGGGCCTTGTTTGACACGACCATATTATTTGCTCATCTAGTCGGGCCGTTTGACTCAACCATATCATTTGTGCCTGAGTCGGGCCTCGTTTGACACAACCATATCATTTGTGCCTCGAGTCCGGCCTTGTTTGGCAAAATGATATTATTTGCCCTCGAGTCAAGCCTCGTTTGACTCAACCATATTATTTGCGCCTCGAGTCGGGCTTCGTTTGACTTAACCATATCAGTTGTGCCATGTGTCGGGCCTCGTTTGAGTTAACCATATCATTTGCACCTCAAGTCAGCACTCGTTTGACTCAACCATAACAAATGTGCCTTAAGTCAGACCTCATTTGACTCAACCACATCAGTTGTGCCTCAAGTCGGGGCTCGTTTGACTCAACCATATCTGTTCTGCCTCGAGGCAGGCCTCGTTTGACTCAACCATATCAGTGGTGCCTCGAGTCGGGACTCGTTTGACTTAACCATATTAGTTGTGCCTCAAGTCGGGACTCGTTTGACTCAACCATATCATTTACGCTCGAGTCGGGCCTCGTTTGACACAACCATATCATTTGTGCCTCGAGTCGGGCCTCGTTTGACTCAACCATATCATTTGTGCCTCGAGTCGGGCCTCGTTTGACACAACCATATCATTTGTGCCTCGAGTCGGGCCTTGTTTGACACGACCATATTATTTGCTCGTCTAGTCGCACCTCGTTTGACTCAACCATATCATTTGTGCATCAAGTCGGGCCTTGTTTGACACGACCATATTATTTGCTCATCTAGTCGGGCCTCGTTTGACTCAACCATATCATTTGTGCCTCGAGTCGGGCCTCGTTTGACACAACCATATCATTTGTGCCTTGAGTCCGGCCTCGTTTGACACAATGATATTATTTGCCCTCGAGTCAAGCCTCGTTTGACTCAACTATATCAGGTGTGCCTCGAGTCGGGCCTCGTTTGACTCAACCATATTAGTTGGGCCTCGAGTCAGGTCTCGTTTGACTCAACCATATTATTTGCGCCTCGAGTCGGGCCTCGTTTGACTTAACCATATCAGTTGTGCCATGAGTTGGGCCTCGTTTGAGTTAACCATATCATTTGCACCTCAAGTCAACACTTGTTTGACTCAACCATAACAAATGTGCCTCAAGTCAGGCCTTATTTGACTCAACCACATCAATTGTGCCTCGAGTCGGGGCTCGTTTGACTCAACCATTTCTGTTCTGCCTCGAGGCAGGCCTCGTTTGACTCAACCATATCAGTTGTGCCTCGAGTCGGGACTCGTTTGACTTAACCATATTAGTTGTGCCTCAAGTCGGGGCTCGTTTGACTCAACCATATCATTTACGCCTCGAGTCGGGCCTCGTTTGACACAACCATATCATTTGTGCCTCGAGTCGGGCCTCGTTTGACATAAGCATATTATTTGTCCCTATAGTCGAGCCTCGTTTGACTCAACTATATCATTTGTGCCTCGAGTCGGGCCTCGTTTGACATAACCATATCATTTGTGCCTCGAGTCGGGCCTTGTTTCACACGACCATATTATTTGCTCGTCTTGTCGGGCCTCGTTTGACTCAACCATATCATTTGTGCCTCGAGTCAGGCCTCGTTTGACACAACCATATCATTTGTGCCTCAAGTCGGTCCTTGTTTGACACGACTATATTATTTGCTCCTCTAGTCGGGCCTCGTTTGACTCAACCATATCATTTGTGCCTCGAATCCGGCCTCGTTTGACACAATGATATTTTTTGCCCTCGAGTCAAGCCTCATTTGACTCAACCATATCAGTTGTGCCTCGAGTCGGGCCTCGTTTGACTCAACCATATCAGTTGTGCCTCGAGTTGGGCCTCGTTTGACTCAACCATATCAGTTGGGCCTCGAGTCAGGTCTCGTTTGACTCAACCATATTATTTGCGCCTCGAGTCGGGCCTCATTTGACTTAACCATATTAGTTGTGCCATGAGTCGGGCCTCGCTTGAGTTAACCATATGATTTGCGCCTCAAGTTAGCACTCGTTTGACTCAACCAAAACAAATGTGCCTAAAGTTAGGCCTCATTTGACTCAACCACATCAGTTGTGCCTCGAGTCGGGGCTCGTTTGACTCAACCATATCTGTTTTGCCTCGAGGCGGGCCTCGTTTGACTCAACCATATCAGTTGTGCCTCGAATCGGGACTCGTTTGACTTAACCATATCAGTTGTGCCTCAAGTCGAGGCTCGTTTGACTCAACCATATCATTTACGCCTCGAGTCGACCCTCGTTTGACACAACCATATCATTTGTGCCTCGAGTCGGGCCTCGTTTGACATAAGCTTATTATTTGTCCCTATAGTCGGGCCTCGTTTGACTCAACCATATCGTTTGTGCCTCGAGTCGGGCCTCTTTTGACACAACCATATCATTTGTGCCTCGAGTCGGGTCTCGTTTGACACAACCATATTATTTGCCCTCGAGTCGGGACTCGTTTGACTCAACCATAACATTTGCGCCTCTAGTCGGGCCTCGTTTAACACAACCATATCATTTGTGCCCCGAGTCGGGCCTCATTTGACTCAACCATATCATTTGCGCCTCAAGTCGGGCCTTGTTTGACACAACTATATCATTTGTGCCCTGAGTCGGGCCTCATGTGTCTCAACCATATCACTTGTGCCCCGAGTCGGGCCTCGTTTGACTCAACCATATCGTTTGTGCCTCGTGTCATGCCTCATTTGATTCAACCATATCATTTGCGCTTAGAGTCAGGCCTCATTTGACTCAATCATATCATTTGTGCCTTGAGTCAGGCCTCGTTTGACTTACCCTTATAATTTGCGCCTCGAGTCAGGCCTCGTTTGATTCAACCATGTTATTTGCACCTAGAGCGGGCCTCGTTTGACTCAAGCATATCAGTTGTCCCTCAAGTTGGGACTCGTTTGACTCAACCATATCAGTTGTGCCTTAAGCCAGGCCTCATTTAACTCAACCATATCAGTTACGCCTCGAGTCGGGCCCTATTTGACTCAACCATATCATTTGCGCCCTGAGTTGGGCCTCGTTTGACTCAACCATATCATTTGCGCCTCTGGTCAGCACTCATTTGACTCAACCATAACAAATGTACCCCGAGTCAGGCCTCATTTGACTCAACCACATCCGTTGTGCCTCGAGTCGGGCCTCGTTTGACTCAACCATATCAGTTGTGCCTCGAGCTGAGACTCATTTGACTTAACCATATCAGTTGTACCTCGAGTCAGGCCTCGTTTGACACAACCACATCTTTTGTGCCCCGAGTCGGGCCTCGTTCGACACAATCATATAATTTGCACCTCGAGTCGCGCCTCGTTTGGCTCAACCATATCAGTTGTGCATCGAATCGGGCCTCTTTTGACTCAACCATATCAGTTGGGCCTTGAGTCGGGTCTCATTTGACTCAACCATATTATTTGTGCCTCGAGTCGGGCCTCGTTTGACTTAACCATATTAGTTGTGCCATGAGTCGGGCCTCATTTGACTTAACCATATCATTTGCACCTCAAGTCAGCACTCATTTGACTCAACCATAACAAATGTGCCTCAAGTAATGCCTCATTTGACTCAACTGCATCAGTTGTGTCTCGGTCGGGGCTCGTTTGACTCAACCAAATCTGTTTTACCTCGAGGCAGGCCTCGTTTGACTCAACCATATTAGTTGTGCCTCGAGTCGGGACTCATTTGACTGAACCATATCAGTTGTGCCTCAAGTCGGGGCTCGTTTGACTCAACCATATCATTTGCGCCTCGAGTCGGGCCTCGTTTGACACAACCATATCATTTGTTCCTCGAGTTGGGCCTCGTTTGACATAACCATATCATTTGTCCCTATAGTCGGGCCTTGTTTGACTCAACCATATCATTTGTACCTCGTGTCGGGCCTCGTTTGACCCAACCATATCATTTGTGCCTCGAGTCGGGCCTCGTTTGACACAACCATATTATTTGCCCTCGAGTCGGGCCTTGTTTGACTCAACCATATCATTTGCGCCTCTAGTCGGGCCTCGTTTAACACAACCATAGCATGTGTGCCCCGAGTCGGGCCTCATTTGACTCAACCATATCATTTGCGCCTCAAATCGGGCCTCGTTTGACACAAGTATATCATTTGTGCCCCGAGTCGGGCCTCGTTTATCTGAAGCATGTCATTTGTGCCCAGAGTCGGGCCTCGTGTGACTTAACCATATCATTTGTGCCTCGTGTCGTGCCTCGTTTGATTCAACCATATAATTTGCGCCTAGAGTTAGGCCTCATTTGGCTCAATCATATCATTTGCACCTCTAGTCGGGCCTCGTTTGACTCAAGCATATCAGTTGTCCCTCAAGTTGGGACTCGTTTGACTCAACCATATCAGTTGTGCCTTAAGCCAGGCCTCATTTAACTCAACCATATCAGTTGCGCCTCGAGTCAGGCCCTGTTTGACTCAACCATATCATTTGCGCCCCGAGTTGGGCCTCGTTTGACTAAACCATATCATTTGCGCCTCGAGTCAGCACTCATTTGACTCAACCATAACAAATGTGCCCCGAGTCAGGCCTCATTTGACTCAACCACATCTGTTGTGCCTCGAGTCGGGCCTCGTTTGACTCAACCATATCAGTTGTGCCTCGAGTCGAGACTCATTTAACTTAACCATATCAGTTGTGCCTCGAGTCGGGCCTCAGTTTACTCAACCATATTATTTGTGCCTCGAGTAGGGCCTCGTCTGACTCAACCAAATCATTTGCGCCTTGAGTCGGGCCTCGTTTCACACAACCATATCTTTTGCGCCCTGAGTCGGGCCTCGTTTGACACAATCATATAATTTGTGCGTCGAGTCGTGCCTCGTTTAGCTCAACCATATCAGTTGTGCCTCGAATCGGGCCTCGTTTGACACAACCATATTATTTATGCCTCGAGCGGGCCTCGTTTGACTTAACCATATCAGTTGTGCCATGAATCGGCCCTCGTTTGACTTAACCATATCATTTGCACCTTGAGCCAGCACTCGTTTGACTCAACCATAACAAATGTGCCTCGAGTCAGTCCTCATTTGGCTCAACCACATCAGTTGTGCCTCGAGTCAGGCCTCGTTTGACTCAACCATATCTGTTGGTCCTCGAATCGGGGTTCGTTTGACTCAACCATATCATTTGCACCTAGACTTAGGCCTCGTTTGACACAATCATATCATTTGTGCCTCGAGTCGGGCCTCGTTTGACTTACCCTTATAATTTGCGCCTCGAGTCAGGCCTCGTTTGATTCAATCATATTATTTGCGCCTAGAGCGGCCTCGTTTGACTCAAGCATATCAGTTGGCCCTCAAGTCAGGACTCGTTTGACTCAACCATATCAGTTGTGCCTCGAGTCGAGCCCCGTTTGACTCAACCATATCATTTACGCTTCGAGTTGGGCCTCGTTTGACTCAACCATATGATTTGTGCCTCGAGTCGGCACTCGTTTGACTCAACCATAACAAATGTGCCCCAAGTCTGGCCTCATTTGACTCAACCACATCAGTTGTGCCTCGAGTCGGGCCTCGTTTGACTCAACCATATCAGTTGTGCCTCAAGTCGAGACTCATTTGACTTAACCACATCAGTTGTGCCTCAAGTCGGGCCTTGTTTGACTCAACCATATTATTTGTGCCTCGAGTCAGGCCTCGTTTGACTAAACCATATCATTTGCGCCTCGAGTTGGGCCTCGTTTGACTCAACCATATCATTTGCGCATTGAGTCGGACCTCGTTTGACACAATCATATCATTTGCACCTCGAGTTGGGCCTTGTTTGACTCAACCATATCAGTTGTGCCTCGAGTTGGGCCTCGTTTGACTCAACCATATTAGCTGGGCCTCGAGTCGGATCTCATTTTACTCAACCATATGATTTGCGCCCCGAGTCGGGCCTCGTTTGACCCAACCATATCATTTGCGCCTAAAGTAAGGCATCGTTTGACACAACCATATCATTTGTGCCTCGAGTCAGGCCTCGTTTGACTTAATTATATCGTGTGTGCCCCGAGTCGGGCCTCGTTTGACTTAACCATATCATTTGTACCTCGAGTAGGGCCTCGTTTGATTCAACAATATCATTTGCGCATAGAGTTAGGCCTTGTTTGACTCAATCATATCATTTGTGCCTCGAGTCGGGCCTCGTTTGACTTACCCTTATAATTTGCACCTCGAGTCGGGCCTTGTTTGACACGACCATATTATTTGCTCGTCTAGTCGGGCCTCGTTTGACTTAACCATATCATTTGTGCCTCGAGTCAGGCCTCGTTTGACACAACCATATCATTTGTGCCTCGAGTTCGGCCTCGTTTGACACAACCATATTATTTGCCCTCGAGTTAAGCCTCGTTTGACTTAGCCATATCATTTGTGCCTCGATTCAGGCCCGTTTGACTCAACCATCTCATTTGCGCCTCGAGTCAGGTCTCGTTTGACACAACCATATCATTTGTGCCTCGAGTCGGGCCTTGTTTGACATGACCATATTATTTGCTCATCTAGTCGGGCCTCGTTTGACTCAACCATATCATTTGTACCTCGAGTTGGGGCTCGTTTGACACAACCATATCATTTGTGCCTCGAGTCGGCCTCGTTTGACACAACCATATTATTTGCCCTTGAGTCAACCCTCATTTGACTCAACCATATCAGTTGTGTCTTGAGTCAGGCCTCGTTTGACTCAACCATATAAGTTGGGCCTCGAGTCAGGTCTCGTTTGACTCAACCATATTATTTGTGCCTTGAGTCGGGCCTCGTTTGACTTAACCATATCAGTTGTACCATGAGTCGAGCCTCGATTGAGTTAACCATATCATTTGCACCTCAAGTCAGCACTCGTTTGACTCAACCATAACAAATGTGCCTCAAGTCAGGCCTCATTTGACTCAACCACATCAGTTGTGCCTCGAGTCGGGGCTCGTTTGACTCAACCATATCTGTTCTACCTCGAGGCGGGCCTCGTTTGACTCAACCATATCAGTTGTGCCTTGAGTCAGGACTCATTTGATTTAACCATATCAGTTGTGCCTCAAGTTGGGGCTCGTTTGACTCAACCATATCATTTGCGCCTCGAGTCGGGCCTCGTTTGACACAACCATATCATTTGTGCCTCGAGTCGGGCATCGTTTGAATAACCATATTATTTGTCCCTATAGTCGGGCCTTGTTTGACTCAACCATATCATTTGTGCCTCAAGTCGGGCCTCGTTTGACATAACCATATTATTTGCCCTCGAGTCGGGCCTCGTTTGACTCAACCATATCATTTGCGCCTCCAGTCGGGCCTCGTTTATCACAACCATATCATTTGTGCCCCGAGTTGAGCCTTATTTGACTCAACCATATCATTTATGCCCCGAGTCGGTCCTCGTTTGTCTCAACCATATCATTTGTGCCCCGAGTCGGGCCTTGTTTGATTCAACCATATCATTTATGCCTCGTGTCGTGCCTCGTTTGATTCAACCATATCATTTGTGCCTAGAGTCAGGCCTCGTTTGACTCAATCATATCATTTGTGCCTCGAGTCGGGCCTCGTTTGACTTACCCTTATAATTTGCGCCGCGAGTCAAGCCTCGTTTGATTCAACCATATTATTTGCACCTAGAGTGGGCCTCGTTTGACTCAAGCATATCAGTTGTTCCTCAAGTCGGGACTCGTTTGACTCAATCATATCAGTTGTGCCTTAAGCCAGGCCTCATTTAACTCAACCATATTAGTTGCGCCTCGAGTCAGGCCTTGTTTGACTCAACCATATCATTTCTGCCCCGAGTTGGGCCTCGTTTGACTCAACCATATTATTTGTGCCTCGAGTCAACACTCATTTGACTCAACCATAACAAATGTACCCCGAGTCAGGCCTCATTTGACTCAACCACATCCGTTGTGCCTCGAGTCGGGCCTCGTTTCACTCAACCATATCAGTTGTGCCCGAGCTGAGACTCATTTGACTTAACCATATTAGTTGTGCCTCGAGTCGGGCCTCAGTTGACTCAACCATATTATTTGTGCCTCGAGTAGGGCCTTGTTTGACTCAACCAAATCATTTGCACCTCGAGTCGGGCCTCGTTTGACATAACCATAACTTTTGTGCCTCGAGTCGGGCCTCGTTCGACACAATCATATAATTTGCGCCTCGAGTCGTGCCTCGTTTGGCTCAACCATATCAGTTGTGCGTCGAATCGGGCCTCGTTTGACTCAACCATATCAGTTGGGCCTCGAGTCGAGTCTCATTTGACTCAACCATATTATTTGTGCCTCGAGTCGGGCCTCGTTTGACTTAACCATATCAGTTGTGCCATGAGTCGGGCCTTGTTTGACTTAACCATATCATTTGCACCTCAAGTCAGCACTCATTTGACTCAACCATAACAAATGTGCCTCAAGTCAGGCCTCATTTGACTCAACCACATCCGTTGTGCCTCGAGTCGGGGCTTGTTTGACTCAACCATATCTGTTCTGCCTCAAGGCAGGCCTAGTTTGACTCAACCATATCAGTTGTGCCTCGAGTCAGGACTCGTCTGACTTAACCATATCAGTTGTGCCTCAAGTTGGGGCTCGTTTGACTCAACCATATCATTTGTGCCTCGTGTCAGGCCTCACTTGACTCAACCATATCATTTGCGCCTCAAGTCAGGCCTCGTTTGTTTGAACCATATCATTTATGCCCCGAGTCGGGCCTCGTGTGACTTAACCATATCATTTGTGCCTCGTGTCGTGCCTTGTTTGATTCAACCATATCATTTGCGCCTAGAGTCAGGCCCATTTGACTCAAGCATATTAGTTGTCCCTCAAGCCGGGACTCGTTTGACTCAACCATATCCGTTGTACCTTAAGCCAGGCCTCATTTAACTCAACCATATCAGTTGTGCCTCGAGTCGGGCCCTGTTTGACTCAACCATATCATTTGCGCCCCGAGTTGGGCCTCGTTTGACTAAACCATATCATTTGCGCCTTGAGTTAGCACTCATTTGACTCAACCATAACAAATGTGCCCCGACTCAGGCCTCATTTGACTCAACCACATCAGTTGTGCCTCGAGTCGGGCCTCGTTTCACTCAACCATATCAGTTGTGCCTCGAGTCGAGACTCATTTAACTTAACCATATCAGTTGTGCCTCGAGTCGGGCCTCAGTTAACTCAACCATATTATTTGTGCCTCGAGTAGGGCCTCATTTGACTCAACCAAATCATTTGCGCCTCGAGACGGGCCTCATTTCACACAACCATATCTTTTGTGCCCCGAGTCGGGCCTCGTTCGACGCAATCATATAATTTGTGCCCCGAGTCATGCCTCATTTGGCTCAACCATATCAGTTGTGCCTCGAATTGGGCCTCGTTTGACACAACCATACTATTTACGCCTCGAGCGGTCCTCGTTTGACTTAACCATATTAGTTGTGCCATGAATCGGCCCTCGTTTGACTTAACCATATCATTTGCACCTCGAGCCAGCACTCGTTTGACTCAACCATAACAAATGTGCCTCGAGTCGGGCCTCATTTGGCTTAACCACATCAGTTGTGCCTCGAGTCAGGCCTCATTTGACACAACCATATCTGTTGGGCCTCGAATCGGGGCTCGTTTGACTCAACCATGTCATTTGCGCCTAGAGTCGGGCCTCGTTTGACTCAACCATATCATTTGCGCCTTGAGTCAGACCTCGTTTGACACAATCATATAATTTGCAACTCGAGTCAGGCCTCGTTTCACTCAACCATATCAGTTGGGCCTCGAGTTGGGCCTCGTTTGACTCAACCATATCAGCTGGGCCTCGAGTCGGATCTCGTTTTACTCAACCATATGATTTGCGCCCTAAGTCGGGCCTCGTTTGACACAACCATATTATTTTCGCCTCGAGCAGGCATCGTTTGACTCAACCATATCAGTTGTGCCATGAATCGGGCCTTGTTTGACACAACCATATCATTTGCGCCTCGAGTCAGCACTCGTTTGACTCAACCATAACAAATGTACCTCGAGTCGGGCCTCATTTAACTCAACCACATCAGTTGTGCCTCGAGTCAGACCTCGTTTGACTCAACCATATCTGTTGTGCCTCGAGGCGGGCCTCGTTTGACTCAACCATATCAATCATGCCTCGAGTTGGGACTCGTTTGACCTAACCATATCAGTTGTGCCGCGAGTCGGGCCTCGTTTGACTGAACCATATCATTTGTGCCTCGAGTTGAGCCTCGTTTCACAGAACCATATCATTTGTGCACCGAGTTGGGCCTCGTTTGACTTAGCCATATCATTTGCGCCTCGAGTCAGGCCTCGTTTGACATAACCATATCATTTGTGCCCCGAGTCGGGCCTCGTTTGACTTAAACTTATAATTGTGCCTCGAGTCAGGTCTCGTTTGATTCAACTAGATCTAATGTGTCTAGAGTCGGGCCTCGTTTGACTCAACCATATCAGTTGTCCCTTAAGTCGAGACTCGTTTGACTCAACCATATCATTTGTGCCTCGATTCAGGCCCCGTTTGACTCAACCATCTCATTTGCACCCCGAGTCAGGTCTCGTTTGACACAATCATATCATTTGTGCCTCAAGTCGAGCCTCGTTTGACTCAACCATATTATTTACGCCTCAAGTTGGGCCTCGTTTGACTCAACCATATCATTTGGGCCTCGAGTCAGCACCTGTTTGACTCAACTAAAACAAATGTCCTTGAGTCGGGCCTCGTTTGACCCAACCATATCATTTGCGCCTAAAGTAAGGCCTCGTTTGACACAACCATATCATTTGTGCCTCGAGTCAGGCCTCGTTTGACTCAATTATATCGTTTGTGCCCTGAGTCGGGCCTCATTTGACTTAACCATATCATTTGTACCTCGAGTCAGGCCTCGTTTGATTCAACGATATCATTTGCGCATAGAGTCGAGCCTCGTTTGACTCAATCATATCATTTACGTCTTGAGTTGGGCCTCGTTTGACATACCCTTATAATTTGCAACTCGAGTCAGGCCTCGTTTGATTCAACCAGATCAAATGCGCCTCGAGTTGGGCCTTGTTTTACTCAACCATATCAGTTGTCCCTCAAGTCGGCACTCGTTTGACTTAACCATATCAGTTGTGCCTTGAGCCAGTCCTCGTTTGACTCAACCATATCATTTGTGCCTCGAGTTAGCCCTCCTTTGACTCAACCATATCATTTGTACCTCGAGTCAGTCCTCGTTTGATTCAACCAGATCAAATGTGTGTTGAGTCGGGCCTCATTTCACTCAACCCTATCAGTTGTGCCTTGGTTTGACTCAACCATTTCATTTGCACCTCGAGTCAGCACTCATTTGACTCAACCATAACAAATGTGCCTCGAGTCGGTCCTCATTTGACTTAACTCCATCAGTTGTGCCTCGAGTTGGGCCTCGTTTGACTCAACCATATCTATTGTGCCTCGACGCGAGCCTCGTTTTACTCAACCATATCAGTTGTGCCTCGAGTCAGGACTCGTTTGACTTATTCATATTTGTTGTGCCTTGAGTCGAGCCTCACTTGAGTCAACCATATTATTTGTGCCTCGAGTTGGGCCTCGTTTGACTTAATCATATTATTTGCGCCTCGAGTCAGGCCTCATTTGACTCAACCATATCATTTGCGCCTCCAGTCGAGCCTCGTTTGATATAAGCATATCATTTGTGCCCCGAGTCGGGTCTCGTTTGACTCAATTATATCATTTGTGCCCCGAGTCAGGCCTCGTTTGACTCAACCATATCATTTGTACCTCGAGTCGGGCCTCATTTGATTCAACCATATCATTTGCGCCTAGAGTCGAGCATCGTTTGACTCAATCATATCATTTGTGCCTCGAGTCGGGCCTCATTTGACTTACCATTATAATTTATGCCTCGAGTCACTCCTTGTTTGATTCAACTAGATCAAATGTGCCTCAAGTCGGGCCTCGTTTGACTCAACCATATCAGTTGTCTCTCAAGTCGGGACTCGTTTGACTCAACCATATCAGTTGTGCCTGGAGCCAGGCCTCGTTTGGCTCAACCATATCATTTGTACCCCAAGTCGGGCCTGGTTTATTCAACTATATCATTTGCGCCTAGAGTCGGGCCTCGTTTGACTCAACCACATCAATTGTACATCGAGTCAGGCCTCGTTTGACTCAACCATATCTGTTGTGCCTCGAGGCGAGCCTCGTTTGACTCAACCATATCAGTTGTGCCTCGAGTCAGGACTCGTTTGACTTAACCATATCTGTTGTGCCTCGAGTCAGGCCTCATTTGACTCAACCATATTATTTGTGCCTCGAGTCGGGCCTCGTTTGACTTAACCATATTATTTGCACCTCGAGTCGGGCCTTGTTTGACTCAGCCATATCATTTGCGCCTCGAGTCGGGCCGCGTTTGACTCAACCATATCATTTGTGCCTCGAGTCAGGCCTTGTTTAACACAACCATATCATTTGTGCCCCGAGTCAGGCCTCATTTGACGCAACCATATCATTTGTACCTCGAGTCTGGCCTCGTTTGATTCAACCATATCATTTATGCCTCGATTTGGGCCCTGTTTGACTCAACCATTTCATTTGTGCCTCGAGTCAGGCCTCGTTTGACACAATCATATCATTTGTGCCTCGAATCGGGCCTCGTGTGACTCAACCATATCATTTGCGCCTTGAGTCAGGGTTCGTTTGACATAACCATATCATTTGTGCCCGAGTCGGGCTTTGTTTGATTCAACCATATCATTTGCGCCTAGAGTCGGGCCTCGTTTGACCGAAGCATATCATTTGCACCTTGAGTCGGACCTTGTTTGACTTACCCTTATAATTTGCACCTCGAGTCAAGCCTCGTTTCACTCAACCATATCAAATGTGCCTCGAGTCGGTCCTCGTTTGACTTAACCACATCAGTTGTGCCCAGAGTCGGGCCTCATTTGACTCAACCATATCATTTTTACCTCGAGTTGGGCCTCGTTTGACTTAACCATATCATTTTTGCCTCGAGTCGGGCCTCGTTTGACTCAACCATATCATTTGTACCTCGAGGTGGACCTCGTTTGATTCAACCATATCATTTGCGCCTTGAGTCGGGCCTTGTTTGACTCAACCATATCGAATGTGCCTCGAGTTGGGCCTCGTTTGGCTCAACCACATCAGTTGTGCGTCGACACAGGCCTTGTTCGACTCAACCATATCATTTACGCTTTGTGTCGGGCCCCATTCGACTCAACCATATCTGTTATGCCTCGAGTCGGGCCTCATTTGACTCAACCATGTCATTTGTGCCTCAAGTCTGGCCTCGTTTGACACAACCATATCATTTGTGTCTCGAATCGGGCCTCGTTTGACACAACCATATTATTTACCCCCCAAGTCGGGCCTCGTTTGACTCAACCATATCATTTATATCTCGAGTCGGGACTCGTTTGACTCAACCATATCAGTTGTACATCGAGTTAGGCCTCGTTTGACCAACCATATCGTTTGCGCCTCGAGTCGGACCTTGTTTGACTCAACCATATCATTTGCACCTCGAGTTAGGCCTCGTTTGACTTAACCATATCAAATGTGCCTCGAGTCGAACCTCGTTTGACTTAACCACATCCGTTGTGCCTCGAGTCGGGCCGCGTTTGACTCAACCATATCATTTTTGCCTTGAGTCGGGCCTCGTTTGACTCAACCATATCATTTGTACCTCAAGTCGAGCCTCGTTTGATTCAACCATATCATTTATGCCTCGAGTAAGGCCTCGTTTGACTCAACCATATCAGATGTGCCTCATGTCGGGCCTCGTTTGACTTAACCACATCAGTTGTGCCTCGAGTCTGGCCTTGTTTCACTGAACCATATAATTTGCGCTTCAAGTCGGGCCTCATTCGACTCAACCATATTTGTTGTGCCTTATGTCGGGCCTCGTTTGACTCAACCATATCATTTGTGCCTCGACTCAGGCCTCGTTTGGCACAACCATATTATTTGCCCCTCGAGTCGTGCCTCGTTTGACTCAACCATATCATTTATATTTCGAGTCGAGACGCATTTGACTCAACCATATCAGTTGTGCCTTAAGCTGGGCCTCGTTTCACTCAACATATCATTTGTGCCTCGAGTCGGGCCTCGTTTGACTCAACCATATCATTTGCACCTCGAGTCGGGCCTTGTTTGACATAACCATATCATTTGTGCCCCGAGTCGGGTCTCAGTTGGCTCAACCATATCATTTGCGCCTCAAGTCGAGCCTCGTTTGACACAACCATATCATTTGTGCCCAAGTCAGGCCTCGTTTGACTCAACCATATCATTTGTGCCCCAAGTCGGGCCTCGTTTAACTCAACCATATCATTTGCGCCCCGAGTCGGGCCTCGTTTGACTTAACCATATCATTTGTACCTCGAGTCGGACCTTGTTTGATTCAACGATATCATTTGCGCATAGAGTCGGGCCTCGTTTGACTCAATCATATCATTTATGTCTCGAGTCGGGCATCGTTTGACGTACCCTTATAATTTGCACCACGAGTCAGGCCTCGTTTGATTCAACCAGATCAAATGCGCCTCGAGTCGGGCCTCGTTTTACTCAACCATATCAGTTGTCCCTTAAGTCGGGACTCGTTTGACTCAACCATCTCATTTGCGCCTAGAGTCAGGTCTCGTTTGACACAATCATATCATTTATGCCTCAAGTCAAGCCTCGTTTGACTTAACCATATCATTTGCGCCTCGAGTCGGGCCTCGTTTGACTCAACCATAACATTTGGGCCTTGAGTCAGCACTCGTTTGACTCAACCAAAACAAATGTCCTCCAGTTGGGCCTCGTTTGACCCAACCATATCATTTGCGCCTAAAGTAGGGCCTCATTTGAAACAACCATATCATTTGTGCCTCGAGTCAGGCCTCGTTTGACTCAATTATATTGTTTGTGCCTTGAGTCGGGCCTCGTTTGACTTAACCATATCATTTGTACCTCGAGTCAGGCCTCGTTTGATTCAACGATATCATTTGCGCATAGTGTCGGGCCTCGTTTGACTCAATCATATCATTTACGTCTCGAGTCGGGCCTCATTTGATGTACCCTTATAATTTGCGCCTCGAGTCAGGCCTCGTTTGATTCAACCAAATCAAATGCGCCTCGAGTCGGGTCTAGTTTTACTCAACCATATCAATTGTCCCTCAAGTTGGCACTCATTTGACTCAACCATATCAGTTGTGCCTTGAGCCAGGCCTCGTTTGACTCAACCATATCATTTGTGCCCCGAGTCAGGCCTCCTTTGACTTTGAACCTCGAGTCGGGCCTCATTTGATTCAACCAAATCATTTGCGCCTAAAGTCGGGCCTTGTTTAACTTAATCATATGATTTCCGCCTTAAGTCGGTCCTGGTTTGACTTACCCTTATAATTTGCGCCTCGAGTCAGGCCTCGTTTGATTCAACCAGATCAAATGTGCCTCAAGTCGGGCCTCGTTTCACTCAACCCTATCAGTTGTGCCTTGAGCCAGGCCTCGTTTCACTCAACCCTATCAGTTGTGCCTTGAGCCAGGCCTCGTTTGACTCAACCATATCATTTGCACCTCGAGTCAGCACTCGTTTGACTCAAGCATAACAAATGTGCCTTGAGTCGGGCCTCATTTGACTTAACCACATCAGTTGTGCCTTGAGTGGGGCCTCGTTTGACTCAACCATATCTATTGTGACTCAACGCGAGCCGTGTTTGACTAAACCATATCAGTTGTGCCTCAAGTCGGGACTCGTTTGACTTAACCATATCTGTTGTGCCTCGAGTCGGGCCTCGTTTAACTTAATCATATTATTTGCGCCTCAAGTCGGGCCTCGTTTGACTTAACCAAATCAGTCGGGCCTCATTTGACTCAACCATATCATTTGCGCCTCCAATCGAGCCTCGTTTGACACACCCATATCATTAGTGCCCCGAGTCGAGCCTCGTTTGACTTAATTGTATCATTTGTGCCCCGAGTCAGGCCTCATTTGACTCAACCATATCATTTGTACCTTGAGTTGGGCCTCGTTTGATTCAACCATATCATTTGCGCCTAGAGTCAGGCCTCGTTTGACTTAATCATATCATTTGCGCCTCGAGTCGGGCCTCGTTTGACTTACCCTTATAATTTATGCCTCGAGTCACTCCTTGTTTGATTCAACTAGATCAAATGTGCATTGAGTCGGGCCTCGTTTGACTTAACCATATCAGTTGTCCCTCAAGTCAGGACTCGTTTGACTCAACCATATCAGTTGTGCCTTGAGTCAGGCCTCATTTGACTTAACCATATCATTTGTGCCCTGAGTTGGGCCTCGTTTGACTCAACCATATCATTTGTACCTCGAGTCGGGCCTCGTTTGATTCAACTATATCATTTGCGCCTAGAATTGGGCCTCGTTTGACTAAACCACATCAGTTGTACATCGAGTCGGGCCTCGTTTGACTCAACCATATCTGTTGTGCCTTGAGGCGAGCCTCGTTTGACTCAACCATATCAGTTGTGCCTCGAGTCAGGACTCGTTTGACTTAACCATATCTGTTGTGCCTCGAGTCGGGCCTCATTTGACTTAACCATATTATTTGTGCCTCGAGTCGGGCCTCGTTTGACTTAACCATATTATTTGCGCCTCGAGTCGGGCCTGGTTTGACTCAGCCATATCATTTGCGCCTCGAGTTGGGCCTCATTTGACTCAACCGTATCATTTGCGCCTCGAGTAGGGCCTTGTTTAACACAACCATATCATTTGTGCCCCGAGTCGGGCCTCGTTTGACGCAACCATATCATTTGTACCTCGAGTCAGGCCTCGTTTGATTCAACCATATCATTTATGCCTCGATTTGGGCCCTGTTTGACTGAACCATTTCATTTGTGCCTCGAGTTAGGCCTCGTTTGACATAATCATATCATTTGTGCCTCAAATCGGGCCTCGTTTGACTCAACCATATCATTTGCTCCTTGAGTCAGGCTTCATTTGACACAACCATATCATTTGTGCTTGAGTCAGGCTTCATTTGATTCAACCATATCATTTGCGCCTAGAGTCGGGCCTCGTTTGACTGAAGCATATCATTTGCACCTTGAGTCGGACCTTGTTTGACTTACCCTTATAATTTGCACCTTGAGTCAAGCCTCGTTTCACTCAACCATATCAAATGTGCCTCGAGTCGGTCCTCGTTTGACTTAACCACATCAATTGTGCCTTGAGTGGGGCCTCGTTTGACTCAACCATATCATGTTTGCCTCGAGTTGGGCCTCGTTTGACTCAACCATATCATTTTTGCCTCGAGTCGGGCCTTGTTTAACTTAACCATATCATTTGTACCTCAAGTTGGCCCTCGTTTGATTCAACCATATCATTTGCGCCTTGAGTCAGGCCTCGTTTGACTCAACCATATCGGATGTGCCTCGAGTCGGGCCTCGTTTGACTCAACCACATCAGTTGGGCCTCGAGTTAGGCCATGTTTGACTCAACCATATCATTTGCACTTTGTGTCGGGCCGCATTCGATCAACCATATCTGTTATGCCTCGAGTCGGGCCTCATTTGACTTAACCATGTCGTTTGTGCCTCAAGTCGGGCCTCGTTTGACACAACTATATCATTTATGTCTCGAGTCGGGTCTCGTTTGACATAACCATATTATTTACCCCCAAGTCGGGCCTCGTTTGACTCAACCATATCATTTATATCTCGAGTTGGGACTCGTTTGACTCAACCATATTAGTTGTACCTCGAGTTAGGCCTCATTTGACTCAACCATATCGTTTGTGCCTTGAGTCAGACCTTGTTTGACTCAACCATATCATTTGCGCCTCAAGTTGGGCCTCGTTTGAATCAACCATATCAAATGTGGCCTCGAGTCGGACCTCGTTTGACTTAACCACATCCGTTGTGCCTCGAGTCGAGCCGCGTTTGACTCAACCATATCATTTTTGCCTTGAGTCGGGCCTCGATTGACTCAACCATATCATTTGAACCTGAAGTCGATCCTCGTTTGATTCAACCATATCATTTGTGCCTCGAGTAAGGCCTCGTTTGACTCAACCATATCAGATGTGCCTCATGTCGGGCCTCATTTGACTCAACCACATCAGTTGTGCCTCGAGTCTGGCCTTGTTTGACTGAACCATATAATTTGCGCTTCAAGTCGGGCCTCATTCGACTCAACCATATCTGTTTTGCCTTGAGTCGGGCCTCGTTTGACTCAACCATATCATTTGTGCCTCGAGTCAGGCCTCGTTTGACACAACTATATCATTTGTGCCTCGAGTCAAGCCTCGTTTGGCACAACCATATTATTTGCCCCTCGAGTCGGGCCTCGTTTGACTTAACCATATCAATTATATTTCTAGTCAGGACTCGTTTGACTCAACCATATAAGTTGTGCCTTGAGTTAGGCCTCATTTCACTCAACATATCATTTGCGCCTCGAGCTGGCCTCGTTTGACTCAACCATATCATTTGCACCTCGAGTCGGGCCTCGTTTGACATAACCATATCATTTGTGCCTCGAGTTGGGTATCATTTGGCTCAACCATATCATTTGCGCCTCAAGTCGAGCCTCGTTTGACACAACCATATCATTTGTGCCCCAAGTCGGGCCTCATTTAACTCAACCATATCATTTGTGCCCTGAGTCGGGCCTCGTTTAACTCAACCATATCATTTGCGCCTCAAGTCGGACCTCGTTTGACACAACCATATCATTTGTGCCTGAGTCGGGCCTCGTTTGACTCAACCATATCATTTGCGCCTAGAGTCGGGCCTCGTTTGACTCAATCATATCATTTGGGCCTCGAGTCAACACTCGTTTGACTCAACCAAAACAAATGTCCTCGAGTCGGGCCTCATTTGACCCAACCATATCATTTGCGCCTAAAGTAGGGCCTCGTTTGACACAACCATATTATTTGTGCCTCGAGTCAGGCCTCGTTTGACTCAATTATATCGTTTGTGCCCCGAGTCAGGCCTCGTTTGACTTAACCATATCATTTGTACCTCGAGTCAGGCCTCATTTGATTCAACGTTATCATTTGCGCATAGAGTCGGGCCTCGTATGACTCAATCATATCATTTACATCTCGAGTCGGGCCTCGTTTGACGTACCCTTATAATTTGCGCCTCGAGTTAGGTCTCGTTTGATTCAACCAGATCAAATGCGCCTCGAGTCGAGCCTCATTTTACTCAACCATATCAGTTGTCCCTTAAGTCGGGACTCATTTGACTTAACCATATCATTTGTGCCTCGATTCAGGCCCCGTTTGACTCAACCATCTCATTTGCACCTCGAGTCAGGTCTCATTTGACACAATCATATCATTTGTGCCTCAAGTCGAGCCTCGTTTGACTCAACCATATCATTTGCGCCTCGAGTCGGGCCTCGTTTGACTCAACCATATCATTTGGGACTCGAGTCAGCACTCGTTTGACTCAACCAAAACAAATGTCCTCGAGTCGGGCCTCGTTTGACCCAACCATATCATTTGCGCCTAAAGTAGGGCCTCGTTTGACACAACCATATCATTTGTGCCTCGAGTCAAGCCTCGTTTGACTCAATTATATCAATTGTGCCCTGAGTCGGGCCTCGTTTGACTTAACCATATCATTTGTACCTCGAGTTGGGCCTCGTTTGATTCAACGATATCATTTATGTATAGAGTCAGGCCTCGTTTGACTCAATCATATCATTTACGTCTCGAGTCGGGCCTCGTTTGACGTACCCTTATAATTTACGCCTCGAGTCAGGCCTCGTTTGATTCAACTAGATGAAATGTGCCTCGAGTTGGGCCTCGTTTTACTCAACCATATCAATTGTCCCTCGAGTCGGTACTCGTTTGACTCAACCATATCAGTTGTGCCTTGAACCAGGACTCATTTGAATCAACCATATCATTTGTGCCTCGAGTTAGGCCTCCTTTGACTCAACCATATCATTTGTACCTTGAGTCGGGCCTCGTTTGATTCAACCAAATCATTTGCACCTAAAGTCGGCCTCGTTTAAATCAATCATATGATTTCTGCCTCAAGTCGGGCCTAATTTGACTTACCCTTATAATTTGCGCCTCGAGTCAGGCCTCGTTTGATTCAACCAGATCAAATGTGCCTCGAGTTGGGCCTCGTTTCACTCAACCCTATCAGTTGTGCCTTGAGCTAGGCCTCGTTTCACTCAACCCTATCAGTTGTGCCTTGAGCCAGGCCTCGTTTCACTCAACCATATCATTTGCACCTTGAGTTAGCACTCGTTTGACTTAACCATAACAAATGTGCCTCGAGTCAGGCCTCATTTGACTTAACCACATCAGTTGTGCCTCGAGTTGGGCCTCGTTTGACTCAACCATATCTATTGTGCCTCGACGCAAGCCTTGTTTGACTCAACCATATCAGTTGTGCCTCGAGTCGGGACTTGTTTGACTTAACCATATCTGTTGTGCCTCGAGTCGAGCCTCACTTGAGTCAACCATATTATTTGTGCCTAGAGTTGGACCTCGTTTGACTTAATCATATTATTTGCGCCTCGAGTCGGGCCTCGTTTCACTCAACCATATCATTTGCGCCTTGAGCCGAGCCTCATTTGGCACAACCATATCAGTCGGGCCTCATTTGACTCAACCATCTCATTTGCGCCTCTAGTCGAGCCTCGTTTGACACGACCATATCATTTGTGCCTCGAGTCGGGCCTCGTTTGACTCAATTATATCATTTGTGCCCCGAGTCAGGCCTCGTTTGACTCAACCATATCATTTGTACCTCGAGTCGGGCCTCGTTTGATTCAACCATATCATTTGCGCCTAGAGTCGGGTCTCGTTTGACTCAATCATATCATTTGCGCCTCGAGTCGGGCCTTGTTTGACTTACCCTTATAATTTATGCCTCGAGTCACTCCTTGTTTGATTCAACCAGATCAAATGTGCCTCGAGTCGGGCCTCGTTTGACTCAACCATATCAGTTTTCCCTCAAGTCGGGACTCATTTGACTTAACCATATCAGTTGTGCCTAGAGCCAGGCCTCGTTTGACTTAACCATATCATTTGTGCCCCGAGTCGGGCCTTGTTTGACTCAACCATATCATTTGTACCTTGAGTCGGGCCTCGTTTGATTCAACTATATCATTTGCGCCTAGAGTCGGGCCTCGTTTAACTCAACCACATCAGTTGTACATCGAGTCGGATCTCGTTTGACTCAAACATATCTATTGTGCCTCGAGGCGAGTCTCGTTTGACTCAACCATATCAGTTGTGCCTCGAGTCAGGACTCGTTTGACTTAACCATATCTGTTGCGCCTCGAGTCAGGCCTCATTTGACTTAACCATATTATTTGCGCCTCGAGTCGGGCCTCGTTTGACTCAACCATATCATTTGCGCCTCGAGTCGGGCCTTGTTTGACATAACCATATCATTTGTGCCCCGAGTCGGGTCTCATTTGGCTCAACCAGATCATTTGCACCTCAAGTCGGGCCTTGTTTGACACAACCATATTATTTGTGCCCCAAGTCGGGCCTCGTTTGACTCAACCATATCATTTGTGCCCCGAGTCGGGCCTCGTTTAACACAACCATATCATTTGCGTCTCGAGTCGGGCCTCGTTTGACACAACCATATCATTTGTGCCTGAGTCGGGCCTTGTTTGACTCAACCATATCATTTGCGCCTAGAGTCGGGCCTCATTTGACTCAATCATATCATTTGCGCCTCGAGTCAAGCCTCGTTTGACTTACCCTTATAATTTGTGCCTCGATTTAGGCCTCGTTTGATTCAACCAGATCAAATGTGCCTCGAGTCGGGCCTCGTTTGACTCACCATATCAGTTGTCCCTCAAGTTGGGACTCTTTTGACTCAACCATATCAGTTGTGCCTTGAGCCAGGCCTCGTTTGACTCAACCATATAATTTGTGCCCCGAGTCGGGCCTCGTTTGACTCAACCATATAATTTGTACCTCGAGTCGGGCCTCGTTTGATTCAACTATATCATTTGCGCCTAGAGTCGGGCCTCATTTCACTCAAACACATCAGTTGTACATCAAGTTTGGCCTCATTTGACTCAACCATATCAGTTGTGCCTCTAGTCAAAACTCGTTTGACTTAACCATATCTGTTGTGCCTCAAGTCTGGCCTCATTTGACTCAGCCATATTATTTGTGCCTCGAATCGGGCCTCGTTTGACTCAGCCATATCATTTGCGCCTCGAGTCGGGCCTCGTTTGACTCAGCCATATCATTTGCGCCTTGAGTCGGCCTCGTTTAACACAACCATATCATTTGTTCCCTGAGTCAAGCCTCGTTTGACGCAACCATATCATTTGTACCTCGAGTCGGGCCTCGTTTGATTCAACTATATCATTTGCGCCTAGAGTCGGGCCTCATTTCACTCAAACACATCAGTTGTACATCAAGTTTGGCCTCATTTGACTCAACCATATCAGTTGTGCCTCTAGTCAAAACTCGTTTGACTTAACCATATCTGTTGTGCCTCAAGTCTGGCCTCATTTGACTCAGCCATATTATTTGTGCCTCGAATCGGGCCTCGTTTGACTCAGCCATATCATTTGCGCCTCGAGTCGGGCCTCGTTTGACTCAGCCATATCATTTGCGCCTTGAGTCGGCCTCGTTTAACACAACCATATCATTTGTTCCCTGAGTCAAGCCTCGTTTGACGCAACCATATCATTTGTACCTCGAGTCTGGCCTCGTTTGATTCAACCATATCATTTGCGCCTCGATTTGGGCCCCGTTTGACTCAACCATTTCATTTGCTCCTCGAGTCAGGCCTCGTTTGACACAATCATATCATTTGTGCCCTGAGTCGGGCCTCGTTTGACTCAACCATATTATTTGCGCCTTGAGTCAGGCTTCATTTGACACAACCATATCATTTGTGCCCGAGTCGGGCTTCGTTTGATTTAACCATATCATTTGCGCCTAGAGTCGGTCCTCGTTTGACTGAAGCATATCATTTGCACCTTGAGTCGGTCCTTGTTTGGCTTGCCCTTATAATTTGCACCTCGAGTCAAGCCTCGTTTCACTCAACCATATCAAATGTGCCTCAAGTCGGTCCTTGTTTGACTTAACCACATTAGTTGTGCCTCGAGTCGGGCCTCGTTTGACTCAACCATATAACCACATTAGTTGTGCCTTGAGTCGGGCCTCGTTTGACTCAACCATATCATTTTTCCCTTGAGTTAGGCCTCGTTTGACTCAACCATATCATTTTTGCCTCGAGTCGGGCCTTGTTTGACTCAACCATATCATTTGTACCTCGAGTTGGGCATCGTTTGATTCAACCATATCATTTGCGCCTTGAGTCGGGCCTCATTTGACTCAACCATATCGGATGTGCCTCGAGTCGGCCTCGTTTTACTCAACCACATCAGTTGTGCCTTGAGTCAGGCCTTGTTTGACTCAACCATATCATTTGTGCTTCGTGCCGAGCCTCATTCGACTCAACCATATCTGTTATGCCTCGAGTCGAGCCTCATTTGACTCAACCATATCATTTGTGCCTCAAGTCGGGCCTCGTTTGACATAACCACATCATTTGTGCCTCGAGTCGGGCCTCGTTTGACATAACCATATTATTTACCCCCTAAGTCGGGCCTCGTTTGACTCAACCATATCATTTATCTCGAGTCTGGACTCGTTTGACTCAACCATATCAGTTGTACCTCGAGTTAGGACTCGTTTGACTCAACCATATCAAATGTGCCTCGAGTCAGACCTCGTTTGACTTAACCACATCCGTTGTGCCTCGAGTCAGGCCTCGTTTAACTCAACCATATCATTTTTGCCTTAAGTCGGGCCTCATTTGACTCAACCATATCATTTGTACCTCAAGTCGGGCCTCGTTTGATTCAACCATATCATTTGCGCCTCGAGTAAGGCCTCGTTTGACTCAACCATATCAGATGTGCCTCGTGTCGGGCCTCATTTGACTCAACCACTTCAGTTGTGCCTTGAGTCTGGCCTTGTTTGACTGAACCATACAATTTGCGCTTCAAGTCGGGCCTCATTCGACTGAACCATATTTGTTGTGCCTTGAGTCAGGCCTCGTTTGACTCAACCATATCATTTGTACCTCAAGTCGGGCCTCGTTTGATTCAACCATATCATTTGTGCCTCGAGTAAGGCCTCGTTTGACACAACCATATCATTTGTGCCTCGAGTCGAGCCTTGTTCGACACAATCATATTATTTGCCCCTCGAGTCGGGCCTCGTTTGACTCAACCATATCATTTATATTTTGAGTTGGGACTCGTTTGACTCAACCATATCAGTTGTGCCTTGAGTTGGGCCTCGTTTCACTCAACATATCATTTGTGCCCCGAGTCGGGCCTCGTTTGACTCAACCATATCATTTGTGCCTTGAGTCGGGCCTCATTTGGCACAACCATATCAGTCGGGCCTCATTTGACTCAACCATATCATTTGTGCCTCTAGTTGAGCCTCGTTTGACACGACCATATCATTTGTGCCCCGAGTCGGGCCTCGTTTGACTCAATTATATCATTTGTACCCCGAGTCAAGCCTCGTTTGACTCAACCATATTATTTGTACCTCGAGTCGGGCCTCGTTTGATTCAACCATATCATTTGCGCCTAGAGTCGGGCCTCGTTTGACTTAATCATATCATTTGCGCCTCGAGTCGAGCCTCGTTTGACTTACCATTATAATTTATGCCTTGAGTCACTCCTTGTTTAATTCAACCAGATCAAATGTGCCTCGAGTCGGGCCTCGTTTGACTCAACCATATCAGTTGTCCCTCAAGTCAGGACTTGTTTGACTCAACCATATCAGTTGTGCCTAGAGCCAGGCCTCGTTTGACTTAACCATATCATTTGTGCCCCGAGTCGGGCCTCGTTTAACTTAACCATATCATTTGTACCTCGAGTCGAGCCTCGTTTGATTCAACTATATCATTTGCGCCTAGAGTTGGGCTTGTTTAACTCAACCACATCAGTTGTACATCGAGTCGGGCCTCGTTTGACTCAAACATATCTGTTGTGCCTTAAGGCGAGCCTCGTTTGACTCAACCATATCAGTTGTGCCTCGAGTTAGGACTCGTTTGACTTAACCATATCTGTTGCACCTCAAGTCAGGCCTCATTTGACTTAATTATATTATTTGCGCCTCGAGTCGGGCCTCGTTTGACTCAACCATATCATTTGCGCCTCGAGTCGGGCCTCGTTTGACATAACCATATCATTTGTGCCTCGAGTCGGGTCTCATTTGGCTCAACCAGATCATTTGCGCCTCAAGTCGGGCCTCGTTTGACACAACCATATTATTTGTGCCCTAAGTCGGGCCTCGTTTGACTCAACCATATCATTTGTGCCCTGAGTCAGGCCTCGTTTAACTCAACCATATCATTTGCGCCTCGAGTCAGGCCTCGTTTGACACAACCATATCATTTGTGCCTGAGTCGGGCCTCGTTTGACTCAACCATATCATTTACGCATAGAGTCGGGCCTCGTTTGACTTACCCTTATAATTTGCGCCTCGATTTAGGCCTCGTTTGATTCAACCAGATCAAATGTGCCTTGAGTCAGGCCTCGTTTGACTCTACCATATTAGTTGTCCCTCAAGTTGGGACTCGTTTGACTTAACCATATCAGTTGTGCCTTGAGCCAGGCCTCGTTTGACTCAACCATATAATTTGTGCCCCGAGTCGAGCTTCGTTTGACTCAACCATATAATTTGTACCTCGAGTCGAGCCTCGTTTGATTCAACTATATCATTTGCGCCTAGAGTTGGGCCTCGTTTGACACAACCATATCATTTATATCTCGAGATAGGACTCGTTTGGCTCAACCATATCAGCTATGCCTCGAGTTAGGGCTCGTTTGACTCAACCATATAATTTATGCCTCGAGACGGGCCTTGTTTGACTCAACTATATCAATTGCGCCTCCAGTTGGGCCTCATTTGACACAACCATATCATTTTTGCCCCGAGTCAGGCCTCATTTGACTCAACCATATTATTTGCGCCTCATGTTGGGCCTCGTTTGACACAACCATATCATTTGTGCCCCGAGTCGGGCCTCGTCTGACTCAACCATACCATTTGCGGCTAGAGTCGGGCCTCGTTTGACTCAATCATATCATTTATGCCTCGAGTCGGGCCTCATTTAACTTACCCTTATAATTTGCGCCTCAATTTAGGCCTCATTTGATTTAACCAGATCAAATGTGCCTCGAGTCGGGCCTCGTTTGACTCAACCATATCATTTGCGCCTCAAGTTGGGCCTTGTTTGACTCAACCATATCAAATGTGCCTCGAGTTGGACCTCGTTTGACTTAACCACATTCGTTGTTCCTAGAGTCGGGCATCGTTTGACTCAACCATATCATTTTTGCCTCGAGTCGGGCCTCGTTTGACTCAACCATATCATTTGTTCCTTAAGTCGGGCCTCATTTGATTCAACCATGTCATTTTTGCCTCGAGTCGGGCCTCGTTTGACTCAACCATATCAGATGTGCCTCGTGTCAGGCCACGTTTGACTCAACCACATCAGTTGTGCCTCGAGTCTGGCCTTGTTTGACTCAACCATATCATTTGCGCTTCAAGTCAGGCCTCATTCGACTCAACCATATCTATTGTGCCTCGAGTCGGGTCTCGTTTGACTCAACCATATCATTTGTGCCTCGAGTCTAGCCTCGTTTGACACAACCATATTATTTGTGCCTGATTCGGGCCTCGTTTGACTCAACCATGTCATTTACGTGTAGAGTCAGGCTTCGTTTGACTCAATCATATCATTTACGCCTCGAGTCTGACGTCGTTTGACTTACCCTTATAATTGGCGCCTCGATTTAGGCCTCGTTTGATTCAACCAGATCAAATGTCCCTCGAGTTGGGCCTCGTTTGACTCAACCTTATCAATTGTCCCTCAAGTTAGGACTCGTTTGACTCAACCATATCATTTGCACCTCGAGTCGGGCCTCATTTGACTCAACCATATCTGTTGTGCCTCGAGGCGGGCCTCGTTTGACCCAACCATATCATTTATATTTCGAGTCGGGACTCGTTTGACTCAACCATATCAGTTGTGCCTTGAGTTGGGCCTCGTTTCACACAACATATCAGTTGCTCCTCGAGTCGGGCCTTATTTGACTCAACCATGTCATTTGCGTGTAGAGTCAGGCCTCGTTTGACTCAATCATATCATTTACTCCTCGAGTCCGACCTCGTTTGACTTACCCTTATAATTTGTGCCTCGATTTAGGCCTCGTTTGATTCAACCAGATCAAATGTGCCTCGAGTTGGGCCTTGTTTGACTCAACCATATTAGTTGTCCCTGAAGTTGGGACTCGTTTGACTCAACCATATCATTTGCGCCTCAAGTCGGGCCTCATTTGACTCAACCATATCTGCTGTGCCTCGAGGCGGGCCTTGTTTGACTCAACCATATCATTTATATTTTGAGTCGGGACTCGTTTCACTCAACCATATAGTTGTGCCTTGAGTTGGGCCTCGTTTCACTCAACATATCAGTTGCGCCTCGAGTCGGGCCTCGTTTGACTTAACCATATCATTCGCGCCCTAAGTCGGGCCTCGTTTGACATAACCATATCATTTGTGCCCCGAGTCGGTCCTCTTTTGAGTCAACCATATCATTTGCGCCTCAAGTTGGGCCTCGTTTGACACTATCATATCATTTGTGCCCCGAGTCGGGCCTCATTTCACTCAACCATATCATTTGCACCCCGAGTCGGGCCTCGTTTGACTCAACCATATCATTTTTACCTCGAGTCGGGCCTTGTTTCACTCAACCATATCATTTATACCTCGAGTTGGGCCTAATTTGATTCAACCATATCATTTGTGCCTTGAGTCAGGCCTCGTTTGACTCAACCACATTAGTTGTGCACCGAGTCAGGCCTTGTTTGACTCAACCATATCATTTATATCTCGAGATGGGACTCGTTTGGCTCAACCATATCAGCTATGCCTCGAGTTAGGCCTTGTTTTACTCAACCATATCATTTATGCCTTTAGTCGGGCCTCATTTGACTTAACTATATCATTTGTGCCTCCAGTTAGGCCTCGTTTGACACAACCATATCATTTGTGCCCCAAGTCAGGCCTCATTTGACTCAACCATATTATTTGTGCCTCATGTCGGGCCTCATTTGACATAACCATATCATTTGTACCCCGAGTCGAGCCTGTCTGACTCAACCATATCATTTGCGCCTAGAGTCGGGCCTCGTTTGACTCAATCATATCATTTGCGCCTCGAGTCAGGCCTCATTTAACTTACCCTTATAATTTGCGCCTCAATTTAGGCCTCATTTGATTCGACCAGATCAAATGCGCCTCGAGTCAGGCCTCGTTTGACTCAACCGTATCATTTGCGCCTCGAGTTGGGCCTAGTTTGACTCAACCATATCAAATGTGCCTCGAGTCGGACCTTGTTTGACTTAACCACATCCGTTGTTCCTAGAGTCGGGCATCGTTTGACTCAACCATATCATTTTGCCTCGAGTCGGGCCTCGTTTGACTCAACCATATCATTTGTTCCTTAAGTCGAGCCTCATTTGATTCAACCATATCATTTGCGCCTCGAGTCAGGCCTCGTTTCACTCAACATATCAGTTGCGCCTCGAGTCGGGCCTCGTTTGACTTAACCATATCATTCGCGCCTCAAGTCGGGCCTCGTTTGACATAACCATATCATTTGTGCCCCGAGTCGGTCCTCTTTTGAGTCAACCATATCATTTGCGCCTCAAGTTGGGCCTCGTTTGACACTATCATATCATTTGTGCCCCGAGTCGGGCCTCATTTCACTCAACCATATCATTTGCACCCCGAGTCGGGCCTCGTTTGACTCAACCATATCATTTTTACCTCGAGTCGGGCCTTGTTTGACTCAACCATATCATTTATACCTCGAGTTGGGCCTAATTTGATTCAACCATATCATTTGTGCCTTGAGTCAGGCCTCGTTTGACTCAACCACATCAGTTGTGCATCGAGTCAGGCCTTGTTTGACTCAACCATATTATTTGCGCTTCGAGTCGGGCCTCATTTGACTCAACCATATCTATTATGCCTCAAGTCGGGCCTCGTTTAACTCAATCATATCATTTGTGCCTTGAGTCAGGCCTCGTTTGACTCAACCATTTCATTTGTGCCTTGAGTCAGGCCTCGTTTGACACAACCATATTATTTGTGCCTGAGTCAGGCCTCGTTTGACTCAACCATGTCATTTGCATATACAGTCAGGCCTCCTTTGACTCAATCATATCATTTACGCGTCAAGTCTGACCTCGTTTGACTTACCCTTATAATTTGCGCCTCGATTTAGGCCTCGTTTGATTCATTTAGATCAAATGTACCTCGAGTCGGGCCTCGTTTGACTCAACCGTATCAGTTGTCCCTCAAGTTAGAACTCGTTTGACTCAACCATATCATTTGCGCCTCGAGTCGGGCCTCATTTGACTCAACCATATCTGTTGTGCCTTAAGGTGGGCCTTGTTTGACTCAACCATATCATTTATATTTCGAGTCAGGACTCGTTTGACTCAACCATATCAGTTGTGCCTTGAGTTGGGCCTCATTTCACTCAACATATCATTTGCGCCTCGAGTCGGGCCTCGTTTGACTCAACCACATTTGTGCACCGAGTCGGGCCTCATTTGAGTCAACCATATCATTTGCGCCTCAAGTCGGGCCTCGTTTGACACAACCATATCATTTGTGCCCTGAGTCGGGCCTCGTTTGACTCAACCATATCATTTTTGCCTCGAGTCGGGCCTTGTTTGACTCAACCATATCATTTATACCTCGAGTTGGGCCTCATTTGATTCAACTATATCATTTGTGCCTTGAGTCGGGCCTCATTTGACTCAACCACATCAGTTATGCATCGAGTCAGGCCTTGTTCGACTCAACCATATTATTTGCGCTTCGAGTTAGCCCTCATTCGACTCAACCATATCTATTATGCCTCGAGTCGGGCCTCATTTGACTCAACCATATCATTTGTGCCTCGAGTCGGGCCTCATTTGACAAAACCATATCATTTGTGCCTCGAGTCGGGCCTCATTTGACACAACCATATTATTTACCCCTCATGTTGGGCTCGTTTGACTCAACCATATCATTTATATCTCAAGTCGGGACTTGTTTGACTCAACCAAATCATTTGTGCCTCGAGTCGGGCCTCGTTTGACTCAACCATATCATTTGTGCCTCCAGTCGGGCCTCGTTTGACACAACCATATCATTTGTGCCCCGAGTTGGGCCTCGTTTGAAGCAACCAAATCATTTGTACCTCGAGCCAAGCCTCGTTTGACTCAACCATATCATTTTTGCCTCGAGTCGAGCCTCGTTTGCCTCAACGATATCATTTCTACCTCGAGTCAGGCCTCGTTTGATTCAACCATATCATTTGCGCCTCGAGTTAGGCCTCGTTTGACTCAACCATATTAGATGTGCCTCGTGTTGGGCCTTGTTTGGCTCAACCACATCAGTTGTGCCTCCTCGTGTCCCGCGTCGTTTGACTCAACCATATCATTTGTACCTTGAGTTGGGCCTCGTTTGATTCAACCATATCATTTGCGACTTGAGTCGGGCCTCTTTTGACACAACCATATTATTTACCCCTCAAATCGGGCCTCGTTTGACTCAACCATATCATTTATATCTCGAGATGGGACTCGTTTGGCTCAACCATATCAGCTATGCCTCGAGTTAGGCCTTGTTTTACTCAACCATATCATTTATGCCTCTAGTCGGGCCTCATTTGACTCAACTATATCATTTGTGCCTCCAGTTAGGCCTCGTTTGACACAACCATATCATTTGTGCCCCAAGTCAGGCCTCATTTGACTCAACCATATTATTTGTGCCTCATGTCGGGCCTCATTTGACATAACCATATCATTTGTACCCCGAGTCGAGCCTGTCTGACTCAACCATATCATTTGCGCCTAGAGTCGGGCCTCGTTTGACTCAATCATATCATTTGCGCCTCGAGTCAGGCCTCATTTAACTTACCCTTATAATTTGCGCCTCAATTTAGGCCTCATTTGATTCGACTAGATCAAATGTGCCTCGAGTCAGGCCTCGTTTGACTCAACCGTATCATTTGCGCCTCGAGTTGGGCCTAGTTTGACTCAACCATATCAAATGTGCCTCGAGTCGGACCTTGTTTGACTTAACCACATCCGTTTTTCCTAGAGTCGGGCATCGTTTGACTCAACCATATCATTTTTGCCTCGAGTCGGGCCTCGTTTGACTCAACCATATCATTTGTTCCTTAAGTCGAGCCTCATTTGATTCAACCATATCATTTGCGCCTCGAGTCAGGCCTCATTTGACTCAACCATATCAGATGTGCCTCGTGTCAGGCCTCGTTTGACTCAACCACATCAGTTGTGCCTCGAGTCTGGCCTTGTTTGACTAAACCATATCATTTGTGCTTCAAGTCGGGCCTCATTCGACTCAACCATATCTGTTGTGCCTCAAGTTGGGCCTCGTTTGACTCAACCATATCATTTGTGCCTCGAGTCAGGCCTCGTTTGACACAACCATATTATTTGTGCCTGAGTTGGGCCTCCTTTGACTCAACCTTGTCATTTGCATGTAGAGTCAGGCCTCATTTGACTCAATCATATCATTTACGCCTCGAGTCCGACCTCATTTGACTTACCCTTATAATTTATGCCTCGATTTAGGCCTCGTTTGATTCATCCAGATCAAATGTGCCTCGAGTTAGGCCTCGTTTGACTCAACCATATTAGTTGTCCCTCAAGTTAGGACTCGTTTGACTCAACCATATCATTTGCGCCTCGAGTTGGGCCTCATTTGACTCAACCATATCTGTTGTGCCTCGAGGTGGGCCTCGTTTGACTCAACCATATCATTTATATTTCGAGTCGGGACCCGTTCGACTCAACCATATCAGTTGTGCCTTAAGTTGGGCCTCATTTCACTCAACATATCATTTGCGCCTTGAGTCGGGCCTCGTTTGACTCAACCATATCATTTGCGCCTCGAGTCGGGCCTCATTTGACTCAACCATATCTGTTGTGCCTCGAGGCGGGCCTCGTTTGACTCAACCATATCATTTATATTTCGAGTTGGGACTCGTTCGACTCAACCATATCAGTTGTGCCTTAAGTTGGGCCTCATTTCACTCAACATATCATTTGCGCCTTGAGTTGGGCCTCGTTTCACTTAACCATATCATTTGCGCCTTGAGTTGGGCCTCGTTTGACATAACCATATCATTTGTGCCCTGAGTCGGGCCTCATTTGAGTCAACCATATCATTTGCGCCTCAAGGCGGGCCTCCTTTGACACAACCATATCATTTGTGCCCTGAGTCGGGCCTCGTTTCACTCAACCATATCATTTGCGCCCCGAGTCAGGCCTCGTTTGACTCAACCATATCATTTGAGCCTCGAGTCGGGCCTTGTTTGACTTAATCATATCATTTACGCCTCGAGTCCGGCCTCATTTAACTTACCCTTATAATTTGTGCCTCGATTTAGGCCTCGTTTGATTCAACCAGATCAAATGTGCCTCGAGTCGGGCCTCGTTTGACTCAACCATATCAATTGTCCCTCAAGTTGGGAGTCGTTTGACTCAACCATATCATTTGCGCCTCGAGTCAGGACTCATTCGACTCAACCATATGTGTTGTGCCTCGAGGTGGGCCTTGTTTGGCTTAACCATATCATTTGTGCCTCGAGTCGGGCCTCGTTTGACACAACCATATCATTTGTGCCTCGAGTCGGGCCTCGTTTGACACAACCATATTATTTACCCCTCGAGTCGGGCCTCGTTTAACTCAACCATATCATTTATGCCTCGTGTCGGGCCTCGTTTGACTCAACCATATCATTTGCGCCTCGAGTCGGGCCTCGTTTTGCATAACCATATCATTTGTGCCCTGAGTCGGGCCTCATTTGCCTCAACCATATCATTTGCGCCTCAAGTCGGGCCTCGTTTGACACAGCCATATCATTTGTGACTCGAGTCGGGCCTTGTTTGACTCAACCATATCATTTGTACGTGAGTCGAGCCTCGTTTGATTCAACCATATTAGTTGTGCCTAGAGTCGGGCCTCATTTGACTCAATCATATCATTTCCGCCTCGAGTCGGGTCTCGTTTGACTTACCCTTATAATTTGCGCCTTGAGTCAGACCTCGTTTGATTCAATCAGATCAAATGTGCCTCGAGTCAGGCCTCGTTTGACTCAACCAAATCAGTTGACCCTCATGTCGAGACTCGTTTGACTTAACCATATCAGTTGTGCCTTGAGCTAGGCCTCATTTGACTCAACCATATCATTTGTGCCTCGAGTCGAGCTCGTTTGACATAACCATATCTTTTGTGCCTTGAGTCGGGCTGCGTTTGACTAAACCATATTATTTGCATCGTGAGTTAGGCCTCGTTTGTCTTACCCTTATAATTTGCACCTCGACTCAGGTCTCGTTTGACTCAACCAATCAAAGGGGACTCGAGTCGGGCATCGTTTGACTGAACCACATTAGTTGTGGCTCGAGTCGGGACTCATTTGACTCAACCACATCAGTTGTGCCTCGAGTCGGGCCTCGTTTGACTCAACCATATTGTTTGTGCCTCGTGTCGGGCCACGTTTGACTCAACCATATCAGTTGGGCCTCGAGTCGAGTCTCGTTTGACTCAACCATATCATTTGCACCTCGAGTCAGGCCTCATTTGACACAACCATTTTATTTCCGACTCGAGCGCGCCTCAATTGACTCAACCATATCAGTTGTGCCACGAGTCGGGCCTCGTTTGACTCAACCATATCATTTGCGCCTCGAGTCAGCACTCGTTTGACTCAACCAAAACAAATGATCCTCGAGTTGGGCCTCATTTGACTCAACCACATCAGTGGTGCCTCGAGTCGGACCTCGTTTGACTCAACGAGATCTGTTGTGTCTCGAGGCAGGCCTCGTTTGACTCAACCATATCAGTTGTGCCTCGAGTCGGGCCTCGTTTGACTTAACCATATAAGTTGTGCCTCGAGTCGAGCCTCGTTTGACTTAACCATATCATTTGTGCCTCGAGTCGGGCCTCGTTTGACACAACCATATCATTTGTGCGCCGAGTTGGGCCCCATTTGACTTAACCATATCATTTGCACCTTGACTCGGGCCCCATTTAACACAACCATATCATTTGCGCCTCGAGTCATGCCTCGTTTGACACAACCATATCATTTGTGCCCCAAGTCGGGCAACGTTTGACTCAATCATATCAATTGTACCCCGAGTCAGGCCTCGTTTGATTCAACCATATCATTTGCGCCTAGAGTCGGGCCTCGTTTGACTCAATCATATCATTTGTGCCTTGAGTCGGGCCTCGTTAGACTTACCCTTATAATTTGTGCCTCGAGTCAAGCTTCGTTTGATTCAACCAGATCAAATGTGCCTCACGTCGGGCCTCGTTTGACTCAACCATATTAGTTGTGCCTTGAGCCAGGCCTCATTTGACTCAACCATATCATTTGCGCCTCGAGTCAGCACTCATTTGACTCAACCATAACAAATGTGCCTCGAGTCAAGGTCCATTTGACTCAACCACATCTGTTGTGCCTCGAGGCGGGCCTCATTTGAGTCAACCATATCAGTTATGCCTTGAGTCGGGACTCGTTTGACTTAACCATATCAGTTGTGCCTCAAGTTGAGTCTCATTTGACTTAACCATATTATTTGTGCCTGGAGTCAGGCCTCGTTTGACTCAACCATATTATTTGTGCGATGAGTCGGGACTTGTTTAGCTCAACCATATAATTTACGCCTCGAGTCGGGCCTTGTTTGACTCAACCATATCATTTGCGCCTCGAGTCAGCACTCATTTGACTAAACCATAACAAATGTGCCTCGAGTCAAGGCCCATTTGACTCAACTACATCAGTTGTGCCTGGAGTCGAGTCTCGTTTGACTTAACCATATCTATTGTGCCTCGAGGCAGATCTAGTTTGACTCAACCATATCAGTTGTGCCTCGAGTTGAGCCTCGTTTGACTTAACCTTATCATTTGTGCCTCGAGTCGGGCCTCGTTTGACTCAACCATATCATTTGTACCCCGAGTCAGGACTCATTTGACTCAACCATATCAATTGTACCTCGAGGAGGGCCTCGTTTGATTCAACCATATCATTTGTGCCTCGAGTCGGGCCTCGTTTGACTCAATCATATCATTTGTGCCTCGAGTCGGGCCTCGTTTGACTTACCTTTATAATTTGCGCATCGAGTCAGGCCTCGTTTGATTCAACTAGATCAAATGTGCCTCAAGTCGGGCCTCGTTTGACTCAACCATATCAGTTGTCCCTCTAGTCGGGACTCATTTGACTTAACCATATTAGTTGTGCCTCGGGTCGGGCCTTGTTTGACTCAACCATATTATTTGTACCTCGAGTCGGGCCTCATTTTACTCAACCATATCATTTGTGCCTCGAGTCGGGCCTCGTTTGACTCAACCATATCATTTACGCCTCGAGTCGGGCCTCGTTTGACTCAACCATATCATTTGCGCCTCGAGTCGGGCCTTGTTTGACATAACCATATGATTTGTGCCCTGAGTCGGGCCTCGTTTAACTCAACCATATCATTTGTACCTTGAGTCGGGCCTCATTTGATTCAACCATATCATTTGTGCCTCAATTCGGCCTCGTTTGACACAACCAAATCATTTCTGCCTCGAGTCGGGACTCGTTTGACACAATCATATCATTTGCGCCTCGAGTCGGTCCTCGTTTCACTCAACCATATCATTTGTACCTTGAGGCAGGCCTCATTTGACACAACCATATCATTTGTGCCCCGAGTCGGGCCTCATTTGACTCAACCATATCATTTGCACCTCAAGTCGGGCCTCGTTTGACATAACCATATCATTTGTGCCTGAGTCGAGCCTCATTTGATTCAACCATATCATTTGCACCTAGAGTCGGGCCTCATTTGACTTAATCATATCATTTGTGCCTCGAGTCGGGCCTTGTTTGACTTACCCTTATAATTTGCGCCTCGAGTCGGGGCTCGTTTGACTGAACCATATCAGTTGTCCCTCAAGTTGGGACTCGTTTGACTCAACCATATCATTTGCACCTCGAGTCACGCCTTGTTTGACACAACCATATCATTTGCACCTCGAGTCGGGCCTCGTTTAACTCAACCATATCATTTGTACCTCCAGTCGGGCCTCGTTTGATTCAACCATATGATTTGCGCCTAGAGTCGGGCCTCGTTTGCCTCAATCATATTGTTTACGCCTCAAGTCGGGGCTCGTTTGACTCAACCATATCAATTAAGCCTCGAGTCAGGCCTCATTTGACACAACCATATCATTTGTGCCCGAGTCAGGCCTCGTTTGACTCAACCATATGATTTGCGCCTCGAGTCAGCACTTCTTTGACTCAACCATAACAAATGTGCCTCGAGTTGGGCCTCATTTGACTCAACCACATCAGTTGTGCCTCAAGTCAGGCCTTGTTTGACTCAACCATATCTGTTGCACCTCGAGGCTGGCCTTGTTTGACTCAACCATATCAGTTGTGCCTCGAGTCGGGACTCGTTTGACTTAACCATATTAGCTGTGCCTCGGATTAGGCCTCGTTTGACTCAACCATATTATTTGTACCTCAAGTCGGGCCTCATTTTACTCAACCATATCATTTTTGCCTCGAGTCAGGCCTCGTTTGACTCAACCATATAATTTGCACCTCGAGTCGGGCCTCGTTTGACATAACCATGTCATTTGTACCTTGAGTCGGGCCTCATTTGATTCAACCATATCATTTGTGCCTCGATTCGGGCCTCGTTTGACACAACCATATCATTTGCGCCTCGAGTTGGGCCTCGTTTCACTCAACCATATCATTTGTGCCTTGAGGCAGGCCTCGTTTGACACAACCATATCATTTGTGCCCCAAGTCGGGCCTCATTTGACTCAACCATATCATTTGCACCTTGAGTCGGGCGTCGTTTGACATAACCATATCATTTGTGCCTGAGTTGGGCCTCGTTTAATTCAACCATATCATTTGCGCCTAGAGTCGGGCCTCATTTGACTTAATCGTATCATTTGCGCCACGAGTCGGGCCTTGTTTGACTTACCCTTATAATTTGCGCCTCGAGTCTTGCCTCGTTTGACTCAACTAGATCAAATGTGCCACGAGTCAGGCCTCGTTTGACTCAACCATATCAGTTGTCCCTCAAGTTGGGACTCGTTTGACTCAACCATATCATTTGCACCTCGAGTCGGGCCTTGTTTGACACAACCATATCATTTGCAGCCCGAGTCGGGCCTCGTTTGACTCAACCATATCTGTTGTGCCTCGAGGCGGGCCTCGTTTGACTCAACCATATCAGTTGTGCCTCGAGTCGGGACTCGTTTCACTTAACCATATCAGTTGTGTCTCAAGTCGGGTCTCTTTTGACTTAACCATATTGTTTGTGACTTGAGTCGGGCTTCGTTTCACTCAACCATATTATTTGTGCCTCGAGACGGGCCTCGTTTGGCTCAACCATATCATTTGCGCCTCGAGTCGGGCCTCATTTGACTCAACCATATCATTTGTGCCCCGAGTCGGGCTCGTTTGACTCAACCATATCATTTGTACCTCGAGGCGGGCATCGTTTGATTCAACCATATCATTTGCGCCTAGAGTCGGGCCTTGTTTGACTCAATCATATCATTTGTGCCTCGAGTCAGGCATCATTTGACTTACCCTTATAATTTGCGCCTCAAGTCAGGCCTTGTTTCATTCAACTAGATCAAATGTGCCACGAGTCGGTCCTCATTTGACTCAACCATATTAGTTGTCCCTTTAGTCGGGACTCGTTTGACTCAACCATATCAGTTATGCCTTGAGCCAAGCCTCATTTGACTCAACCGCATCAGTTGTGCCTCGAGTTGGGCCTCGTTTGACTCAACCAAATCTGTTGTGCCTCGAGGCGGGCCTCGTTTGACTCAACCATATTAGTTGTGCCGCGATTCGGGACTCATTTGACTTAACCATATCTGTTGTGCCTCGAGTCGGGCCTCGTTTGACTCGACCATATTATTTGTACCACGTGTCGGGCCTCGTTTTACTGAACCATATTATTTGTGACTCAAGTCGGGCCTCGTTTGACTCAACCATATCATTTGCGCCTTGAGTCGGGCCTCGTTTGACTCAACCATATCATTTGTATCTCGAGTTGGGCCTCGTTTGATTCAACCATATGATTTGTGCCTCGATTCAGGCCTCGTTTGGCTCAACCATATCATTTGCGCCTCGAGTCAGGCCTTGTTTGGCACAACCATATCATTTGCACCCCGAGTCAGGCGTCGTTTGACTTAACCATATCATTTGTACCTCTAGTCGGACCTCGTTTGCCTCAATCATATCATTTGCGCCTTGAGTCGGGCCTCGTTTGACTCAACCATAACAAATATGCCTCGAGTTGGGCCCCATTTGACTCAACCACATTAGTTGTGGCTCGAGTTGAGCCTCGTTTGACTTAACCATATCTGTTGTGCCTCAAGGCGGGCCTTGTTTGACTCAACCATATCAGTTGTTCCTCGAGTCGGGACTCGTTTGACTTAACCATATCAGTTATGTCTTGAGTCGGGTCTCGTTTGACTTAACCATATTATTTGTGCCTTGAGTCGGGCTACGTTTCACCCAACCATATTATTTGCACCTCGAGACGGGCCTTGTTTGGCTCAACCATATCATTTGCGCCTCGAGTCGGGCCTCGTTTGTCACAACCATATTATTTATGCCCCGAGTCAGGCCTTATTTGACTCAACCATATCATTTGCGCCTAAAGTCGAGCCTCGTTTGACACAACCACATCATTTGTGCCTCGAGGTAGGCCTCGTTTGACTTAACCATATCATTTGTGCCCCGAGTCGGGCCTCGTTTGACTCAACCATATCATTTGTCCCTCGAGGCAGGCATCGTTTGATTCAACCATATCATTTGTGCGTAGAGTCGGGCCTCATTTGACTCAATCATATCATTTGTGCCTCGAGTCGGGCCTCATTTGACTTACCCTTATAATTTGCGCCTTGAGTCAGGCCTCATTTGATTCAACTAGATCAAATGTGCCACGAGTCGGTCCTCATTTGACTCATCCATATCAGTTGTCCCTTTAGTTAAGACTTGTTTGACTCAACCATATTAGTTGTGCCTTGAGCCATGCCTCATTTGACTCAACCATAACATTTGTGCCTCGAGTCAACACTTGTTTGAGTCAACCATAATAAATGTGCCTCGAGTCAGGCCTCATTTGACTCAACCACATTAGTTATGGCTCGAGTCAGGCCTCGTTTGACTCAACCATATCAGTTGTCCCTCAAGTTGGGACTCATTTGACTCAACCATATCATTTGCACCTTAAGTCGGGCCTTGTTTGACACAACCATATCATTTGCACCCCGAGTCAGGGCTCGTTTGACTTAACCATATTAATTGTACCTCTAGTCGGGCCTCGTTTCATTCAACCATATGATTTGCGCCTAGAGTCGGGCCTCGTTTGCCTCAATCATATCGTTTGCACCTCAAGTCAGGCCTCGTTTGACTCAACCATATCAATTAAGCCTCGAGTCGGGCCTCGTTTGACACAACCATATCATTTGTGCCCCGAGTCGGGCCTGGTTTGACTCAACCATATCATTTGCGCCTCGAGTCAGCACTCGTTTGACTCAACCATAACAAATGTGCCTCGAGTCGGGCCCCATTTGACTCAACCACATTAGTTGTGCCTCGAGTCGAGCCTCGTTTGACTCAACCATATCTGTTGTGCCTCGTGGCAGGCCTCGATTGACTCAACCATATCAGTTATGCCTCGGGTCGGGACACGTTTGACTTAACCATATCAGTTGTGTCTCGAGTCGGGTCTCTTGTGACTTAACCATATTGTTCGTGCCTAGAGTCGGGCCTCATTTCACTCAACCATATTATTTGAGCCTCGAGACGGGCCTCATTTGGCTCAACCATATCATTTGCGCCTCGAGTCGGGCCTCGTTTGACTCAACCATATCATTTGTACCTCGAGGCGGGCATCGTTTGATTGAACCATATCATTTGCGCTTAGAGTCAGGCCTCGTTTGACTCAATCATATCATTTGTGCCTCGAGTCGGGCCTCATCTGACTTACCCTTATAATTTGCACCTCGAGTTAGGACTCGTTTGATTCAACTAGATCAAATGTGCCACGAGTCAGTCCTCGCTTGACTCAACCATATCAGTTATGCCTTGAGCCAGGCCTCATTTGACTCAACCATATCATTTGCGTCTCGAGTCAGCACTTGTTTGACTCAACCATAACAAATGTGCCTCGAGTCGGGCCTCATTTGACTCAACCACATCAGTTGTGTCTCGAGTTGGGCCTCGTTTGACTCAACCATATCTGTTGTGCCTCGAGGCGGGCCTCGTTTGACTCAACCATATTAGTTGTGCCTCGAGTCAGGACTCGTTTGACTTAGCCATATCAGTTGTGGCTCGAGTCGGGCCTCGTTTGATTCAACCATATTATTTGTACCATGAATCGGGCCTCGTTTTACTGAACCATATTATTTGCGACTCGAGTCGGCCCTCGTTTGACTCAACCATATCATTTGCGCCTCGAGTTAGGCCTCGTTTGACACAACCATATCATTTGTACCTTGAGTCAGGCCTCATTTGACTCAACCATATCATTTGTAACTCGAGTCGGGCCTCAATTGACTCAACAATATCATTTGTACCTCGAGTCAGGCCTCGTTTGATTCAACCATATCATTTGTGCCTCAATTCGGGCCTTGTTTGGCTCAACCATATCATTTGCGCCTCGAGTCGGGCCTTGTTTGGCACAACCATATCATTTGCACCCTGAGTCGGGCCTCGTTTGACTCAACCATATCATTTGTACCACCAGTTGGACCTCGTTTGACTCAACCATATCATTTGCGCCTAGAGTCGGGCCTCGTTTGCCTCAATCTTATCATTTGCGCCTCGAGTCGGGCCTCGTTTGACTCAACCATAATAAATGTGCCTCGAGTTGGGCCCCATTTGACTCAACCACATTAGTTGTGCCTTGAGTCAAGCCTCATCTAACTTACCCTTATAATTTGCGCCTCGAGTCAGGACTCGTTTTGATTCAACTAGATCAAATGTGCCACAAGTTAGTCCTTGCTTGACTCAACCATATTAGTTATGCCTTGAACCAGGCCTCATTTGACTCAACCATATCATTTGCGCCTCGAGTCAGCACTTGTTTGACTCAACCATAACAAATGTGCCTCGAGTCGGGCCTCATTTGACTCAACCACATCAGTTGTGCCTCGAGGCGGGCCTCGTTTGACTCAACCATATCTGTTGTGCCTCGAGGCGGGCCTCATTTGACTCAACCATATTAGTTGTGCCTCGAGTCGGGACTCGTTTGACTTAGCCATATCAGTTGTGGCTCGAGTCGAGCCTCGTTTGATTCAACCATATTATTTGTACCACGAGTCGGGCCTCGTTTTACTGAACCATATTATTTACGACTCGAGTTGGGCCTCGTTTGACTCAACCATATCATTTGCGCCTCGAGTCGGGCCTCGTTTGACTCAACCATATTATTTGCGCCTCGACTAAGGCCTCGTTTGACACAACCATATAATTTGTACCTTGAGTCAGGCCTCATTTGACTCAACCATATCATTTGTAACTTGAGTCGGGCCTCGTTTGACTCAACCATATCATTTGTACCTCGAGTCAGGCCTTGTTTGATTCAACCATATCATTTGTGCCTCGATTCGGGCCTCGTTTGGCTCAACCATATCATTTGCACCTCGAGTCAGGCCTTGTTTGGCACAACCATATCATTTGCGCCCTGAGTCAGGCCTCGTTTGACTCAACCATATCATTTGTACCTCCAGTCGGGCCTCGTTTAACTCAACCATATCATTTGCGCCTAGAGTCAGGCCTCGTTTGCCTCAATCATATCATTTGCGCCTCGAGTCGGGCCTTGTTTGACTCAACCATAATAAATGTGCCTCGAGTCGGACCCCATTTGACTCAACCACATTAGTTGTGCCTCGAGTCGAGCCTCGTTTGACTCAACCATATCTGTTGTGCCTCAAGGCGGGCCTCGTTTGACTCAACCATATCAGTTGTGCCTCGAGTCGGGACTCGTTTGACTTAACCATATCAGTTGTGTCTTGAGTCGGGTCTCGTTTGACTTAACCATATTGTTTGTGCCTTGAGGCGGGCCTCGTTTCACTCAACCACATTATTTGTGCTTCGAGACGGGCCTCGTTTGGCTCAACCATATCATTTGCGCCTCGAGTCGGGCCTCGTTTGACACAACCACATCGTTTGTGCCTCAAGTCGGGCCTCGTTTGACTTAACCATATCATTTGTGCCCCGAGTCGGGCCTCGTTTGGCTTAACCATATCATTTGTACCTAGAGGCGGGCATCATTTGATTCAACCATATCATTTGCGCCTAGAGTCGGGCCTCGTTTGACTCAATCATATCATTTGTGCCTCGAGTCGGGCCTCATTTGACTTACTCTTATAATTTGCGCCTCGAGTCAAGCCTCGTTTGATTCAACTAGATCAAATGTGCCACGAGTCGGTCCTCATTTAACTCAAGCATATAAGTTGTCCCTTTAGTCAGGACTCGTTTAACTCAACCATATCTATTGTGCCTTGAGCCAGGCCTCATTTGACTCAACCATATCATTTGCGCCTCGAGTCAGCACTTGGTTGACTCAACCATAACAAATGTGCCTCTAGTCGGGCCTTATTTGACTCAACCACAACAGTTGTGCCTCGAGTTGGGCCTCGTTTGAGTCAACCATATCTGTTGTGCCTCGAGGCGGGCCTCATTTGACTCAACCATATTGGTTGTGCCTCGAGTCGGGACTCATTTGACTTAACCATATCAGTTGTGCCTCGAGTCGGGCCTCATTTGACTGAACCATATTATTTGTACCTCAAGTCGGGCCTTGTTTTACTGAACCATATTATTTGTGACTTGAGTTGGGCCTCGTTTGACTCAACCATATCAATTGCGCCACGAGTCGGCCCTCGTTTGACTCAACCATATCATTTGCGCCTCAAGTCAGGCCTCATTTGACACAACCATATCATTTGCGCCTCAAGTCGGGCCTCGTTTGACTTAACCATATCATTTGTACCTCGAGTCGGGCCTCGTTTGATTCAACCATATCATTTGTGCCTCGATTCGGGCCTCGTGTGCCTCAACCATATCATTTCCGCCTCAGGTCGGGCCTTGTTTGACACAACCATATCATTTGCGCCCCGAGTCGGGCCTCGTTTGACTCAACCATATCATTTGTACCTCTAGTTGGACCTCGTTTGACTCAACCATATCATTTGCGCCTGGAGTCGAGACTCGTTTGCCTTAATCATATCGTTTGCGCCTCGAGTCGGGCCTCGTTTGACTCAACCATTTAATTAAGCCTTGAGTCGGGCCTCATTTGACACAACCATATCATTTGTGCCTTGAGTCGGGCCTCGTTTGACTCAACCATATCATTTGCGCCTCGAGTCAGCACTCGTTTGACTCAACCATAACAAATGTGCCTCGAGTCGGGCCCCATTTAACTCAACCACATTAGTTGTGCCTCGAGTCGAGCCTCGTTTGACTCAACCATATCTGTTGTGCCTCGAGTCGGGACTCGTTTGACTTAACCATATCAGTTGTGTCTCGAGTCGGGTCTCGTTTGACTTAACCATATTGTTTGTGCCTTGAGTCGGGCCTCGTTTCACTCAACCATATTATTTGCGCCTCGAGACGGACCTCGTTTGGCTCAACCATATCATTTGTGCCTTGAGTCAGGCCTTGTTTGACACAACCTTATCAGTTGTGCCCTGAGTCAGGCCTTATTTGAGTCAACCATATAATTTATGCCTAAAGTCGGGCCTCGTTTGACACAACCACATCATTTGTGCCTTGAGTCAGGTCTTGTTTGACTCAACCATATCAGTTGTGCCCTGAGTCGGGCCTCGTTTGACTCAACCATATCATTTGTACCTTAGGGTGGGCATCGTTTGATTCAACCATGTCATTTGTGCCTAGATTCGGGCATCGTTTGACTCAATCATATCATTTGTGCCTCGAGTCGGGCCTCATTTGACTTACCCTTATAATTTGCGCCTCGAGTCAAGCCTCATTTGATTCAACTAGATCAAATGTGCCACGAGTCGGTCCTCGTTTGACTCAACCATATCAGTTGTCCCTTTAGTTGAGACTCGTTTGACTAAACCATATCAGTTGTGCCTTGAGCCAGGCCTCATTTGACTCAACCGTATCATTTCCGCCTCGAGTCAGCACTTGTTAGACTGAACCATAACAAATGTGCCTCGAGTCGGGCCTTATTTGACTCAACCACATCAGTTGTGCCTCGAGTCGGGCCTCGTTTGACTCAACCATATCTATTGTGCCTCGAGGCAGGCATCGTTTGACTCAACCATATTAGTTGTTACTCGAGTCAGAACTCGTTTGACTTAACCATATCAGTTGTGCCTCGAGTCAGGCCTCGTTTGACTCAACCATATTATTTGTACCTCGAGTCGGGCCTTATTTTACTGAACCATATTTTTTGCAACTCGAGTCGGGCCTTGTTTGACACAACCATATCATTTGCGCCTCGAGTCAGGACTCGTTTGACCTAACCATATCATTTGCGCCTTCAGTCAGGCCTCGTTTAACACAACCATATCATTTGTACCTCCAGTCAGGCCTCGTTTGACTCAACCATATGATTTGCGCCTAGAGTCAGGATTTGTTTGCCTCAATCATATCGTTTTTGCCTCGAGTTGGGCCTCGTTTGACTTAACCATATCAATTAAGCCTCGAGTCAGGCCTCGTTTGACACAACCATATCATTTGTGCCCTGAGTTGGGCCTCGTTTGACTCAACCATATCATTTGCGCCTCGAGTCAGCACTCATTTGACTCAACCATAACAAATGTCCCTCGAGTTAGGCCCCATTTGACTCAACCACATTAGTTGTTCCTCGAGTTGAGCCTTGTTTGACTCAACCATATCTGTTGTGCCTCGAGGTGGGCCTCGTTTGACTCAACCATATCAGTTGTGCCTCGAGTTGGGACTCATTTGACTTAACCATATCAGTTGTGTCTCGAGTCGGGTCTCGTTTGACTTAACCATATTATTTGCGACTCGAGTCGGGCCTCGTTTGACTCACCATATCATTTGTACCTTGAGTCGGGCCTCGTTTGATTCAACCATATCATTTGTGCCTAGAGTCGAGCCTCGGTTGACTCAATCATATCATTTGCACCTCGAGTCAGGCCTCGTTTCACTCAACCATATATTTGTGCCTTGAGTTGGGCCTCATTTGACACAACCATATCATTTGGGCCTCGAGTCGGGCCGCGTTTGACTCAACCATATCATTTGTGCCTCGATTCGAGCCTCGTTTGACTCAACCATATAATTTGCGCCTCGAGTTGGGGCCTCGTTTGACACAATCATATCATTTGCGCCTTGAGTCAGGCCTCGTTTCACTCAAGCATATAATTTGTGCCTTGAGTTAGGCCTCGTTTGACATAACCATATTATTTGTGCCCTGAGTAGGGCCTCATTTGACTTAACCATATGATTTGCGCCTCGAGTCGGGCCTCGTTTGACATAACCATATCAATTGTGCCCCAGTCGGGCTTCCTTTGATTCAACCATATCATTTATGCCTAGAGTCGAGCCTCGTTTGACTTAATCATATCATTTGTGCCTCGAGTTGGGCCTTATTTGACTTACCCTTATAATTTGCGCGTCTAGTCAGGCCTCGTTTGATTCAACCAGATTAAATGTGCCTCGAGTCGGGCCTTGTTTGACTCAACCATATCAGTTGTCCCCCAAGTTGGGACTCGTTTGAGTCAACCATATCATTTGCACCTCGAGTCAGTCCTCGTTTGACACAACCATATCATTTGTGCCCCGAGTCGGGCCTCCTTTGACTCAACCATATCATTTGTACCTCCAGTCAGGCCTCGTTTGATTCAACCATATGATTTGCACCTAGAGTCGGGCCTCGTTTGCCTCAATCATATCATTTATGCCTCGAGTCGGGCCTCGTTTGACTCAACCATATCAATTAAGCCTCGAGTTGGGCCTCGTTTGATACAACCATATCATTTGTGCCCCATGTCGGGCCTCGTTTGGCTTAACCATATCGTTTGTTCCTTCAGTCGCGCCTCGTTTGATTCAACCAAATGATTTGCACCTAGAGTCGGGCCTCGTCTGACTAAATCATATCATTTGCGCCTCGAGTCATGCCTCGTTTGACTTAGCCTTATAATTTGAGGCTTGAGTCAGGCCTCGCTTGACTCAACCAGATCAAATGTGCCTCTAGTTGGGCCTTATTTGACTCAACCATATAAGTTGTCCCTCAAGTCGGGACTCGTTTGACTCAAACATATCAGTTGTGCCTTGAGCCAGTCCTCGTTTGACTCAACCATATCATTTTCGCCTCGAGTGTGGTCTCATTTGACACAACCTTATCATTTGCGCCTCAAGTCAGGACTCATTTGACTTGACCATATCTTTTGTGCTTTGAGTCGGGCCTTGTTTGACTGAACCATATCATTTGTGTCTCGAGTCGGGCATCGGTTGACACAACCATATCATTTGTGCCTTGAGTCGGGCCTCGTTTCACTTAACCATATCATTTGCATCTCAAGTCGGGCCACGTTTGACACAACCATAGAAATTATGCCTCGAGATGGGCCGCATTTGACTCAACAATGTCATTTGCGCCTCGAGTCGGGCTTCGTTTAACTTACCCATAAAATTTGCGCCTCGAGTTAAGCCTCGTTTGACTCAACCATATCATTTGTAACTCTCGAGTCGGGCACCATTTCACTTACCCTTATAATTTGACTCTCGAGTCAGGCATCATTTGACTCAACCACATCATTTGTAACTTTCGAGTCAGGCCTCGTTTGACTCAACCATCTCATTTGCGCCTCGAGTCGGGCCTTGTTTGACTCAACCATATCATTTTCGCCTCGAGTGTGGTCTCATTTGACACAACCTTATCATTTGCGCCTCAAGTCAGGACTCATTTGACTTGACCATATCTTTTGTGCTTTGAGTCGGGCCTTGTTTGACTGAACCATATCATTTGTGTCTCGAGTCGGGCATCGGTTGACACAACCATATCATTTGTGCCTTGAGTCGGGCCTTGTTTCACTTAACCATATCATTTGCATCTCAAGTCGGGCCACGTTTGACACAACCATAGAAATTACGCCTCGAGATGGGCTGCATTTGACTCAACAATGTCATTTGCGCCTCGAGTCGGGCTTCGTTTAACTTACCCATAAAATTTGCGCCTCGAGTTAAGCCTCGTTTGACTCAACCATATCATTTGTAACTCTCGAGTCGGGCACCATTTCACTTACCCTTATAATTTGACTCTCGAGTCAGGCATCATTTGACTCAACCACATCATTTGTAACTTTCGAGTCAGGCCTCGTTTGACTCAACCATCTCATTTGCGCCTCGAGTCGGGCCTTGTTTGATTCAACCATATCATTTGCGCCTCGAGTCAGCCCTCGTTTGACTTAACCATATCAAATGTGCCTTGAGTCTGGCCTGGTTTGACATAACCACATCAGTTGTGCCTTGAGTCGGGCCTCGTTTGATAGAATTATATCATTTGCGCCTCGAGTCGGGCCTCGTTTGACTTAACCATATTAGTTGGGCCTTGAGTCGGGCCTCGTTTGACTCAACCATATCATTTGCGCCTCGAGTCAGGCCTTGTTTGACCCAACCATATTAGTTGTGCCTCGAGTCGGGCCTCATTTGTCTGAATCATATCATTTGTGCCTCGAGCTAGGCCTCGTTTGACTCAACCATGCTAGTTATGCCTCGAGTCGGGCCTCGTTTGACTCAACCATATCAGTTCACCCTCGAGTCAGGACTCGTTTGACTCAACCATATTATTTGTGCCTCGAGTCGGGACTCATTTGACTTAACCATATCAATTGTGCCTCAAGTCAGGCCTTGTTTGACTCAACCATATCATTTGTGCCTCGAGTCAGCCCTCGTTTGACTTAACTATATCAAATGTGCCCCGAGTCGGGCCTCATTTGACTCAACCACATCAGTTGTGCCTCGAGTCAGGCCTCATTTGACTCAACCATATCTGTTATGCCTCGAGTCAGGACTCATTTGACTCAACCATATCAGTTGTACCTCGAGTTGGGTCTCATTTGACTCAACCCTATCATTTGCGCCTCGAGTCGGGCCTCGTTTGACACAACCATATCAGTTCTGGCTCGAGTCGGGCCTTGTTTGACTGAAGCATATCATTTGTGCCTCGAGTTGAGCCTCGTTTGACTCAACCATATCATTTGTGCCTCGAGTTGAGCCTCGTTTGATAGAACCATATCATTTGCGCCTCGAGTCGGGCCTCGTTTGACTCAACCATACCATTTGTTCCTTGAGTCAGGCCTAGTTTGATTCAACCATATCATTTGCACCTCGAGTCAGGCATCGTTTGACTCAACCATATCATTTGCACCTCGAGTCGAGCCTCGTTTGACTTACCCTTATAATTTGTGCCTCGAGTCAGGCCTCGTTTGACACAACCATATCAAACGTGCCTCGAGTTAGGCATTATTTGACTCAACCACATTAGCTGTGCCTCATGTCAGGCCTTGTTTGATGCAACCATATCATTTGCGCCTCGAGTCGGGCCTTGTTTGACTTACCCTTATAATTTGTGCCTCGAGTCAGGCCTCGTTGAACTCAACCATATCAAATGTGCCTTGAGTCGAACCTCGTTTGAGTTAACCACATCAGTTTTGTCTCGAGTCATGCCTCATTTGAATCGACCATATCATTTGTACCTCGAATCGTGCCTCGTTTGATTGAACCATATTATTTGCGCCTCGAGTTGGGCCTCGTTTGACTCAATCATATCAGATGTGCCTCGAGTCGGGCCTCGTTTAACTCAACCACATCAGTTGTGCCTCGAGTTTGGACTTGTTTGACTCAACCACATCATTTGCGCTTCAAGTCAAGCCTCATTTAACTCAACCATATTTGTTGTGTCTCAAACCAGGCCTCGTTTGACTCAACCATATCATTTGTGCCTCGAGTCGGGCCTCGTTTTACTTAATCATATCAGTTGTGCCTCGAGTCAGGCCTCGTTTGACTCAACCATATCAGTTGTGCCTCAAGTCGGGCCTCATTTGACTCAACCATATTATCTGTTCCTCGATTTGGGCCTCGTTTGACTCAACCATATCAATTGCGCTTCGAGTCGGGCCTTATTTGACTCAACCATATCTGTTGTGCCTCGAGCCAAGTCTCGTTTGACTCAACCATATCAGTTGTGCCTCGAGTCAGGACTCGTTTGACTCCACCGTATCAGTCGTGCCTCGAGACGGGTCACGGTTGACTCAACCATATCATTTGCGCCTCGAGTCGGGCCTCGTTTGACACAACCACATCATTTGTGCCTTGAGTCAGGCCTCGTTTGATTCAACCATATTATTTGCGCCTCGAGGCCTTGTTTGCCTTACCCTTATAATTTGTGCCTCGAGTTAGGCCTCATTTGACTCAACCATATCATTTGTAACTCTCGAGCCGGGCACCATTTGACTTACCCTTATAATTTGACTCTCGAGTCAGGCATTGTTTGACTCAACCACATCATTTGTAACTCTCAAGTCGGGCCTCGTTTGACTCAAGCATATCATTTGTGCCTTGAGTCGGGCCTCGTTGGATTCAACCATATCATTTACACCTCAAGTCAGGTCTCGTTTGACTCAACCAGATCAAATGTGCCTCGAGTCTGGCTTGGTTTGACACAACCACATCAATTGTGCCTCGAGTTGGGCCTCGTTTGACACAATTATATCATTTGCGCCTCGAGTCGTGCCTCGTTTGACTCAACCATATCAGTTGTGCCTCGAGACGGGCCTCGTTTGACTCAACCATATCATTTGCGCCTCAAGTCGGACCTCGTTTGACTGAATCATATCATTTGCGCCTCGAGTTAGGCCTCATTTGACTCAACCATATCAGTTGTGCCTCGAGTCGGGCCTCGTTTGACTCAACCATATCATTTGTGCCTCGAGTCAGGCCTCGTTTGATTCAACCATATCATTTGTGCCTTGAGTCGGGCCTCGTTTGATTCATCCATATCAATTGCGCCTCGAGTCGGGCGTCGTTTGACTTACCCTTATAATTTGCGCCTCGAGTCAGGCCTCGTTTGACTCAACCATATCAAAGGGGCCACGAGTGAGGCATCGTTTGACTGAACCACATTAGTTGTACCTCGAGTCGGGACTCGTTTAACTTAACCGCATCAGTTGTGCCTCGAGTCGAGCCTCGTTTGACTCAACCATATCATTTGTGCCTCGAGTCGGGCCTCATTTGACTCAACCATATCACTTATACCTTGAGGTGGGCCTCGTTTGGCACAATCATATCATTTGCGCCTCGAGTCAGGCCTCGTTTGACTCAACCATGCCAGTTGTGTCTCGAGTCGGGCCTCGTTTGACTCAACCATATCAGTTTGGCCTCGAGTCAGGCATCATTTGACTCAACCATATCATTTGCGCCTCGAGTCCGTCCTCGTTTGACACAACCATATCAGTTGTGCCTCGAGTTGGGCCTCATTTAACTCGACTATATCATTTGTACGTCGAGTCGGGCCTCATTTAATTGAACCATATCATTTACGCCTTGAGTCGGGCCTCGTTTGACTCAACCATATCAGATGTGCCTCGAGTCGGGCCTCATTTAACTCAACCACATAAGTTGTGCCTCGAGTCTGGCCTTGTTTGACTCAACCATATCATTTGCGCATCGAGTCGGGCCTCATTTAACTCAACCATATTTGTTGGGCCTCAATTCAGGCCTCATTTGACACAACCATATCAGTTGTGCCTCGAGTCGGGCCTCGTTTGACACAACCATATCAGTTGTGCCTTGAGTCAGGCCTCGTTTGTCTGAACCATATCATTTGTGCCTCGAGTTAGGCCTTGATTGACTCAACCATATCATTTGTGCCTCGAGTTGAGCCTTGTTTGACACAACCATATCATTTGTGCCTCGAGTAGGGCCTCATTTGACATAACCATACCATTTGTTCCTCGAGTCGGGCCTCGTTTGATTGAACCATACCATTTGTACCTCGAGTCAGGCCTTGTTTGACTTAACCACATCAGTTGTGCCTCGAGTCAGACCTCGTTTGACTCAACCATATCTGTTGTATCTCGAGTCAGGACTCGTTTGACTTAACCATATCAGCTGGGCCTTGAGTCGAGCCTCATGTGATTCAACCATATAATTTATGCCTCAAGTCAGGCCTCGTTTGACTCAACCATATCATTTGCGCCTCGAGTCGGGCCTCGTTTGACTTACCTTTATAATTTGTTCCTCGAGTCAAGCCTCGTTTGACACAAGCATATCAAATGTGGCTCGAGTCAGCCCTTGTTTGACTCAACCACATTAGTTGTGCCTCGAGTCAGGCCTCGTTTGATGCAACTATATCATTTGTGCCTCGAGTTGGGCCTCGTTTGACTTACCCTTATAATTTGCGCCTCAAGTCAGGGCTCGTTTGACTCAACCATATCAAATGTGCCTCGAGTTGGACCTCATTTGACTTAACCACATCAATTGTGCCTGGAGTCGGTCCTCGTTTAACTCAACCATATCATTTCTGCCTCGAGTCGGGCCTCATTTAACTCGACTATATCATTTGTACGTCGAGTCGGGCCTCGTTTAATTGAACCATATCATTTGCGCCTTGAGTCGGGCCTCGTTTGACTCAACCATATCAGATGTGCCTCGAGTTGTGCCTCGTTTAACTCAACCACATAAGTTGTGCCTCGAGTTTGGCCTTGTTTGACTCAACCATATCATTTGCGCATCGAGTCGGGCCTTATTTAACTCAACCATATTTGTTGTGCCTCGATTCAGGCCTCATTTGACATAACCATATCATGTGCGCCTTGAGTCGGGACTCGTTTAACATAACCATATCATTTGTGCCTCGAGTCGGGCCTCGTTTGACTCAACCATATCAGTTATGCCTCGAGTCGGGCCTCGTTTGACTCAACCATATCAGTTGCGCCTCGAGTCGGGCCTCGTTTAACTTAACCGCAACAGTTGTGCCTTGAGTTGGGCCTCGTTTGACTTATCCTTATAATTTGCGCCTCGAGTTAGGCCTCGTTTGACTCAACCATATCAAATGTGCCTCGAGTCGGACCTCATTTGACTTAGCCACATCAGCTGTGCCTCGAGTCGGGCCTCATTTGACTTAACCATATCATTTTTGCCTCGAGTCGGGCCTCATTTAACTCGACCATATCATCTGTACCTCGAGTCGGGCCACATTTAATTGAACCATATCATTTGTGCCTCAAGTCAGGCCTTGTTTGACTCAACCATATCAAATGTGCCTCAAGTCGGGCCTCATTTGACTCAACCATATTATCTGTGCCTCGAGTCGGGCCTCGTTTGACTCAACCATATCATTTGCGCTACGAGTCGGGCCTCATTTGACTCAACCATATCTGTTGTGCCTCAAGCCAAGTCTCGTTTGACTCAACCATATCAGTTGGCCTCGAGTTGGGACTCGTTTCACTCCACCATATCTGTTGTGCCTTGAGTCGGGCCTCGTTTGACACAACCATATCATTTGCGCCTCGAGTTGGGCCTCGTTTGATTCAACCATATTATTTGTGCCTCGAGTCAGGCCTTGTTTGCCTTACCCTTATAATTTGTGCCTCGAGTCAGGCCTCGTTTGACTCAACCATATCATTTGTAACTCTCGAGCCGGGCACCATTTGACTTACCCTTATAATTTGACTCTCGAGTCGAGCATCGTTTGACTCAACCACATCATTTGTAACTCTCGAGTCGGGCCTCATTTGACTCAACCATATCATTTGTGCCTCGAGTCGGGCCTCGTTTGATTCAACCATATCATTTGCGCCTCGAGTCAGACCTCGTTTGACCCAACCATATCAAATGTGCCTCGAGTCTGGCCTGGTTTGACACAACCACATCAATTGTGCCTCGAGTCGGGCCTCGTTTGACAGAATTATATCATTTGCGCCTCGAGTCGGGCCTCGTTTGGCTCAACCATATCAGTTGTGCCTCGAGTCGGGCCTCGTTTGACTCAACCAAATCATTTGTGCCTCGAGTCGGGCCCTGTTTAACTCAACCATATCAGTTGTGCCTCGAGTTGAGCCTCGTTTGACTGAATCATATCATTTGCGCCTCGAGTCGGTCCTCATTTGACTCAACCATATCAGTTGTGCCTTGAGTCAGGCCTTGTTTGATTCAACCATATCATTTGTGCCTGGAGTCGGGCCTCATTTGATTCAACCATATTATTTGCGCCTCGAGTCGGGTGTCGTTTGACTTACCCTTATAATTTGCATCTCGAGTCAGGCCTCGTTTTACGCAACCATATCAGAAGGGCCTCGAGTCGGGCATCATTTGACTGAACCACATTAGTTGCACCTCGAGTCGGGACTCGTTTAACTTAATCGCATCAGTTGTGCCTTGAGTCAAGCCTCGTTTGACTCAACCATATCGTTTGTGCCTCAAGTCGGGCCTTATTTGACTCAACCATATCATTTGTGCCTTGAGGCGGGTCTCGTTTGGCACAATCATATCATTTGTGCCTCGAGTCAGGCCTCGTTTGACTTAACCATGCCAGTTGTGCCTTGAGGCGGGCCTCGTTTGACTCAACCATATCAGTTCGGCCTCGAGTCAGGCCTCATTTGACTCAACCATATCATTTGCGCCTCGAGTCGAGCCTCGTTTGACACAACCATATCAGTTGTGCCTAGAGTCGGGCCTCATTTAACTCGACTATATCATTAGTACGTCGAGTCGGGCCTTGTTTAATTGAACCATATCAATTGCACCTTGAGTTGGGCCTCGTTTGACTCAACCATATCAGATGTGCCTCGAGTCGGGCCTCGTTTAACTCAACCACATAAGTTGTGCCTCGAGTCTGGCCTTGTTTGACTCAACCATATCATTTGCGCATTGAGTCAGGCCTCATTTAACTCAACCATATTTGTTGTGCCTTGATTCAGGCCTCGTTTGACACAACCATAACATTTGCGCCTCGAGTCAGGCCTCGTTTAACATAACCATATCAGTTGTGCCTCGAGTCGGGCCTTGTTTGATTGAACCATATCATTTGTGCCTCGAGTCAGGCCTTGTTTGACTCAACCATATCATTTGTGCCTCGAGTTGAGCCTCGTTTGACACAACTATATCATTTGCGCCTCGAGTCAGGCCTCGTTTGACTCAACCACATCAGTTGTGCCTCAAGTCGGGCCTCGTTTGACTCAACCATATCTGTTGTGCCTCAAGGCGAGCCTCGTTTGACTCAACCATATCTGTTGTGCCTCGAGTCGGGACTCGTTTGACTTAACCATATCAGTTGGGCCTCGAGTTGGGCTTTGTTTGATTCAACCATATAATTTACGCCTCGAGTCAGGCCTCGTTTGACTCAACCATATCATTTGTGCCTCGAGTCGGGCCTCATTTGACTTACCCTTATAATTTGTACCTCGAGTCAAGCATCGTTTGACACAAGCATATCAAATGTGCCTCGAGTTAGGCCTTGTTTGACTTAACCACATTAGTTGTACCTCGAGTCAGGGCTCGTTTGATGCAACCATATCATTTGCGCCTCGAGTCGGGCCTTGTTTAACTTTCCCTTATAATTTGCGCCTCGAGTCAGGGCTCGTTTGACTCAACCATATCAAATGTGCCCCGAGTTGGACCTCATTTGACTTAACCACATTAGTTGTGCCTCGAGTCGGGCCTCGTTTAACTCAACTATATCATTTTTACCTCGAGTTGGGCCTCATTTAACTCAACTATATCATTTGTACGTCAAGTCGTGCCTCGTTTAATTGAACCATATCATTTGCGCCTTGAGTCAGGCCTCATTTGACTCAACCATATCAGATGTGCCTTGAGTCTAGCCTCGTTTAACTCAACCACATAAGTTGTGCCTCGAGTCTAGCCTTGTTTGACTCAACCATATCATTTACGCATCAAGACGGGCCTCATTTAACTCAACCATATTTGTTGTGCCTCGATTCAGGGCTCGTTTGACACAACCATATCATTTGCGCCTCGAGTCGGAACTCGTTTGATGCAATCATATCAATTGTGCCTCGAGTCAGGCCTTGTTTGACTCAACCATACCATTTGTGCCTCGAGTCGGGCCTCGTTTGACTCAACCATATCAGTTGTGCCTTGAGTCGGGCCTCGTTTGACACAACCGCATCAGTTGTGCCTTGAGTCGGGCCTGGTTTGACTTACCCTTATAATTTGTGCCTCGAGTCAGGCCTCGTTTGACTCAACCATATCAAATGTGCCTTGAGCTGGACCTCATTTGACTTAACCACATCAGTTGTGCCTCGAGTCGGGCCTCATTTAACTTAACCATATCATTTCTGCCTCGAGTCGGGCCTCATTTAACTCGACCATATCATTTGTAGCTCGAGTCGGGCCTCATTTGACTGAACCATATCATTTGTGCCTCGAGTCAGGCCTCGTTTTACTCAACCATATCGGATGTGCCTGGAGTCGGGCCACGTTTAACTCAACCACATCAGTTGTGCCTCGAGTCTGGCCTTGTTTGACTCAACCATATCATTTGCGCATCGAGTCAGGCCTCATTTAACTCAACCATATTTGTTGTGCCTCGATTCAAGCCTCGTTTGACACAACCATATCATTTGTGCCTTGAGTCGGGCCTCGTTTGACTTAACCATATTAGTTATGCCTCAAGTCGGACCTCATTTGACTCAACCATATCAGTTGCGCCTTGAGTCAGGCCTCGTTTAACTTAACCGCATCAATTGTGCCTTGAGTCAGGCCTCGTTTGACTCAACCATATCATTTATGCTTCGAGTTGGGCCTCCTTTGACTCAACCATATCATTTACTCTACGAGTCGCGCCTCGTTTAACTCAACCATATCTGTTGTGTCTCGAGTCGGGTCTCGTTTGAGACAACCATATCAGTTGTTCCTTGAGTCGGGCTCATTTAACTCAACCATATTAGTTGGGCCTTGAGTCGGGCCTCGTTTGATTCAACCATATAAATTGCGCCTCGAGTCAGGCCTCGTTTGACTCAACCATATCATTTGCACCTCCAGTCGGCCCTCGTTTGACTTACCCTTATAATTTGTGCCTCGAGTCAGGCCTCGTTTGACACAACCATATCAAATGTGCCTCGAGTCAGGCCTTGTTTGACTCAACCACATTAGTTGTGGCTCAAGTCAGGCCTCGTTTGGCGCAACCATATCATTTGCGCCTCGAGTTGGGCCTCGTTTGACTTACCCTTATAATTTGTGCCTCGAGTCAGGCCTCGTTTGACTCAACCATATCAAATGTGCCTCGAGTTGGACCTCATTTGACTTAACCACATCAGTTGTGCCTCGAGTCGGGTCTCGTTTGACTCAACGATATCATTTTTGCCTCGAGTCGGGCCTCATTTAACTCGGCCATATCATTTGTACCTCGAGTCGGACTTCGTTTGATTCATCCATATTATTTGTGCATCGAGTCAGGCCTCGTTTGACTCAACCATATCAGATGTGCCTCGAGTTGGGCCTTGTTTAACTCAACCACATCAGTTGTGCCTCGAGTCTGGCCTTGTTTGACTCAACCATATCAATTGCGCATCGAGTCGGGCCTCATTTAACTCAACCATATTTGTTGTGCCTCGATTCAAGCCTCGTTTGACACAACCATATCATTTGCACCTCGAGTTGGGCCTCGTTTGACACAACCATATCATTTGTGCCTCGAGTCGGGCCTCGTTTGACTCAACCATATCAGTTGCGCCTCAAGTCAGGCCTTGTTTAACTTAACCGCATTAGTTGTGCCATGAGTCGGACCTCATTTGACTCAACCATATCATTTGCGCTTCGAGTCGGGCCTCGTTTGACTCAGCCATATAATTTACGCTTCGAGTCGCGCCTCGTATAACTCAACCATATCAGTTGTGACTCGAGTCGGGCCTTGTTTGACTTAACCATATCAGTTGTGCCTCAAGGCGGGACTCGTTTGACTTAACCATATCAGTTGGGCCTCGAGTCGGGCCTCGTTTGATTCAACCATATAATTTACGCCTCGAGTCAGGCCTCATTTGACTCAACCATATCATTTGCACCTCGAGTCGAGCCTCGTTTGACTTACCCTTATAATTTGTGCCTCGAGTCAGGCCTCGTTTGACACAACCATATCAAATGTGCCTCGAGTCTGGCCTTGTTTGACTGAACCACATTAGTTGTGCCCCGAGTCAGGACTTGTTTAACGCAACCATATCATTTGCGCCTCGAGTCGGGCCTCGTTTGACTTACCCTTATAATTTGCGCCTCGAGGCAGGCCTCGTTTGACTCAACCATATCAAATGTGCCTCAAGTCGGACCTCATTTGACTTAAGCCCATTAGTTGTGCCTCAAGTTGGGCCTCGTTTGACTCAACCATATCATTTCTGTCTCAAGTCGGGCCTCATTTAACTCGACCATATCATTTGTACCTCGAGTCGGGCCTCGTTTGATTGAACCATATCATTTGCGCCTCGAGTTGGGCCATGTGTGACTCAACCATATCAGATGTGCTTCGAGTCAGGCCTCGTTTAACTCAACCACATCAGTTGTGCCTCGAGTCTGGCCTTGTTTGACTCAACCATATCATTTGCGCATCGAGTCGGGCCTCATTTAACTCAACCATATTTGTTGTGCCTCGATTCAGGCCTTGTTTGACACAACCATATCATTTGCACCTTGAGTCGGGCCTCATTTGACACAACCATATCATTTGTGCCTCGAGTTAGGCCTCATTTGACTCAACCATATCAGTTATGCCTCGAGTCGAGCCTCGTTTGAATCAACCATATCAGTTGTGCCTCGAGTCGGGCCTCGTTTAACTTAACCGTATTAGTTGTGCCTTGAGCTGGGCCTCGTTTGACTCAACCATATCATTTGTGCTTTGAGACGGGCTTCGTTTGACTCAACCTTATCATTTACACTTTGAGTCGCACCTCGTTTAACTCAACCATATATGTTGTGCCTCGAGTCGGGTCTCGTTTAACTCAAGCATATCAGTTGTGCCTCGAGTCAGGTTCATTTGACTCAACCATATCAATTGTACCTCGAGTCGGGCCTCGTTTGACTCAACCATATCATTTACGCTTTGAGTCAGGCCCCATTTGACTCAACCATATCTGTTGTGCCTCGAGTCGGGCCTCGTTTGACTCAACCATATCATTTGCGCTTCGAGTCGGGCCTCATTTGACTCATCCATATCTGTTGTGCCGCGAGCCAAGTCTTGTTTGACTCAACCATATCAGTTGTGCCTCGAGTCGGATCTCGTTTGACTCAACCATATCATTTGTGCCTCGAGTCGGGCCTCGTTTGACAAAACCATATCATTTGTGCCTTGTGTCAGGCCTCGTTTGATTCAACCATATTATTTGCGTCTCGAGTCGGGCCTCGTTTGACTTACCCTTATAATTTGCGCCTCGAGTCAGGCCTCGTTTGACTCAACTATAACAAAGGGGACTCGAGTCGGGCATCGTTTGACTGAACCACATCAGTTGTGCCTTGTGTCGGGACTCGTTTGACTCAACCACGTCAATTGTGCCTCAAGTCGGGCCTCGTTTGACTTAACCATATCTTTTGTGCCTCGAGGCGGGCCTCGTTTGACTTAAACATATTATTTGTGCCTTGAGTCAGGCCTCGTTTGACACAATCATATCATTTACGCATCGAGGCGGGCCTCGTTTGTCTCAACCATAATAGTTGGGCCTCGAGTCAGGCGTCGTTTGAGTTAACCATATCATTTGAGCCTTGAGTGGGCCTCGTTTGACACAGCCATATTATTTGCGCCTCGAGTGGGCCTCGTTTGACTCAACCATATCAGTTGTGCCATGAGTTGGTCCTCGTTTGACTTAACCATATCATTTGCATCTTGAGTCAGCACTTGTTTGACTCAACCATAATGAATGTGCCTCGAGTCGGGCCTCATTTGACTCAACCACATCAGTTGTGCCTCGAGTTGGGCCTCGTTTAACTCAACCACATCAGTTGTGCCTCGAGTCGGGCCTCGTTTGACTCAATCATATCAGTTGAGCCTCGAGTTAGGACTCGTTTGACTTAACCATATCAGTTGTGCCACGGGTCAGGCCTCGTTTGACTTAACCATATCATTTGCGCCTCGAGTTAGCACTCGTTTGACTCAACCATAACAAATGTGCCTCGAGTTGGGCCTCATTTGACTCAACCACATCAATTGTGCCTCGAATCGGGCCTTGTTTGACTCAACCATATCTGTTGTGCCTCGACGCAAGCCTCGTTTGACTCAACCATATCAGTTGTGCCTCGAGTCGGGACTCATTGGACTAAACCATATCATTTGCGCCTTGGGTCAGTCCTCGTTTGATTCAACCATATAATTTGTGCCTTGGGTCGGGCCTCGTTTGACTCAACCATATCATTTGTGCCTCGAGTCAGGCCTTGTTTGAGTTACCCTTATAATTTGCGCCTCAAGTCAGGCCTCGTTGGACTCAACTATAACAAATGTGCGTCAGGCTAGGCCTCAATTGACTCAACCACATCAGTATTGCCTCGAGTCAGGCCTCGATTGACTCAACCATATCTGTTGTGCCTTGAGGTGGGCCACGTTTAACTCAACCATATTAGTTGTGCCTCGAGTCGGGCCTCATTTCACTCAACCATATCATTTGTGCCTCGAGTCGGGCCTCATTTGACACAACCATATCATTTGTGCCCTGAGTTGGGCCTCGTTTGACTCAACCATATCATTTGCGCCTCGAGTCAGGCCTCGTTTGACACAACCATATAATTTGTGCCTCGAGTTGGGCCTCGTTTGACTGAACCATATCATTTGTGCCTCAAGTCAGGCCTTGTTTGAATCAACCATATCATTTATGCCTCGAGTTGAGCCTCGTTTGACACAACCATATCATTTGCGCCTTGAGTTGGGCCTCGTTTGACTCAACCATACCATTTGTTCCTCGATTTGGGCCTCGTTTGATTCAGCCATGCCATTTGTACCTCGAGTCAGGCCTCGTTTGACTCAACCACATCAGTTGTGCCTCGAGTCGGGCCTCATTTGACTCAACCATATCTGTTGTGCCTCGAGGCGGGCCTTATTTGACTCAACCATATCAGTTGTGCCTCGAGTCGAGACTCGTTTGACTTAACCATATCAGTTAGGCCTCAAGTCGGGCCTCGTTTGATTCAACCATATAATTTACGCCTCGAGTCAGGCCTCGTTTGACTCAACCATATCATTTGTACCTCGAGTCAGGCCTCGTTTGACTTACCCTTATAATTTGTGCCTCGAGTCAAGCTTCGTTTGACACAAGCATATCAAATGTGCCTCGAGTCAGGCCTTATTTGACTTAACCACATTAGTTGTGCCTTGAGTCAGGCCTCGTTTGATGCAACCATATCATTTGCGGCTCGAGTCGGGCCTCGTTTGACTTACCCTTATAATTTGCGCCTCGAGTCAGGCCTCATTTGATGTAACCATATCATTTGCGCCTCGAGTTGGGCCTCATTTGACTTACCCTTATAATTTGCGCCTCGAGTTAGGGCTCGTTTGACTCAACCATATCAAATGTGCCTCAAGTCAGACCTCATTTGATTTTACCACATCAGTTGTGCCTCGAGTCGGGCCTCGTTTGACTCAACCATATCATTTCTGCTTTGAGTCAGGCCTCATTTAACTCAACTATATCATTTGTACGTCGAGTCGGGCCTCATTCAATTGAACCATATCATTTGTGCCTCGAGTCGGGCCTCGTTTAACTCAACCATATCATTTGCTCCTCCAGTCGGGCTTCGGTTGACTCAACCATTTCAATTGTGCCTCGAGTCGGGCCTAGTTTGACTCAACCATATTATATGTGCCTCGAGTCGGGCCTCGTTTGACTCAACCATGTCATTTATACCTTGAGTCGGGTCTCGTTTGATTCAACCATGTCATTTGCGCCTCTTGTCGGTCCTTGTTTCGCTCAACCATATTAATTGCGCAATGAGTCGGGCCTCGTTTGACTCAACCGTATTAATTGCGCCTTGAGTCGAGCCTTGTTTGACTCAACAATATCATTTACGCCTCGAGTCGGCCTTCGTTTGATTTACCCTTATAATTTGCGCCTCGAGTTACGCCTCATTTGACTAACCATATCCAATGTGCCACAAGTCTGGCCTAGTTGGACTCAACCACATCAGTTGTGCCTCGAGTCGGGCCTTGTTTGACTCAATCATATTATTCGCGCCTCGAGTTGGGCCTCGTTTGACTCATCCATATAATTTGCGCCTCGAGTCGGGCCCTGTTTGACACAACCATATCATTTGTGCCTCGAGTCGGGCCTTGTTTGACTCAACCATATCATTTGTACCTCGAGTCGGGCCTCGTTTGATTCAACCATATCATTTGCGCCTAGAGTCGGGCCTCGGTTGACTTAATCATATCATTTGCGCCTCGAATCAAGCCTTGTTTGACTTGCCCTTATAATTTGTGCCTCGAGTCTGGCCTCGTTTGACTCAACCAGATAAAATGTGCCTCAAGTCGGGCCTCGTTTGACTCAACCATATCATTTGCGCCTCGAGTCGAGCCTCGTTTGACTCAATCATATCATTTGTAACTCTCGAGTTGGGCCTCTTTGACTCAACCATATGATTTGTGCCTCGAGTCGGGCCTCGTTTGATTCAACCATTTCAATTGTGCCTCGAGTCTGGTGTAGTTTGACTCAACCATATTAAATGTGCCTCGAGTCGGGCCTTGTTTCACACAATCATATCATTTGCGCCTCGAGCAGGGCCTCGTTTGACTCAACCATATTAGATGTGCCTCAAGTCCGGCTCGTTTGAATAAACCATATCATTTGCGCCTCGAGTTAGGCCTTGTTTGACTCAACCATATCAAATGTGCCTTGAGTCTGGCTTAGTTTGACTCAACCACATCAGTTGTGCCTCGAGTTGGGCCTCGTTTGACGCAATCATATCATTTGTGCCTTGAGTCGGCCCTCGTTTGACCCAACCATATCAGTTGTAACTCGAGTTGGGCCTTGTTTCACACAATCATATCATTTGCGCCTCGAGCAGGGCCTCGTTTGACTCAACCATATCAGGTGTGCCTCGAGTTGGGCTCGTTTGAATAAACCATATCATTTGCGCCTCGAGTTAGGCCTCGTTTGACTCAACCATATCAAATGTGCCTCGAGTCTGGCTTAGTTTGACTAAACCACATCAGTTGTGCCTCGAGTCGGGCCTCGTTTGACGTAATCATATCATTTGCGCCTTGAGTCGGCCCTCGTTTGACCCAACCATATCAGTTGTAACTCGAGTTGGGCCTTGTTTGACTCAACCATATCATTTGCGCCTTAACTCGGGCCTCGTTTGACTCAACCATATCATTTGTACCTCGAGTCAGGCCACGTTTGATTCAACCATATCCTTTGCGCCTCGAGTCGAGCCTTGTTTGACTTACCCTTATAATTTGCACCTTGGGTCAGGCCTCATTTGACTCAACCACACCAAATGTGCCTCGAGTCAGACCTCGTTTGACTTAACCACATCAGTTGTGCCTCAAGTCGGGACTCGTTTGACTCAACCATATCATTTGCGCCTCGAGTCGGACCTCGTTTGACACAATCATATCATTTATGCCTCGAGTCGGGCGTCGTTTGACTCAACCAAATCATTTATACCTCGAGTCGGGCCTGATTTAACTCAACCATATCAATTGCGCCTCAAGTCGGGCCTCGTTTAACTCAACCATATAAATTGCACCTCGAGTCGGTACTCGTTTGACTCAACCATATCATTTGCTCCTCGAGTTGGACTTCGTTTGACTTATCCTTATAATTTGCGACTCGAGTCAGGCCTCGTTTGACTCAACCATGTCATTTGTAACTCTCGGGCCGAGAATCGTTCGACTTACCCTTATAATTTGACTCTCGAGTCAGACATCGTTTGACTCAACCATATCAATTGTAACTCTTGAGTCAGGCCTCGTTTGAGTGAACCATATCATTTGCGTCTTGAGTCAGGCATCGTTTGGTTCAATTATATCAGTTGTGCCTTGGGTCAGGACTCGTTTGACACAATCATATCATTCGCGCCTCGAGTCGGGCTTCGTTTGACTCAACCATATCAGTTGTGCCTTGAGCTAGGCCTCGTTTGACTCAACCATATCATTTGCGCCTCGAGTCGGGCCTCATTTGATTCAACCATTTCAATTGCGCCTCGAGTCAGGCCTCGTTTGACTCAACCATATCAAATATGCCTCGGGTCTGGCCTAGTGTGACTCAACCACATCAGTTGTGCCTTGAGTCGGGCCTTTGTTGACATAATCATATCATTTGCGCCTCGAGTCGGGTCTCGTTTGACTCAACCATATCAATTGCGCCTCGAGTCGGGCCTCATTTGACTCAACCATATCATTTGCTCCTCAAGTTGGGCTTCGTTTGACTTACGATTATCATTTGCGCCTCGTGTCAGGCATCGTTTGATTCAACCATATCAATTGCGCCTCGAGTCGGGCCTCGTTTGACTCAACCATATCAAATGTGCCTCAAGTTTGGCCTAATTTGACTCAACCACATCAGTTGTGCCTCGAGTCAGGCCTCGTTTGACACAATCATATCATTTGTGCCTCGAGTTGGGCCTTGTTTGACTCAACCATATCAATTGTGCCTCAAGTCAGGCCTCATTTGACTCAACCATGTCATTTGTACCTCGAGTTGGGCCTCGTTTGATTCAACCATATCATTTGCGCCTCTTGTCGGGCCTCGTTTGGCTCAACCATATTAATTGCGCCTTGAGTCGGGCCTCGTTTAATTCAACCATATCATTTGTGCCTCGAGTCGGCCTTCGTTTGACTTACCCTTATAATTTGCGCCTCAAGTTAGGCATCATTTGACTCAACCAAATCCAATGTGCCTTGCATTTGCCCTAGTTGGACTCAACCACATCAGTTGTGCCTCGAGTCGGGCCTCGTTAGACTCAACCATATTATTTGTGCCTCAAGTCGAGCCTCGTTTGACACAACCATATTATTTGCACCTCGAGTCGGGCCTCGTTTGACTCAACCATATCATTTGCTCCTCGAGTCAGGCCCCGTTTGACACAACCATATCATTTGTGCCTCGAGTCGGGCCTCGTTTGGCTCAACTATATCATTTGTACCTCAAGTCGGGCGTTGTTTGATTCAACCATATCATTTGTGCCTAGAGGTGGGCCTCGTTTGACTCAATCATATAATTTTTGCCTCGAGTCGGGCCTCATTTGACTTACCCTTATAATTTGCGCCTCGAGTCAGGCCTCGTTTGACTCAACTAGATCAAATGTGCCCCGAGTCGGCCCTCATTTGACTCAACCATATCATTTGTAACTCTCAAGTTGGGCCTCGTTTGACTTAACCATGTCAGTTGTGCCATGAGCCAGGGGTCGTTTGACTCAACCATATCAATTGTGCCTCGAGTCGGGCCTCGTTTGAATCAACCATATCATTTGTAACTCTCGAGTCAGGCCTCGTTTGACTCAACCATATCATTTGTGCCTCGAGCTAGGCCTCGTTTAAATCAACCATTTCAATTGCATCTCGAGTCGGGTCTCGTTTGACTCAACCATATCAAATGTGCCTCGAGTCTGGCCTAGTTTGACTCAACCACATCAGTTGTGCCTTGACTCGGGCCTCGTTTGACACAATCATATCATTTACGCCTCGAGTCAAGCCTCGTTTGACTCAACCATATCAGTTGTGCCTCAAGTCGCACCTCATTTCAATCAACCATATCATTTGCGCCTCAAGTTAGGCCTCGTTTGACTCAACCATGTCATTTGCGCCTCGAGTTAGCCCTAGTTTGCCTCAACCATAACAATTGTGCCTCGAGTGTGGCCTAGTTTTACTCCACCACATTAGTTGTGCCTCGAGTTGGACCTCGTTTGACTCAACCATGTCATTTGTACCTCGAGTCGGGCCTCGTTTGATTCAACCATATCATTTGCGCCTCTTGTCGGGCCTCGTTTGGCTCAACCATATTATTTGCGCCTTGAGTCAGGCCTCGTTTGATTCAACCATATATTTGTGCCTCAAGTCGGCCTTCGTTTGACTTACCCTTATAATTTGCGCCTCGAGTTAGGCATCGTTTGACTCAACCATATCCAATGTGCCTTGAGTCTGCCCTAGTTGGACTCAACCACATCAGTTGTGCCTCGAGTCGACCCTCGTTTGACTCAACCATATTATTTGTGCCTCAAGCCGAGCCTCGTTTGACACAACCATATTATTTGCACCTCGAGTCGGGCCTCGTTTGATTCAACCATATCATTTGCGCCTCTTGTCGGGCCTCGTTTGGCTCAACCATATTAATTGCGCCTTGAGTCGGGCCTCGTTTAATTCAACCATATCGTTTGTGCCTCGAGTCGGCCTTCGTTTGACTTACCCTTATAATTTGCACCTCGAGTTAGGCATGATTTGACTCAACCATATCCAATGTGCCTTGCGTTTGCCCTAGTTGGACTCAACCACATCAGTTGTACCTCGAGTCGGGCCTCGTTTGACTCAACCATATTATTTGCGCCTCAAGCCGAGCCTCGTTTGACACAACCATATTATTTGCGCCTCGAGTCGGGCCTCGTTTGACTCAACCATATCATTTGCTCCTCGAGTCGGCCCCCGTTTGACACAACCATATCATTTGTGCCCCGAGTCGGGCCTCGTTTGACTCAACCATATAATTTGTACCTCAAGTCGGGCCCTGTTTGATTCAACCATATCATTTGCGCTTAGAGGCGGGCCTCGTTTGACTCAATCATATAATTTCTACCTCGAGTCGGGCCTCATTTGACTTACCCTTATAATTTACGCCTCGAGTCAGGCCTCGTTTGACTCAACTAGATCAAATGTGCCTCCAGTCGGCCCTCGTTTGACTCAACCATATCATTTGTAACTCTCGAGTTGGGCCTCGTTTGACTTAACGATGTCAGTTGTGCCTTGAACTAGGGGTCGTTTGACTCAACCATATCAATTGTGCCTCGAGTCGAGCCTCGTTTGAATTAACCATATCATTTGTAACTCTTGAGTCGGGCCTCGTTTGACTCAACCATTTCATTTGTGCCTCGAGCTAGGCCTCGTTTAAATCAACCATTTCAATTGCGTCTCGAGTTGAGCCTTGTTTAACTTAACCATATCAAATGTGCTTCGAGTCTGGCCTAGTTTGACTCAACCACATCAGTTGTGCCTTGAGTCGGGCCTCGTTTGACACAATCATATCATTTACGCCTCGAGTCAGGCCTCGTTTGACTCAACCATATCAGTTGTGCCTCAAGCTGCACCTCATTTCAATCAACCATATCATTTGCGCCTCGAGTTAGGCCTTGTTTGACTCAACCATGTCATTTGCGCCTTGAGTTAGGCCTAGTTTCCCTCGACCATAACAAACGTGCCTCGAGTCTGGCCTAGTTTTACTCCATCACATCAGTTGTGCCTCGAGTTGGACCTCGTTGGACTCAACCATGTCATTTGTACCTCGAGTCGGGCCTCGTTTGATTCAACCATATCATTTGCGCCTCTTGTCGGGCCTCGTTTGGCTCAACCATATTATTTGCGCCATGAGTCGGGCCTCGTTTGATTCAACCATATATTTGCGCCTCAAGTCGGCCTTCGTTTGACTTACCCTTATAATTTGCGCCTCGAGTTAGGCATCGTTTGACTCAACCATATCCAATGTGCCTTGAGTCTGCCCTAGTTGGACTTAACCACATCAGTTGTGCCTCGAGTCGGGCCTCGTTTGACTCAACCATATTATTTGCACCTCAAGCCGAGCCTCGTTTGACACAACCATATTATTTGCACCTCGAGTCGGGCCTCGTTTGACTCAACCATATCATTTGCTCCTCAAGTCGGGCCCCGTTTGACACAACCATATCATTTGCGCCTATAGGCGGGCCTCGTTTGACTCAATCATATAATTTGTGCCTCGAGTCGGGCCTCCTTTGACTTACCCTTATAATTTATGCCTCGAGTCAGGCCTCATTTGACTCAACTAGATCAAATGTGCCTCGAGTTGGCCCTCATTTGACTCAACCATATCATTTGTAACTCTCAAGTTGGGCCTCGTTTGACTCAACTATATCAGTTGTGCCTTGAGCCAGGGGTCGTTTGACTCAACCATATATTTATGCCTCGAGTCGGGCCTTGTTTGACTCAACCATATCAAATGTGCCTCGAGTCTGGCCTAGTTTGACTCAACCACATCAGTTGTGCCTCGAGTCGTGCCTTGTTTGACATAATCATATCATTTGCGCCTCGAGTCAGGCCTCGTTTGACTCAACCATATCAGTTGTGCCTCAAGTCACGCCTCGTTTCAATCAACCATATCATTTGCACCTCGAGTTAGGTCTCGTTTGACTCAACCATGTCATTTATGCCTCGAGTTAGGCCTCGTTTGACTCAACCAAAACAAATGTGCCTCGAGTCTGGCCTAGTTTGACTCAACCACATCAGTTGTGCCTCGAGTCGGGCCTTGTTTGACACAATCATATTATTTGCGTCTTGAGTCAGGCCTCGTTTGACCCAACCATATCAGTTGTACCTCGAGTCGGGCCTCGTTTGACTCAACCATATCATTTGCGCCTCGAGTCGGTCCTCGTTTAACTCAACCATATCATTTGTACCTCGAGTCGGGCCACATTTGATTCAACCATATCCTTTGCGCCTCGAGTCGGGCCTTGTTTGACTTACCCTTATAATTTGCGCCTCGGGTCAGGCCTCGTTTGACTCAACCACACCAAATGTGCCTCGAGTCGGGCCTCGTTTGACTCAACCACATCAGTTGTGCCTCGAGTCAGGACTCGTTTGAATCAACCACATCAGTTGTGCCTCGAGTTGGGACCCGTTTGACTTAACCATATCAGTTGTGCCTCGATTTGGGCCTCGTTTGACTCAACCATATCATTTGCGCCTCGAGTCGAGCCTTGTTTTACACAATCATATAATTTGCACCTCGAGTTGGGCCTCGTTTGATTTAACCATATCGTTTGCGCCCTGAGTCAGTTCTTGTTTGACTCAAGCATATGAAATGTGCCTCGAGTTGGGCCTCGTTTGAGTCAACCACATCAGTTGTGCCTCGAGTCGGGCTTCATTTGACACAATCATATCATTTGCGCCTCAAGTCGGGCCTCGTTTGACACAATCATATCATTTGCGCCTCAAGTCGGGCCTCGTTTGACTCAACCATATCATTTGCGCCTCAAGTCAGGCCCCGTTTAACTCAACCATATAATTTACCCCTCGAGTCGATCCTCGTTTGACTCAACCATATCATTTGCGCCTCGAGTCGGGCCTCGTTTGACTTACCCTTATAATTTGCGCTTTGAGTCAGGCCTCGTTTGACTCAACCATATCTGTTGCGCCTTGAGTCGGGCCTCATTTAACTCAACCATATCTGTTGTGCCTCTAGTTGAGACTCGTTTAGCTGAGCCATATTAGTTGTGCCTCCAATCGGGCCTCGTTTAACTCAACCATATTATTTGCACCTTGAGTCGGGCTTCGTTTGACACAATCATATCATTTGCACCTCCAGTCGGGCCTTGTTTGACTCAACCATATTATTTGCGCCTCGAGTTGGGACTCATTTGACATAACCATATCATTTTTCCCTCGAGTCAGGCCACGTTTGACTCAGCCATATAATTTGCGCCTTTAGTCAACCCTCATTTGACACAACCATATTGTTTGTGCCTCGAGTCGGGCCTCGTTTGACTCAACCATATCCTTTGCGCCTCGAGTTGGGCCCCATTTGACACAACCATATCATTTGTGCCTTGAGTCGGGCCTCGTTTGACTCAACCACAACATTTGTGCCTCAAGTCGGGCTCCGTTTGAGTCAACCATATCATTTGCGCCTTGAGTCGAGCCTTGTTTGACTCAACCATAACCTTTGCGCCTCGAGTCGGGCCCCATTTGACACAACCATATCATTTGCGCCTTGAGTCGGGCCTCATTTGACTCAACCATATCATTTGTGTCCCGAGTCAGGCGTTGTTTGACTCAACCATATCACTTGTACCTCGAGTCGGGCCTCGTTTGACTCAACCATATCATTTGTGCCTTGAGTTGGGCATCGTTTGACTCAACCATATCATTTGTACCTTGAGTCGGGCCACGTTTGACTTAACCATATCATTTGTACCTCGAGTTGGGCCTCGTTTGACTCAACCATATCATTTGCGCCTCAAGTCGGGCCTTGTTTCACTCAACCATATAATTTACACCTCGAGTCAGCCCTCATTTGACTCAACCATATCAAATGTGCCTCGAGTCGGGCCTCATTTGACTCAACCACATCAGTTGTGCTTTGAGTTGGGACTCGTTTGACTCAAGCATATCAGTTGTGCCTCGAGTCGGGCCTCATTTCACACAATCATATCATTTGTGGCTCGAGTCGGGCCTCGTTTGACACAATCAGATCATTTGTGCCTCGAGTATGGCCTCGTTTGACTCAACCATATCATTTGCACCTCGAGTTAGTCCCCGTTTGACTCAACCATATAATTTGCACCTCGAGTCGGGCCTCATTTGACTCAACCATATCATTTGCAACTTGAGTCTGGCCTCATTTGACACAATCATATCATTTGTGCCTCGAGTCGGGCCTCGTTTGACTCAACCATATCTGTTGCGCCTGGAGTTAGGCCTCGTTTGACAAAAACAAATCATTTGCGCCTCGAGTCAGGCCTCGTTTGACTCAACCATATAATTTGTACCTCGAGTCGGGCCTTGTTTGACTCAACTATATCATTTGCACCTCGAGTCGGGCCTCGTTTGACTTACCCTTATAATTTGCGCCTCGAGTCAGGCCTCGTTTGACTCAACCATATCAAATGTGCCTCAAGTCAGGCCTCGTTTGACTCAGCCACATCAGTTGTGCCTTGAGTCGGGCCTCATTTGGCACAACCATATCATTTGTGCCTCAAGTCGGGACCCGTTTGACTTACCCTTATAATTTGCACCTCGAGTTGGGCCTTGTTTGACTCAACCATATTATTTGGGCCTTAGGTTGGGCTCATTTGACACAACCATATCATTTGCGCCTCGAGTTGGTCCTCGTTTGACTTACCCTTATAATTTGTGCCTCAAGTCAGGCCTCATTTGACTCAACCATACCAAATATGCCTCGAGTCGGGCCTCGTTTGACTCAACCACATCAGTTGTGCACCGAGTTGGGCCTTGTTTGACTGAACCATATCTGTTGTGCCTCGAGTCGGGCCTCATTTGACTCAACCATATCTGTTGTACCCCGAGATGGGTCTCGTTTGACTCGACCATATGATTTGTGCCTCGAGTCGGGCCTTATTTGACTCAACCACATTAGTTATCCCTCGAGTCAAGCCTCATTTGACTTAACCATATCTGTTGTGCCTCGAGTCTGGCCTCATTTGACTCAATGACATTAGTTGTGGCCCGAGTCGGGCCTCGTTTGACTCAACCAAACCATTTGTTCCTTGAGTCGGGCCTCGTTTGACTCAACCATACCATTTGTTCCTCGAGTTGGGCCTTGTTTGACTCAACCATATCATTTGCACCTTGAGTCTAACCTCGTTTGACTTAACATTATAATTTACGCCTCGAGTTAGGCCTCGTTTAACTCAACCATATCAAATATGCCTCGAGTCGGGCCTCGTTTGACTCAATCACATCAGTTGTGCCCCGAGTCGGGCCTTATTTGACCCCACTATATCATTTACGCTTTGATTCGGGCCTCGTTTGACTCAACCATGTCTGTTGTGCCTCGAGTCGGGACTTGTTTGACTAACCATATAGTTATGGCTCGAGCAGAGAAACGTTTGACTCCACCACATCAGTTATGCCATGAGTTAAGACACGTTTGATCAACCACATTAGTTGTGCCTCAAGTCGGGCCTCGTTTGACTCAACCATATCATTTGTGCCTCGAGTCGTGCCTTGTTTGACTCAACCATATCATTTGTACCTCGAGTTGGGCCTTGTTTGACTCAACCATATCATTTGTGCCATGAGTCGAGCCTCGTTTGACTTACCATTATCATTTGTCCTCGAGTCGTGCCTTGTTTGACTCAACCATATCATTTGTACCTCAAGTCGGGCATCGTTTGACTCAACCATATCATTTATGCCTTGAGTCGACCCTCGTTTAACACAACCATATCATTTGTGACTCGAGTCGGCCCACGTTTGACTTAACTATCTCATTTGTACCTAGAGTCTGCCCCTGTTTAACTTACCCTTATAATTTGCACCTCGAGTCGGGCCTCGTTTGACTCAACCATATCATTTGTTCCTCGAGTCGGGCCCCGTTTGACTCAACCATATCATTTGTGCCTCGAAACAGGCCCCGTGTGGCACAACCATATCATTTGCGCCATGAGTCGGGCCTCGTTTGACACAACCATATCATCTGCGCCTTGAGTCATACCTTGTTTGACTCAACCATATCGTTTGTACCTCAAGTCGGGCCTCGTTTGACTTAACCATACCATTTGTTCCTCGAGTCGGGCCTTGTTTGACTAAACCATGCCACTTGTTCCTCGAGTCGGGCCTTGTTTGACTCAACCATATCATTTGTACCTCGAGTCGAGCCTCGTTTGACTTAACCATATCATTTGCGCCTCGAGTCGGGCCTTGGTTGACTCAACCACACCATTTGTTCCTCGAGTCGGGCCTCGTTTGACTCAACCATACCATTTGTTCCTCGAGTCGGGCCTCATTTGACTCAACCATATCATTTGCACCTTGAGTCGAACCTCGTTTCACTTACCATTATAATTTACGCATCAAGTCAGGCCTCGTTTGACTCAACCATATCAAATGTGCCTCGAGTCGGGCCTCGTTTGACTCAACGACATCAGTTGTGCCTCGAGTCGGGCCTTGTTTGACCCAACCATATCATTTACGCTTCGAGTCGGGCCTCGTTTGACTCAACCATATCTGTTGTGCCTTGAGTCGGGCCTCGTTTGACTAACCATATCAGTTGTGCCTCGAGCCGGGACACGTTTGACTCCACCACATCAGTTATGCCTCGAGTCGCGACACGTTTGATCCACTACATTAGTTGTGCCTCGAGTCGGGTCTCGTTTGACTCTACCATATCATTTGTGCCTCAAGTCCTACCTTGTTTGACTCAACCATATCGTTTGTACCTCGACTCGGGACTCATTTGACCCAACCATATCATTTGTGCCAGGAGTCAGGCCTCATTTGGCTCAACCTTATCAATTGCGCATCGAGTCGGGCATCATTTGACTCAACCATATCATTTGCGCCTTGAGTCAACCCTCGTTTAACACAACCATATCATTTGTACCTCGACTCGGGACTCGTTTGACTCAACCATCTCATTTGTACCTCGAGTCTGCCCCTATTTAACTTACCTTTATAATTTGTGCCTCGAGTTGGGCCTCGTTTGACTCAACCATATCATTTGTTCCTCGAGTTGGGCCCCGTTTGACTCAACCATAGCATTTGTGCCTCGAAACAGGCCCCATTTGACATAACCATATCATTTGCACCTTGAGTCAGGCCTCGTTTGACTCAACCATATCATTTGCGCCTCGAGTCGTGCCTTGTTTGACTCAACCGTATCGTTTGTACCTCGAGTTAGGCCTTGTTTGACTCAACCATACCATTTGTTCCTCGAGTCGGCCTTATTTGACTCAACCATATCAGTTGTGCCTCGAGTCAGGCCTTGTTTGACTTAACCATCTCATTTGTGCCTCAAGTCGGGCCTCATTTGACTCAACCATCTCTGTTGTGCCTTGAGTTGGGCCTCGTTTAACTCAACCATATCAGTTGTACCTCGAGTCGGGACTCGTTTGACTCAACCATATTAGTTGTGCTTCTAGTTAAGCCTCGTTTGACTCAACCATATTATTTGTGCCTCGAGTCGGGCCTCATTTGACATAATCATATCATTTGTGCCCCGAGTCAGGCCTCATTTGACTCAACCATATCATTTGCACCTCGAGTCGGGCGTCGTTTGACATAATTATATCATTTGTGCCTTGAGGCGGGCCTTGTTTAACTCAACCATATCAGTTGCGCCCTGCGTCGAGCCTCGTTTGACACAACCATATCATTTGCGCCTCGAGTCGGGCCCCATTTGACACAACCATATCATTTGCGCCTTGAGTTGGTCCTCATTTGACTCAACCATATCAATTGCACCCCAAGTTAGGCCTTGTTTGACTCAACCATATCATTTGCACCTTGAGTCAACCCTTGCTTGACACAACCATATCGTTTGCACCTCGAGTCAGGCCCCATTTGACACAACCATATCATTTGCACCTTGAGTCGGGCCTCGTTTGACTCAACCATAACATTTGCACCTCAAGTCGGGCCCCGTTTAAGTCAACCATATCATTTGTGCCTTGAGTCGGGCCTCGTTTGACTCAACCATATCCTTTGCGCCTCGAGTCGAGCCCCATTTGACATAACCATATCATTTGCGCCTTGAGTCGGGCCTCGTTTGACTCAACCATATCATTTGCGCCCCGAGTCGGGCCTCGTTTGACTCAACCATATCATTTGTACCTCGAGTTGGGCCTCGTTTTACTCAACCATATCATTTGTGCCTTGAGTCGACCCTCATTTAACACAACTATATCGTTTGCATCTCAAGTCAGCCCACGTTTGACTCAACCATATCATTTGTTCCTCGAGTCGAACCCTGTTTGACTCAACCATATCATTTGTGCCTCAAGTCGTGCCTTGTTTGACTCAACCATATTGTTTGTACCTCAAGTCGGGCCTCGTTTGACTTAACCATACCATTTGCAACCATACCAATTGTTCCTCGAGTTGGGCCTTGTTTGACTTAACCATATCGTTTGTACCTTGAGTCGGCCCCCGTTTGACTCATTCATATCATTTGTGCCTCGAAACAAGCCCCATTTGACACAACCATATCATTTGCGCCTGAAGTCAGGCCTCGTTTGACTCAACCAAATCATTTGCGCCTCGAGTCATGCCTTGTTTGACTTAACCATATCGTTTGTGCCTCGAGTCAGGCCTCGTTTGACTCAACCATACCATTTGTTCCTCTAGTCGGGCCTCATTTTTCCCAACCATATTGTTTGTACCTCGAGTTGGGCCTCGTTTGACTCAACAATATCATTTGTGCCATGAGTCGGGCCTCGTTTGACTTACCCTTATCATTTGCACCTCGAGTCAGGCCTCGTTTGACTCAACCATATCAATTGTGCCTCGAGTCGTGCCTTGTTTGACTCAACCATATCATTTGTACATCGAGTCGGGCCACATTTGACTCAACCATATCATTTGTGCCATGAGTCGGGCCTCGTTTGACTTACCCTTATCATTTGTGCCATGAGTCGGGCCTCGTTTGACTTACCCTTATCATTTGCGCCTCGAGTCAGGCCTTGTTTGACTCAACCATATCATTTCCACCTTGAGTCAACCCTCACTTGACACAACCATATCGTTTGCGCCTCGAGTTGAGCCTCGTTTGACTCAACCATATCCTTTGCGCCTCGAGTCGGGCCCCGTTTGACACAACCATATCATTTGCGCCTTGAGTCGGGCCTCGTTTGACTCAACCATATCATTTGTGCCTCAAGTCAGGCCCCATTTGACTTAACAATATCATTTGTGCCTCGAGTCGGGCCTTGTTTGACTCAACCATATCCTTTGCACCTCGAGTCGGGCCCCATTTGACACAACCATATCATTTGCGCCTTGAGTCGGGCCTCGTTTGACTCAACCATATCATTTGCGCCCCGAGTCGGGCGTCGTTTGACTCAACCATATCATTTGTACCTCGACTCTGGACTCATTTGACTCAACCATATCATTTGCGCCTGGAGTCAGGCCTCGTTTTACTCAACCATATCATTTGTGCCTTGAGTCGACCCTCATTTAACACAACAATATCATTTGCGTCTCCAGTCGGCCCATGTTCGACTCAACCATCTCATTTGTACCTCGAGTCTGCCCCCGTTTAACTTACCCGTATAATTTCCGCCTCGAGTCGGGCCTCGTTTGACTTAACCATATCATTTGTTCCTCGAGTCGAACCCCGTTTGACTCAACGATATCATTTGCGCCTCGAATCAGGCCCCGTTTGACACAACCATATCGTTTGTGCCTTGAGCCGGGCCTCGTTTGACTCAACCGTATCATTTGCGCCTAAAGTCGAGCCTTGTTTGACTCAACCATATCATTTGTACCTCGAGTCGGGTCTCGTTTGACTCAACCATACCATTTGTTCCTAGAGTCGGGCCTCGTTTGACTCAACCATACCATTTGTTCCTCGAGTCAGTTCTTGTTTGACTCAACCATACCATTTGTTCCTCGAGTTGGGCCTTGTTTGACTCAACCATATAGTTTGTACCTCGAGTCGGGCCCCATTTGACTCATCCATATCATTTGTGCCTCGAGTCGGGCCCCATTTGACACAACCATATCATTTGTGCCTTGAGTCGACCCTCGTTTGACAAAACCATAACATTTGTGCCTCGAGTCAGGCCTCGTTTGACTCAACCATATCATTTGCGCCTCGAGTCGTGCCCTATTTGACACAACCATATCATTTGCATCTTGAGTTGACCCTCGTTAGACAAAACCATATCATTTGCGCCTCGAGTCGGGCCTCGTTTGACTCAGCCATATCATTTGCACCTTGAGTCGAGCCTTGTTTGACTTACCCTTCTTATTTGCGCCTCGAGTTAGGCCTCGTTTGACTCAACATATCAAATGTTCCTCGAGTCGGGCCTTGTTTGACGTAACCATATAATTTGCACCTCGAGTCAGTCCTCATTTGACTCAACCATATCATTTGCACCTCGAGTCGGGCCCCGTTTGACACAACTATATCATTTGCACCTTGAGTCGGGCCTCATTTGACTCAACCATATCAATTATGCCCCGAGTCAGGCCTTGTTTGACTCAAACATATAATTTGTGCCTTTAGTCAACCCTCATTTGACACAACCATATCGTTTGTGCCTCGAGTCGGGCCTCGTTTGACTCAACCATATCCTTTGAGCCTCGAGTCGGGCCCCATTTGACACAACCATATCATTTGTGCCTTGAGTCGGGCCTCGTTTGACTCAACCACAACATTTGTGCCTCAAGTCGGTCTTCGTTTGAGTCAACCATATCATTTGCGCCTCGAGTCGGGCCTCGTTTGACTCAACCATATCCTTTGCGCCTCGAGTCGGGCCCCATTTGACTCAACCATATCATTTGCACCTTGAGTCGGGCCTCGTTTGACTCAACCATATCATTTGTGCCCCGAGTCGGGCGTCGTTTGACTCAACCATATCACTTGTACCTCGAGTCGGGCCTCGTTTGACTCAACCATATCATTTGTACCTCGAGTTGGGCATCATTTGACTTAACCATATCATTTGTACCTTGAGTCGGGCCACGTTTGACTTAACCATATCATTTGTACCTCGAGTTGGGCCTCGTTTGACTCAACCATATCATTTGCGCCTTAAGTCGGGCCTTGTTTCACTCAACCATATAATTTACACCTCGAGTCAGCCCTCGTTTGACTCAACCATATCAAATGTGCCTCGAGTCGGGCCTCATTTGACTCAACCACATCAGTTGTGCTTTGAGTTGGGACTCGTTTGACTCAAGCATATCAGTTGTGCCTCGAGTCGGGCCTCATTTCACACAATCATATCATTTGTGGCTCGAGTCGGGCCTCGTTTGACACAATCATATCATTTGTACCTCGAGTATGGCCTCGTTTGACTCAACCATATAATTTGCACCTCTAGTCGGGCCTCATTTGACTCAACCATATCATTTGCAACTTGAGTCTGGCCTCATTTGACACAATCATATAATTTGTGCCTCGAGTCGAGCCTCGTTTGACTCAACCATATCTGTTGTGCCTGGAGTTAGGCCTCGTTTGACAAAAACAAATCATTTGCGCCTCGAGTCAGGCCTCGTTTGACTCAACCATATCATTTGTACCTCGAGTCGGGCCTCGTTTGACTCAACCATATCATTTGCACCTCGAGTCGGGCCTCGTTTGACTTACCCTTATAATTTGTGCCTCGAGTCAGGCCTCGTTTGACTCAACCATATCAAATGTGCCTCGAGTCGAGCCTCGTTTGACTCAGCCACATCAGTTGTGCCTTGAGTCGGGCCTCATTTAACTTACCCTTATCATTTGCACCTCGAGTCAGGCCTCGTTTGACTCAACCATATCATTTGTGCCTTTAGTCAACCCTCATTTGACACAACCATATCATTTGCACCTCGAGTCAGGCCTCGTTTGACTCAAACATATAATTTGCGCCTTTAGTCAACCCTTATTTGACACAACCATATCGTTTGAGCCTCGAGTCGGGCCTCGTTTGACTCAACCATATCCTTTGCACCTCGAGTCGGGCCCTATTTGATACAACCATATCATTTGTGCCTTGAGTCGGGCCTCGTTTGACTCAACCGCAACATTTGTCCCTCAAGTTGGGCTCCGTTTGAGTCAACCATATCATTTGCGCCTCAAGTCGGGCCTCGTTTGACTCAACCATATCCTTTGCGCCTCGAGTCGGGCCCCATTTGACATAACCATATCATTTGCGCCTTGAGTTCGGCCTCGTTTGACTCAACCATATCATTTGTGCCTCGAGTCGAGCGTCGTTTGACTCAACCATATCACTTGTACCTCGAGTCGGGCCTCGTTTGACTCAACCGTATCATTTGTGCCTTGAGTCAACCCTCGTTTAATGCAACAATATCATTTGTGTCTCAAGTCAGCCCACGTTTGACTCAACCATATCGTTTGTTCCTCGAGTCGAACCCCATTTGACTCAACCATATCATTTGCGCCTCAAGTCGTGCCTTGTTTGACTCAACCATATCATTTGTACCTTGAGTCGAGCCTCATTTGACTTAACCATGCCATTTGCAACCATACCATTTGTTCCTCGAGTCGGGCCTTGTTTGACTCAACCATATCGTTTGTACCTTGAGTCGGGCCCCGTTTGACTCATTCATATCATTTGTGCCTCGAAACAAGCCCCATTTGACACAACCATATCATTTGCGCCTTAAGTCGGGCCTTGTTTGACTCAACCAAATCATTTGTGCCTCGAGTCAGGCCTCGTTTGACCCAACCATACCATTTGTTCCTCGAGTCAGGCCTCGTTTGACCCAACCATACCATTTGTTCCTCGAGTCGGGCCTCATTTTTCTCAACTATATTGTTTGTACCTCGAGTCGGGCCTCGTTTGACTCAACCATATCATTTGTGCCATGAGTCAGGCCTCGTTTGACGTACCCTTATCATTTGCGCCTCGAGTCAGGCGTCGTTTGACTCAACCATATCAATTGTGCCTGGAGTGGTGCCTTGTTTGACTCAACCATATCGTTTGTACCTCGAGTCGAGCCACGTTTGACTCAACCATATCATTTGTGCCATGAGTCGGGCCTCGTTTGACTTACCCTTATCATTTGCGCCTCGAGTCAGGCCTCATTTGACTAAACCATATCATTTGCACCTTGAGTCAACCCTCGCTTAACACAACCATATCGTTTGCGCCTCGAGTCAAGCCTCGTTTGACTCAACCATATCCTTTGCGGCTTGAGTCGGGCCCCGTTTGACACAACCATATCATTTGCGCCTTGAGTCGGGCCTCGTTTGACTCAGCCATATCATTTGTGCCTCAAGTCGGGCCCTGTTTGACTCAACAATATCATTTGTGCCTCGAGTCGGGCCTCGTTTGACTCAACCATATCCTTTGCACCTCGAGTCGGGCCCCATTTGACACAACCATATCATTTGCGCCTTGAGTCGGGCCTCGTTTGACTCAACCATATCATTTGCGCCCCGAGTCGGGCGTCGTTTGACTCAACCATATCATTTGTACCTCGACTCTGGCCTATTTGACTCAACCATATCATTTTCGCCTTGAGTCGGGCCTCGTTTTACACAACCATATCATTTGTGCCTTGAGTCGACCCTTATTTAACACAACAATATCATTTGCGTCTCCAGTCGGCCCATGTTTGACTCAACCATCTCATTTATACCTCGAGTCTACCCCTGTTTAACTTACCCTTATAATTTCCGCCTCGAGTCGAGCCTCGTTTGGCTTAACCATATCATTGTTCCTCGAGTCAAACCCTGTTTGACTCAACGATATCATTTGCGCCTCGAATCAGGCCCCGTTTGATACAACCATATCGTTTGCGCCTTGAGTTGGGCCTCGTTTGACTCAACCATATCATTTGCGCCTCAAGTCGTGCCTTGTTTGACTCAACCATATCGTTTGTACCTCGAGTCGGGTCTCGTTTAACTCAACCATACCATTTGTTCCTTGAGTCGAGCCTCGTTTGACTCAACCATACCATTTGTTCCTCGAGTTGGGCCTTGTTTGACTTAACCATATCATTTGTACCTCGAGTTGGGCCCCGTTTGACTCATCCATATCATTTGTGCCTCGAGTCGGGCCCCATTTGACACAACCATATCATTTGCGCCTTGAGTCGACCCTCGTTTGACAAAACCATATCATTTGCGCCTCGAGTCGGGCCTCGTTTGACTCAACCATATCATTTGCGCCTCGAGTCGGGCCCCCTTTGACACAACCATATCATTTGCGCCTTGAGTCGACCCTTGTTAGACAAAACCATATCATTTGCGCCTCGAGTCGGGCCTCGTTTCACTCAACCATATCATTTGCGCCTCGAGTTGAGCCTTGTTTGACTTACCCTTCTTATTTGTGCCTCGAGTTAGGCCTCATTTGACTCAACATATCAAATGTTCCTCGAGTCAAGCCTTGTTTGACATAACCATATAATTTGCACCTCGAGTCAGTCCTCATTTGACTCAACCATATCATTTGCACCTCGAGTTAGGCCCCGTTTGACACAACTATATCATTTGCACCTTGAGTCGGGCCTCATTTGACTCAACCATATCAATTGTGCCCCAAGTCAGGCCTTGTTGGACTCAACCATATCATTTGCGCCTTCAGTCAACCCTCGTTTGACACAACCATATCGTTTGCGCCTTGAGTCGGGCCTCGTTTGACTCAACCATATCCTTTGCGCCACGGGTCGGGCCCCATTTGACACAGCCATATCATTTGCGCCTTGAGTCGGGCCTCGTTTGACTCAACCATATCATTTGCGCCTCAAGTCAGGCCCCGTTTGAGTCAGCCATATCATTTGTGCCTCGAGTCGGGCCTCGTTTGACTCAACCATATCCTTTGCGCCTCGAGTCGGGCCCCGTTTGACACAACTATATCATTTGCACCTTGAGTCGGGCCTCATTTGACTCAACCATATCAATTGTGCCCCGAGTCAGGCCTTGTTTGACTCAACCATATCATTTGCGCCTTCATCAACCCTCGTTTGACACAACCATATCATTTGCGCCTTGAGTCCGGCCTTGTTTGACTCAACCATATCATTTGTACCTCGAGTTGGGCCTCATTTTACTCAACCATATCATTTGTGCCTTGAGTCGACCCTCGTTTAACACAACAATATCATTTGCGTCTCAAGTCGGCCCACGTTTGGCTCAACCATATCATTTGTTCCTCGAGTCGAACCCTGTTTGACTCAACCATATCATTTGTGCCTCAAGTCATGCCTTGTTTGACTCAACATATCGTTTGTACCTCGAGTCGGGCCTCGTTTGACTTAACCATACCATTTGCAACCATACCATTTGTTCCTCGAGTCGGGCCTTGTTTGACTCAACCATGTCGTTTGTACTTCGAGTCGGGCCCCGTTTGACTCATTCATATCATTTGTGCCTCGAAACAAGCCCCATTTGACACAACCATATCATTTCCGCCTTAAGTCAGGCCTCGTTTCACTCAACGAAATCATTTACGCCTCGAGTCATGCCTTGTTTGACTCAACCATATCATTTGTGCCTCGAGACAGGCCTCGTTTGACTCAACCATACCATTTGTTCCTCGAGTCGGGCCTCGTTTTTCTCAACCATATTGTTTGTACCTCGGGTCAGGCCTCGGTTGACTCAACCATATCATTTGTGCCATGAGTCGGGCCTCGCTTGACTTACCCTTATCATTTGCGCCTCAAGTCAGTCCTCGTTTGACTCAACCATATCAATTGTGCCTCGAGTCATGCCTTGTTTGACTCAATCATATCCTTTGTACCTCGAGTCGGTCCACATTTGACTCAACCATATCATTTGTGTCATGAGTCGGGCCTCGTTTGACTTACCCTTATCATTTGCGCCTCGAGTCAGGCCTCATTTGACTCAACCATATCAATTGTGCCTTGAGTCGTGCCATGTTTGACTCAACCATATCGTTTGTACCTCGAGTCGGGCCATGTTTGACTCAACCATATCATTTGTGCCATGAGTCGAGCCTTGTTTGACTTACCCTTATCTTTTGCGCCTCGAGTCAGGTCTCGTTTGACTCAACCATATCAATTGCGCCTCGACTCGGGCATCGTTTGACTCAACCATATCATTTGTGCCTTGAGTCGACTCTCGTTTAACACAACCATATCATTTATTCCTCGAGTTTGCCCCCGTTTAACTTACCCTTATAATTTGCGCCTTGAGTCGGGCCTCGTTTGACTCAACCATATCATTTGTTCCTCGAGTCGGGCCCCGTTTGACTCAACCATATCATTTCTGCCTTAAAACAGACCCCGTTTGACACAACTATATCATTTGCACCTTGAGTCGTGCCTTGTTTGACTCAACCATATCGTTTGTACCTCGAATCGGGCCTCGTTTGACTAAACCATACCATTTGTTCCTCGAGTCGGGCCTCGTTTGACTCAACCATGCCATTTGTTCCTCGAGTCGGGCCTTGTTTGACTCAACCATATCGTTTGTACCTCGAGTCAAGCCTCGTTTGACTCAACTATATGATTTGTGCCCCGAGTCGGGCCTCGTTTGACTCAACCATACCATTTGTTCCTCGAGTCGGGCCTCGTTTGTCTCAACCATATCATTTGTGCCATGAGTCGAGCCTCATTTGACTTACCCTTATCATTTGCGCCTCTAGTCAGGCCTCGTTTGACTCAACCATATCAATTGTGCCTCAAGTCGTGCCTTGTTTGACTCAACCATATCGTTTGTACCTCGAGTCGGGCCTCGTTTGACTCAACCATAACATTTGTGCCATGAGTCGGGCCTCATATGACTTACCCTTATCATTTGCGCCTCGAGTCAAGTCTCGTTTGACTCAACCATATCAATTGCGCCTCGGGTCATGCATCGTTTGACTCAACCATATCATTTGTGCCTTGACTTGACTCTCGCTTAACACAACCATATCATTTGCGTCTCGAGTCAGCCCACGTTTGACACAACCATCTCATTTGTACCTCGAGTTTGCCCCCATTTAACTTACCCTTATAATTTGCGCCTCGAGTTAGGCCTCATTTGACTCAACCATATCATTTGTTCCTCGAGTCAGGCCCCGTTTGACTCAACCATATCATTGGTGCCTCGAAACAGGCCCCGTTTGACACAACCATATCATTTGCGCCTTAAGTCGGGCCTCGTTTGACTCAACCATATCATTTGCGCCTCGAGTCGTGCCTTGTTTCACTAAACCATATCGTTTGTACCTCGAGTTGGGCCTCATTTGACTAAACCATACCATTTGTTCCTCGAGTTAGGCCTCGTTTGACTCAACCATGCCATTTCTTCCTCGAGTCGGGCCTTGTCTGACTTAACCATATCGTTTGTATCTCGAGTCAAGCCTCGTTTGACTCAACCATATCATTTGTGCCTCGAGTTGGGCCTCGTTTGACTCAACCATACCATTTGTTCCTCGAGTCAGGCCTCGTTTGACTCAACCATATCATTTGCACCTTGAGTCGAACCTCGTTTCACTTAGCATTATAATTTACGCCTCGAGTCAGGCCTCATTTGACTCAACCATATCAAATGTGCCACGAGTGGAGCCTCGTTTGACTCAACCACATCAGTTGTGTTTCGAGTTGGGCCTTGTTTGACCCAACCATACCATTTACGCTTTGAGTCAGGCTTCGTTTGACTCAACCATATCTGTTGTGCCTCGAGTCGGGCCTCGTTTGACTAACCATATCTATTGTGCCTCGAGTCGGGACATGTTTGACTAACCATATCAGTTGTGCCTCGAGCCAACACACGTTTGATCAACAACATCAGTTGTGCCTCAAGTCGGGTCTTGTTTGAGTCAACCATATCATTTGCGCCTCGAGTCGTGCCTTGTTTGACTCAACCATATCGTTTATACCTCAACTCGGGCCTCGTTTGACTCAACCATATCATTTGTACCATGAGTCGGGCTTCATTTGACTTACCCTTATCATTTGCCCTCGAGTCAGGTCTCGTTTGACTCAACCATATCAATTGTGCCTCGGGTCGGGCATTGTTTGACTAAACCATATCATTTGTGCCTTGAGTTAACCCTCGTTTAACACAACCATATCATTTGCGTCTCGAGTCAGTCCACGTTTGACGCAACCATCTCATTTGCACCTCGAGTTTGGCCCCGTTTAACTTACCCTTATTATTTGCGCCTCGAGTTGGGCCTCGTTTGACTCAACCATATCATTTGTTCCTCGAGTCGGGCCCCATTTGACTCGACCATATCATTTGTGCCTCGAAATAGGCCCCGTTTGACACAACCATATCATTTATGCCTTAAGTCGGGCCTCGTTCATATCATTTGCGCCTCGAGTCATGCTTTGTTTGACTCAACCATATCGTTTGTACCTCGAGTCGGGCCTCGTTTGACTAAACCATACCATTTTTTTCTCGAGTCGGGCCTCGTTTGACTCAACCATGCCATTTGTTCCTCGAGTCAGGCCTTGTTTGACTTAACCATATCGTTTGTACCTCAAGCCAAGCCTCGTTTGACTCAACCATATCATTTGTGCCTCGAGTCGGGCATCGTTTGACTCAACCATATCATTTGCACCTTGAGTCGGACCTCGTTTCACTTACCATTATAATTTACGCCTCGAAGTCAGGCCTCATTTGACTCAACCATATTAAATGTGCCTCGAGGTGAGCCTCGTTTGACTCAACCACATCAGTTGTGCCTCGAGTCGGGCCTTGTTTGACCCAACCATACCATTTACGCTTTGAGTCAGGCCTCGTTTGACTCAACCTTATCTGTTGTGGCTCGAGTTGGGCCTTGTTTGACTAACCATATCTGTTGTGCCTCGAGTCGGGACACGTTTGACTAACTATATCAATTGTACCTTGAGCCGTGACACGTTTGATCAACCACATCAATTGTGCCTAGAGTCGGGTCTCGTTTGACTCAACCATATCATTTGCGCCTCGAGTCGTGCCTTGTTTGACTCAACCATATCGTTTGTACCTCAACTCAGGCCTCGTTTGACTCAATCAAATCATTTGTACCATGAGTCGGGCCTCATTTGACTTACCCTTATCATTTGCGCCTCGAGTCAAGCCTCAGTTGACTCAATCACATCAATTGCGCCTTGAGTCGGGCATTGTTTGACTCAACCAATTCATTTGTGCCTTGAGTCAACCCTCGTTTCACATAACCATATCATTTACGTCTCGAGTCGGCCCACGTTTGACTCGACCATCTCATTTGTACCTCAAGTCTGCCCCCGTTTAACTAACCCTTATAATTTGCGCCTCGAGTCGAGCCTCGTTTGACTCAACCGTATCATTTGTTCCTCGAGTCAGGCCTCGTTTGACTCAACCATATCATTTGTGCCTCGAAACAGGCCTCGTTTGACACAACCATATCATTTGTGCCTTGAGTCGGGCCTCATTTGACTCAACCATATCATTTATGCCTCGAGTCGTGCGTTGTTTGACTCAACCATATCGTTTGCACCTCGAGTCAGGACTCGTTTGAGTCAACCATAGATTTGTTCCTCGAGTCGGGCCTCGTTTCACTCAACCATATCGTTTGTACCTCGAGTCGGGCCTGGTTTATTCAACCATATCATTTGCGCCTCGAGTTGGGTCTCATTTGACTCAACCATACCATTTGTTCCTCGAGTCGGGCCTCGTTTGCCTCGTTTGACTCAACCATACCATTTGTTCCTCAAGTCGGGCCTCGTTTGACTCAACCATATCATTTGCACCTTGAGTCGAACCTCGTTTCACTTAGCATTATAATTTATGCCTCGAGTCAGGCCTCATTTGACTCAACCATATCAAATGTGCCTCGAGTTGAGCCTCGTTTGACTTAACCACATCAGTTGTGTTTCGAGTCGGGCCTTGTTTGACACAACCATACCATTTATGCTTTGAGTCAGGCCTCGTTTGACTCAACCATATTTGTTGTGCCTCGAGTCGAGCCTCGGTTGACTAACCATATCTGTTGTGCCTCGAGTCGGGACATGTTTGACTAACCATTTCAGTTGTGCCTCGAGCTGACACACGTTTGATCAACCACATCAGTTGTGCCTCAAGTCGGGCCTTGTTTGACTTAACCATATCATTTGTGCCTCGAGTCGTGCCTTGTTTGACTTAACCATATCGTTTGTACCTCGAGTTGGGCCTCGTTAGACTTAACCATATCATTTGTGCCATGAGTCGGGCCTCGTTTGACTTACCCTTATCATTTGCGCCTCAAGTCAGGCTTCGTTTGACTCAACCATATCAATTACACCTCGAGTCAGGCATCATTTGACTTAACCATATCATTTGTGCCTTGAGTCAACCCTCGTTTAACATAGCCATATCATTTGCATCTCAAGTCGGGCCACGTTTGACTCAACCATCTCATTTGTACCTCGAATTAGCCCCCGTTTAACTTACCCTTATCATTTGCACTTCGAGTCGGGCCTCATTTGACTTAACCATATCATTTGTTCCTCGAGTTGGGCCCCGTTTGAATCAACCATATCAATTGTGCCTCGAAACAAGCCCTGTTTGACACAACCATATGATTTGAGCCTTGACTCGGGCCTTGTTTGACTAAACCATATCATTTGTGCCTCGAGTCGTGCCTTGTTTGACTCAACCATATCATTTGTACCTCGAGTCGGGCCTCGTTTGACTAAACCATACCATTTGTTCCTTGAGTCGGGCATCATTTGACACAACCATACCATTTGTTCCTTGAGTCGGGCCTTGTTTGACTCAACCATATCATTTGTACCTCGAGTCGGGCCTCGTTTGACTAAACCATACCATTTGTTCCTCGAGTCGGGCCTCGTTTGACACAACCATACCATTTGTTCCTCGAGTTGGGCCTCGTTTGACTAACCATATCTGTTGTGCCTCGAGTCGGGACACGTTTGACTAACCATATCAGTTGTACCTTGAGCCGAGACACATTTGATCAACCATCAATTGTGCCTCGAGTCGAGTCTCGTGTGACTCAACCATATCATTTGCGCCTCGAGTCGTGCCTTGTTTGACTCAACCATATCGTTTGTACCTTAACTCAGGCCTCGTTTGACTCAATCAAATCATTTGTACCATGAGTCGGGCCTCATTTGACTCAATCACATCAATTGCGCCTCGAGTCGGGCATTGTTTGACTCAACCAATTCATTTGTGCCTTGAGTCAACCCTCGTTTCACATAACCATATCATTTGCGTCTCGAGTCGGCCCACGTTTGACTCGACCATCTCATTTGTACCTCAAGTCTGCCCCCGTTTAACTTACCCTTATAATTTGCGCCTCTAGTCGGGCCTCATTTGACTCAACCGTATCATTTGTTCCTCTAGTCAGGCCCCGTTTGACTCAACCATATCATTTGTGCCTCGAAACAGGCCCCGTTTGACACAACCATATCATTTGCACCTTGAGTCAGGCCTCGTTTGACTCAACCATATCATTTGTGCCTCGAGTCGTGCGTTGTTTGACTCAACCATATCGTTTGCACCTCGAGTCGGGACTCGTTTGCGTTAACCATACGATTTGTTCCTCGAGTCGGGCCTCGTTTCACTCAACCATATCGTTTGTACCTCGAGTCAGGCCTGGTTTATTCAACCATATCATTTGCGCCTCGAGTTGGGCCTCATTTGACTCAACCATACCATTTGTTCCTCGAGTCGGGCCTCGTTTGCCTCGTTTGACTCAACCATACCATTTGTTCCTCGAGTCGGGCCTCGTTTGACTCAACCATATCATTTGCACCTTGAGCCAGACCTCGTTTGACTTACCATTATAATTTACGACTCGAGTCAGGCCTCGTTTGACTCAACCATATCAAATGTGCCTCGAGTCGGGCCTCGTTTGACTCAACCACATTAGTTGTGCCTCAAGTCGGGCCTTGTTTGACCCAACCATATTATTTACGCTTCGAGTTGAGCCTCGTTTGACTCAACCATATCTATTGTGCTTCAACTCAGGCCTCGTTTGACTAACCACATCAGTTGTGCCTCGAGCCGGGACACGTTTAACTTGACCACATCAGTTATGCCTCGAGTCAAGACACGTTTGATCAACCACATCAGTTGTGCCTCGAGTCATGCCTCGTTTGACTTAACCATATCATTTGTGCCTCGAGTCATGCCTTGTTTGACTTAACCATATCGTCTGTACCTCGAGTCAGGCCTCGTTAGACTCAACCATATCATTTGTGCCATGAGTCGGGCTTTGTTTGACTTACCTTTATCATTTGTGCCTCGAGTCAGGCTTCGTTTGACTCAACCATATCAATTACGCCTCGAGTCAGGCATCATTTGACTTAACCATATCATTTGTGCCTTGAGTCAACCCTCGTTTAACATAGCCATATCATTTGCATCTCAATTGGGCCACGTTTGACTCAACCATCTCATTTGTACCTCGAGTCAGCCCCCGTTTAACTTACCCTTATCATTTGCACTTCGAGTTGGGCCCCGTTTGAATCAACCATATCATTTGTGCCTCGAAACAAGCCCTGTTTGACACAACCATATCATTTGAGCCTTGAGTCGGGCCTTGTTTGACTAAACCATTTCATTTGTGCCTCGAGTCGTGCCTTGTTTGACTCAACCATATCGTTTGTACCTCGAGTCGGGCCTCGTTTGACTAAACCATACCATTTGTTCCTCGAGTCGGGCCTCGTTTGACACAACCATACCATTTGTTCCTTGAGTCGGGCCTTGTTTGACTCAACCATATTGTTTGTACCTCGAGTCGGGCCTCGTTTGACTCAACCATATCATTTGCGCCTCAAGTCGGGCCTCGTTTGACTCAACCATAGCATTTGTTCCTTGAGTCGGGACTCATTTGACTCAACCATATCATTTGTTCCTTGAGTCGGACCTTGTTTGACTTACCATTATAATTTACGCCTCGAGTCAGGCCTCGTTTGACTCAACCATATCAAATGTGCCTCGAGTCGGGCCTCGTTTGACTCAATCACATCAGTTGTGCCTTGAGTCGGGCCTTGTTTGACCCAACCATATCATTTACGATTCGAGTTGGGCCTCGTTTTACTCAACCTTTCTGTTGTGCCTCGAGTCGGGATTCGTTTGACTAATCATATCAGTTGTGCCTTGAGTCGGGACATGTTTGACTCCACCACATTAGTTATGCCTTGAGTCTAGACACGTTTGATCAACCACATCAGTTGTGCCTCGAGTCGGGCCTCGTTTGACTCAACCATATCATTTGCGCCTCGAGTCGTGCCTTGTTTGACTCAACCATATCGTTTGTACCTCGAGTCGTGCCTCGTTTGACTCAACCATATCATTTGTGCCATGAGTCAGGCCTCGTTTGACTTACCGTTATCATTTGCACCTCAAGACAGGCCTCGTTTGACTCAACCATATTAATTGCGCCATGAGTCGGGCATCGTTTGACTCAACCATATCATTTATGCCTTGAGTCGGGCATTGTTTGACTCAACCATATCATTTATGCCTTGAGTCGACCCCCGTTTAACACAACCATATCATTTGCATCTCGAGTTGGCCCATGTTTGACTCAACCATCTCTTTTTTACCTCGAGTCAGGCCTCGTTTAACTCAACCATATCATTTGCGCCTCAAATCAGGCCTCGTTTGGCTTAACCATACCATTTGTTCCTTAAGTTGGGCCTCGTTTGACTCAACCATACCATTTGTTCCTCGAGCCGGGCCTCGTTTGACTCAACCATATCATTTGCACCTTGAGTTGGACCTCATTTGGCTTACCATTATAATTTACGCCTCGAGTCAGGCCTCGTTTGACTCAACCATATGAAATGTGCCTCGAGTCAACCCTCGTTTGACTCAACCACATCAGTTGTGCCTCGATCGGGCCTTGTTTGACCCAACCATATCATTTACGCTTCGAGTCGGGCCTCGTTTGACTCAACCATATCTGTTGTGCCTCGAGTCGGGCCTCATTTAACTAACCATACCAGTTGTGCCTTGAGCCGGGACACGTTTGAGTCCACCATCTCATTTGTGCTTCGAATCGGGCCTCGTTTGACTCAACCATATCTGTTGTGCCTCGAGTTGGGCCTCGTTTGACTCAACCATATTAGTTGTACCTCGAGTCGGGACTCATTTGACTCAACCATATCAGTTGTGCCTCGAGTTGGGCCTCGTTTGACTCAACCATATCATTTGCGTCTCGAGTCGGGCCTCATTTGACACAATCATATCATGTGCGCCTCGGGTTGGGCCTCGTTTGACTCAACCACATAAGTTGTGCCTCGAGTCTAGCCTCGTTTGATTTAACCATCTCATTTGTGCGTCGAATTAGGCCTCGTTTGACTCAACCATATCTGTTGTGCCTCGAGTCGTGCCTTGTTTTACTCAACCATATCTGTTGTGCCTCGAATCGGGCCACGTTTGTCTCAACCATCTCATTTGTGCTTCGAATCGGGGCTCGTTTGACTCAACCATATATGTTGTGCCTCGAGTTAGGCCTCGTTTGACTCAACCATATCAGTTGTGCCTTGAGTCAGGCCTCGATTGACTCAACCATATCATTTGCACCTCGAGTCGGGCCTCGTTTGACTCAACCATATTAGTTGTGCCTTGTGTTGGGCCTTGTTTGACTTAACCATATCATTTGCGCATTGAGGTAGGCCTCGTTTGACACAACCATATCATTTGTTCCTCAAGTCAGGCCCCGTTTGACACAATCATATCAGTTGTGCCTTGAGTCGGGCCTCAATTGACACAATCATATTAGTTGTGCCTCGAGTCAGGCCTCGTTTAACTCAACTATATCATTTGCGCCTTGAGTCAAGTCTAGCTTGACTCAACCACATTATTTGCACCTCGAGGCGGGTCTTGTTTGACTTACCATTATAATTTGCGCCTTGAGTCAAGCCTCGTTTCACTCAACCATATCAAATATGCCTCGAGTCGGGCCTCATTTGACTCAACCATATCAGTTGTGCCTTGAGTCGGGCCTCGTTTGACCCAACCATATCATTTCTACTTTGAGTCGAGCCTTGTTTGACTCATCCATATTGTTGTGCCTCGAATTGGGCCCCGTTTGACTAACCGTATCAGTTGTGCCTCGAGTCGAGACACATTTGTCTCAACTATATCTGTTGTGCCTCAAGTCGGGCCTTGTGTGTCTTAACCATCTCATTTGTGCCTTGAGTCGGGCCTCATTTGACTCAACCATCTCTGTTGTGCCTCAAGTCAGGCCTCGTTTGAGTCAACCATATCAGTTGTACCTCGAGTCAGGACTCGTTTGACTCAACCATATCAGTTGTGCCTCTAGTTAGGCCTTGTTTGACTCAACCATATTATTTGTGCCTCGAGTCGGGCCTCATTTGACACAATCATATCATTTGTGCCCCGAGTCAGGCCTTATTTGACTCAACCATATCATTTGTACCTCGAGTCGGGCCTTGTTTGACACAATTATATCATTGGCGCCTTGAGGCAGGCCTTGTTTGACTCAACCATATCAACTGTGCCCTGAGTCGGGCCCCGTTTGACACAACCATATCATTTGTGCCTCGAGTCAGGCCCCGTTTGACACAACCATATCATATGCGCCTTGAATCGGGCCTCATTTGACTCAACCATATCAATTGCGCCCTGAGTCAGGCCTTGTTTGACTCAACCATATCATTTGTACCTTGAGTCAACCCTCGTTTGACACAACCATATCGTTCACGCCTCGAGTCAGGCTTTGTTTGACACAACCATATCATTTGCGCCTTGAGTCGGGCCTCGTTTGACTCAACCATATCATTTGCGCCTCAAGTCGGGCCCCGTTTGACTCAACCATATCATTTGTGCCTCGAGTCTGGCCTCGTTTGACTCAACCATATCATTTGTGCCTCGAGTCGGGCCTCCTTTGACTCAACCATATCATTTGTGCCTTGAGTCGACCCTCATTTAACACAACAATATCATTTGCGTCTCAAGTCGGCCCACGTTTGACACAACCATCTCATTTGTGCCTCGAGTCTACCCCCGTTTAACTTACCCTTATAATTTCCGCCTCGAGTTGGGCCTCATTTGACTCAACCATATCATTTGTTCCTCGAGTCGAACTTCGTTTGACTAAACCCTATCATTTGTGCCTCGAATCGGGCCCCGTTTGACATAACCATACCATTTGTTCCTTGAGTCGGGCCTCGTTTCACTCAACCATACCATTTGTTCCTAGAGTCGGGCCTCGTTTGACTCAACCATATCGTTTGTACCTTGAGTCGAGCCTCGTTTGACTCAACCATACCATTTGTTCCTCGAGTCGGGCCTCGTTTGACTCAACCATACCATTTGTTCCTCGAGTCCGGCCTTGTTTGACTCAACCATATCATTTGCACCTTGAGCCAGACCTCGTTTAACTTACCATTATAATTTATGCCTCGAGTCAGGCCTCGTTTGACTCAACCATATCAAATGTGCCTTGAGTTGCGCCTCATTTGACTCAACCACATCAGTTGTGCCTCAAGTCGGGCCTTGTTTGACCCAACCATATTATTTACGCTTCGAGTCAGGCCTCATTTGACACAACCATATCTATTGTGCCTCGACTCGGGCCTCGTTTGACTAACCACATCAGTTGTGCCTCGAGCCGGGACACGTTTAACTCGACCACATCAGTTATGCCTCGAGTCGAGACATGTTTGATCAACCATATCAGTTGTGCCTCGAGTCATGCCTCGTTTGACTTAACCATATCATTTGTGCCTCGAGTCATGCCTTGTTTGACTCAACCATATCGTTTGTACCACGAGTCGGGCCTCGTTTGACTCAACCATATCATTTGTGCCATGAGTCGGGCCTCGTTTGACTCAACCATATCATTTGTGCCTTGAGTCAACCCTCGTTTAACACAGCCATATCATTTACATTTCGAGTCGGCCCACATTTGACTCAACCATCTCATTTGTACCTCGAGTCAACCCCCGTTTAACTTACCCTTATAATTTGCACCTCGAGTCGGGCCTCGTTTGACTCAACCATACCATTTGTTCCTCGAGTCAGGGCCCGTTTGACTCAACCATATCATTTGTGCCTCGAAACAAGCCCTGTTTGACACAACCATATCATTTGAGCCTTGAGTCGGGCCTCGTTTGACTCAACCATATCATTTACACCTTGAGTCGTGCCTTGTTTGACTCAACCATATCGTTTGTACCTCGAGTTGGGCATCGTTTGACTCAACCATACAATTTGTTCCTTGAGTCGGGCCTTGTTTGACTCAACCATATTGTTTGTACCTTGAGTCAGGCCTCGTTTGACTTAACCATATCATTTGCGCCTCATGTCGGGCCTAGTTTGACTCAACCATACCATTTGTTCCTTGAGTCGGGCCTCGTTTGACTCACCCATACCATTTGTTCCTCGAGTCGAGCCTCGTTTGACTCAACCATATCATTTGCACCTTGAGTCGGACCTCATTTGTCTTACCATTATAATTTACGCCTCGAGTTAGGCCTCGTTTGACTCAACCATATCAAATGTGCCTCGAGTCGGGCCTCGTTTGACTCAATCACATCAGTTGTGCCTTGAGTTAGGCCTTGTTTGACCCAACCATATCATTTATGCTTCGAGTCGGGCCTCGTTTTACTCAACCATATCTGTTGTGCCTTAAGTCGGGACTCGTTTGACTAACCATATCAGTTGTGCCTCGAGCCGGGACACGTTTGACTCCACCACATTAGTTATGCCTCGAGTCGAGACACGTTTGATCAACCACATCAGTTGTGCCTCGAGTCAGGCCTCGTTTGACTAACCATATCAGTTGTGCCTCGAGCCGGGACACGTTTGACTCCACCATCCCATTTGTGCTTCGAATCAGACCTTGTTTGACTCAACCACATCTGTTGTGCCTCGAGTCGGGCCTCGTTTGACTCAACCATATCAGTTGTACCTCGAGTCGGGACTCATTTGACTCAACCATATCAGTTGTGCTTTGAGTTAGGCATCGTTTGACTCAACCATATCATTTACGTCTCAAGTCGGGCCTCATTTGACACAATCATATCATTTGCGCCTCGGGTCGGGTCACGTTTGACTCAACCACATAAGTTGTGCCTCGAGTCGAGCCTCGTTTGACTTAACCATCTCATTTGTGCATCGAATCAAGCCTCGTTTGACTCAACCATATCTGTTGTGCCTCAAGTCAGGCCTCGTTTGACTCAACCATCTCATTTGTGCTTCAAATCGGGCCTCGTTTGACTCAACCATATTTGTTGTGCCTCGAGTCGGCCCTCATTTGACTTAACCATATCAGTTGTGCCTTGAGTCAGGCCTCGATTGACTCAACCATATCATTTGCACCTCGAGTCGGGCCTCGTTTGACTCAACCATATTAGTTGTGCCTTGAGTTGGGCCTTGTTTGACTTAACCATATCATTTGCGCATCGAGGCGGGCCATGTTTGACACAACCATATCATTTGTGCCTCAAGTTGGGCCTCGTTTGACTCAACCATATCAGTTGTGCCTCGAGTCAAGCCTCGTTTGACTCAACCATATCATTTGCGCCTCGAGTTGGGCCTCATTTCACACAATCATATCAGTTGTGCCTCGAGTCAAGCCTCGTTTGACTCAACTATATCATTTGCGCCTCGAGTCGGGTCTAGCTTGACTCAACCATATCATTTGTGCCTCGAGGCGGGTCTCCTTTGACTTACCATTATAATTTGTGCCTTGAGTCAAGCCTCGTTTCACTCAACCATATCAAATGTGCCTCAAGTCGGGCCTCATTTGACTCAACCACATCAATTGTGCCTCGAGTCGGGCCTTGTTTGACCCAACCATATCATTTCCACTTTGAGTCGGGCCTCGTTTGACTCAACCATATCTGTTGTGCCTCAAGTCGGGCCTCGTTTAACTCAACCATATCAGTTGTACCTCAAGTCGGGACTCGTTTGACTCAACCATATCAGTTGTACCTCTAGTTAGGCCTCGTTTGACTCAACCATATTATTTGTGCCTCGAGTCGGGCCTCATTTGACATAATCATATCATTTATGCCCCGAGTCGGGCCTCGTTTGACCCAACCATATCATTTGTACCTTGAGTCGGCCTCGTTTAATTCAACCATATCATTTGCGCCTCGAGTCGGGCCTCATTTGACTCAACCATATCATTTGTGCCTCGAGTCGGGCCTCGTTTGACTTACCCTTATAATTTGTGCCCCGAGTCAGCCCTCGTTTGACTCAACCATATCAAATGTTCCTCGAGTCAGGCCCCGTTTGACCCAACCATATAATTTGTACATCGAGTCGGGCCTTGTTTGACTCAACCATATCTGTTGTGCCTCATGTCGGGCCTTGTTGGACTGACCATATCAGTTGTGCCTCGAGTTAGGGCACGTTTGACTCAACCATATCAGTTGTGCCATGAGTCAGGCCTTGGCTGACTCAACCATATCATTTGCACCTATAGTCGGGCCTCGTTTGACTCAACCATATCAGTTGTGCCTCGAGTCAGGCCTTGTTTGACTCAACCATATCATTTGCGCATCAAGGTGCGCGTTGTTTGACACAACCATATAATTTGTGCCTCAAGTCGCGCCTCGTTTGGCATAATCATATCATTTGCGCCTCGAGTTGGGACTCAATTGACTCAACCATATCAGTTGTGCCTCGAGTCGGGCCTCGTTTGACTCAACCATATCATTTGTGCCTCGAGTTGGGCCTCATTCGACACAATCATATTAGTTGTGCCTCGAGTTGGCCCTCGTTTGACTCAACCATATCATTTGTGCCTCGAGTCGGGCCACGTTTGACTCAACCATATCATTTGTGCCTCGAGTCGGGCCTCGTTTGACTTACCCTTATAATTTGTGCCCCGAGTCAGCCCTCGTTTGACTCAACCATATCAAATGTGCCTCGAGTCAGGCCTCGTTTGACCTAACCATATAATTTGTACATCGAGTTGGGCCTTGTTTGACTCAACCATATCTGTTGTGCCTCGTGTCGGGCCTTGTTGGACTGACCATATCAGTTGTGCCTCGAGTTAGGGCTCGTTTAACTTAACCATATCAGTTGTGCCATGAGTCAGGCCTTGGTTGACTCAACCATATCATTTGCGCCTATAGTCGGGCCTCATTTGACTCAACCATATCAGTTGTGCCTCGAGTCAGGCCTTGTTTGACTTAACCATATCATTTGCGCATCAAGGCGCGCGTCGTTTGACACAACCATATCATTTGTGACTCAGGTCACGCCTCGTTTGGCATAATCATATCATTTGCGCCTCGAGTCAGGACTCATGTGACTTAACCATATCAGTTGTGCCTCAAGTCGGGCCTCGTTTGACTCAACCATATCATTTGCGCCTCAAGTTGGGCCTCATTTGACACAATCATATCAGTTGTACCTCGAGTCGGGCCTCGTTTGACTCAACCATATCATTTGTGCCTCGAGTTGGGCCTAGCTTGACTCAACCATACCATTTATGCCTCGAGGCGGGCCTCGTTTGACTTACCATTATAATTTGTGCCTTGAGTCAAGCGTCGTTTCACTCAACTATATCTAATGTGCCTCGAGTCGGGCCTCATTTGACTTAACCACATTAGTTGTGCCTCGAGTCGGGCCTCGTTTGACCCAACCATATCATTTCCACTTTGAGTCGAGCCTCACTTTACTCAACCTATCTGTTGTGCCTCAAGTCGGGCCTCGTTTGACTAACCGTATTAGTTATGCCTCAAGTCGGACACATTTGCCTCAACCATTTCAGTTGTGCCTCGGGTCGGGCCTCGTTTGACTCAACCATCTCATTTGTGCCTCGAGTCTGGCCTCGTTTGACTCAACCATATGATTTGTACCTCGAGTCAGGCCTCGTTTGATTCAACCATATCATTTGTGCCTCAAGATGGGGCCTCGTTTGACTCAACCATATCATTTGCGCCTCGAGTCGGTCCTCATTTGACTTACCCTTATAATTTGCGCCTCAAGTCAGGCCTCGTTTGACTCAACCTTATCAAATGCGCCTCGAGTCGGGCCTCGTTTGACCTAACCATATAATTTGCACCTCAAGTCGGGCCTTGTTTGACTTAACCATATCATTTGCACCTCGAGTTGGACCCTGTTTGACACAACCATATCATTTGCGCCGTGAGTCAGGCCTCGTTTGACTCAACCATATCAATTGCTCCTCTAGTCGGGCCTCGTTTGACATAACCATATCATTTGTTTCTCGAGTCGGGCCTCGTTTGACTCAACCATATGATTTGTACTTCGAGTTAGGCCTCGTTTGATTCAACCATATCATTTGCGCCTCGAGACGGGCCTCGTTTGACTCAACCATATCATTTGCGCCTCGAGTCGGTCCTCATTTGACTTTCCCTTATAATTTATGCCTCGAGTCAGGCCTCATTTGACTCAACCTTATCAAATATGCCTCGAGTCGGGCCTCGTTTGACACAACCATATAATTTGCACCTCGAGTTGGGCCTCGTTTGACTTAACCATATCATTTGCATCTCAAGTCAGGCCTCGTTTGACACAACCATATCATTTGCGCCTTGAGTCAGGCCTCGTTTGACTCAACCATATCAGTTGTGCCCAGAGTCGGGCCTTGTTTGACTCAACCACATCATTTGCGCCTCGAGTCGGGCCCTGTTTGACTCAGCCATATCATTTGTGCCTCAAGTCGGGCGTCATTTGACTGAACCATATCATTTGTAACTCTCGAGTTAGGCCTCGTTTGAGTTACCCTTATAATTTACGCCTCGAGTAGGGCCTTGTTTGACTCTAGCATATCAATTGCGCCTCGAGTCGGGCATCGTTTGACTCAACCATATCATTTGTGCCTTGCGTCGGGCCTCGTTTGACAGAACCATATCATTTGTAACTCTCGAGTCGGGCCTCATTTGACTTAACCTTATAATTTGTGCCTCGAGCCGGGCCTCGTTTGACTCAACCATATCAATTGCACCTCGAGTCAGGCCTCGTTTGACTTACCCTTATAATTTGTGCCTCGAGTTAGGCCTCATTTGACACAACCATATCATTTGCACTTTGAGTCTAGCCTCGTTTGGCTCAACCATATCTGTTGTGTCTCAGGTCAGGTCTTGTTTGACTAACCATATCAGTTGTGCGTCGAGTCAGGACACGTTTGACTCAACCATATCAGTTCTACCTCGAGTCGGGCCTCATTTGACTTAACCATATCATTTACGCCTCGAGTCGGGCCTCGTTTGACACAATCTTATCATTTGCACCTTGAGTCGGGCTTCGTTTGACCCAACCATATCAGTTGTACCTCCAGTCAGGCCTCGATTGACACAACCATATCATTTGTGCCTCGAGTCGGGCCTCGTTTGACTCAACCATCATTTGTACCTCGAGTCGGGCCTCATTTGATTAACCATATCATTTGCGCTTCGAGTCGGGCCTCGTTTGACTCAACCATATCATTTGCGCCTCGAGTCGGGCCTCGTTTGACTTACCCTTATAATTTGTGCCTCGAGTCAGGCCTCGTTTGACTCAACCATATCAAATGTGCTTTGAGTCGGGCGTCGTTTGACCCAACCATATAATTTGCACTTCGAGTCGGGCCTTGTTTGACTCAACCATATCTGTTGTGCCTCGTGTCGGGCCTTGTTTGACTGACCATATAGTTGTGCCTCGAGTTGGGACACGTTTGACTCAACCATATTAATTGTGCCTTGAGTCGAGCCTTGATTCACTTAACCATATCATTTGCACCTCGATTCAGGCCTCGTTTGACTCAACCATATAGTTGTGCCTCGAGTCGGGCCTCGTTTGACTTAACCATATCATTTGTGCCTCAAGTCGGGCCTCGTTTGACCCAATCATATCATTTGCACCTCGAGTCAGGACTTATTTGACTCAACCATATCAGTTGTGTCTCGAGTCGGGCCTCGTTTGACTCAACCATATCATTTGCGCCTCGAGTCGGGCCTCATTTGACACAATCATATCATTTGCGCCTCGTGTTAAACCTCGTTTGACTCAACCATATTGTTTGCACCACGGGTCGGGCCTTGTTTGACTCAACCATATCTGTTGTGCCTCGTGTCGGGCCTTGTTTGACTGACCATATCAGTTGTGCCTCGAGATGGGACACGATTGACTCAACCATATTAATTGTGCCTTGAGTCGGGCCTCGATTCACTCAATCATATCATTTGCGCCTCGATTCGGGCCTCGTTTGACTCAACCATATTAGTTGTGCCTCGAGTCGGGCCTTGTTTGACTTAACCACATCATTTGTGCCTCAAGTCGGGCCTCGTTTTACACAATCATATCATTTGCGCCTCGAGTCAGGACTTATTTGACTCAACCATATCAGTTGTGCCTTGAGTCGGGCCTCGTTTTACTCAACCATATCATTTGTGCCTCGAGTCGGTCCTCCTTTGACACAATCATATCATTTGCGCCTCGTGTCGAACCTCGTTTGACTCAACCATATTGTTTGCACCTCAGATCGGTCCTTGTTTGACTCAACCATATCTGTTATGCATCGTGTCAGGCCTTGTTTGACTGACCATATCAGTTGTGCCTCGAGTTGGGACACGTTTGACTCAACCATATTAATTGTGCCTTGAGTCGAGCCTCGATTCACTCAACCATATCATTTGCGCCTTGATTCGGGCCTCGTTTGACTCAACCATATCAGTTGTGCCTTGAGTCGGGCCTGGTTTGACCCAACCATATAATTTACACTTCGAGTCGAGCCTTGTTTGACTCAACCATATCTGTTGTGCCTCGTGTCGGGCCTTGTTTGACTGACCATATCAGTTGTGCCTCAAGTTGGGACACGTTTGACTCAACCATATTAATTGTGCCTTGAGTCGGGCCTCGATTCACTCAACCATATCATTTGTGCCTCGATTCGGGCCTCGTTTGACTTAACCATATCAGTTGTGCCTCGAGTCGGGCCTCGTTTGACTTAACCATATTATTTGTGCGTCAAGTCGAGCCTCGTTTGACACAATCATATCATTTGCGCCTCGAGTCAGGACTTATTTGACTCAACCATCTCTGTTGTGCCTCGAGTTGGGCCTCGTTTGACTTAACCATATCAGTTGTACCTCGAGTCGGGACTCGTTTCACTTAACCATATCAGTTGTGCCTCTAGTTAGGCCTCGTTTGACTCAACCATATTATTTGTGCCTCGAGTCGGGCCTCATTCGACGCAATCATATCAGTTGTGCCTCGACTCGGGCCTCGTTTGACTCAACCGTATCATTTGCGCCTCAAGTCAGGTTTAGTTTGTTCAACCATATTATTTACGCCTCAAGTCGGGCCTCGCTTGACTTACCATTATAATTTGCGCCTTAAGGCAAGCCTTGTTTCACTTAACCAAATTAAATGTGTCTCAATTCGGGTCTCGTTTGACTCAACCACATCAGTTGTGCCTCGAGTCAGGCCTCGTTTGACCCAACATATCATTTCCACTTCGAGTCGGACCTCATTTCACTCAACCATATCATTTGCGCCTTGTGTCAGACCTCATTTGACTTGCTATTATAATTTACGCCTTGAGTCAGGCCTCGTTTTACTTAACCATATCAAATGTGCCTCGAGTAGGGCCTCGTTTGACTCAACCACATCTGTTGTGCCTCTAGTCGGGCCTCATTTGACCCAACCATATCATTTCCACTTTGGGTCGGACCTCATTTCACTCAACCATATCATTTGCACCTTGATTCGGACCTCGTTTGACTTGCTATTATAATTTATGCTTTGAGTCAGGCCTCGTTTGACTCAACCATATCAAATGTATCTCGAGTTGGGCCTTGTTTGACTTAACCATATCATTTGTGGCTCGAGTCGGGCCTCGTCTGACTTACCCTTATAATTTGGGCCTCAAGTCAGGCATCGTTTGACTCAACCATTTCATTTGGGCCTCGAGTTAGGCCTCGTTTGACCTAACCATATCATTTGTGCATCGAGTTGAGCCTCGTTTGACTTACCCTTATAATTTATGCCTTGAGTCAGGCCTCGTTTAACTCAACCATATCAAATGTTCCTCCAATCGGGCCTCATTTGACTCAACCACATCAGTTGTACCTCGAGTCAGGCCTGGTTTGACTTACCATATCATTTGCGCTTTGAGTCGGGCCTCGTTTGACTCAACCATATCAGTTGGGCCTCGAGTCGGGCCTCGGTTGACTTACCCTTATAATTTGCGGCTCGAGTCAGGCCTCGTTTGACTTACCCTTATAATTTGTGCCTCGAGTCAAGCCTTGTTTGACTCAACCATATCAAATGTGCCTCGAGTGAGGCCTCGTTTGACTCAACCATTTTAAATGTGCCTCGAGTCGGGCCTCATTTGACTCAACCATATCTGTTGCGCCTCGAGTCAGTCCTCGTTTGACTAACCATATCAGTTGTCCCTCGAGTCAAGACACGTTTGCCTTAACCATATCAGTTGTGCCTCGAGTCGAGCCTCGTTTGACTCAACCATATCATTTGCACCTCAAGTCAGGCCTCGTTTGACTTACCCCTATAATTTGTGCCTCGAGTCAGTCCTCGTTTGACTCAACCATATCAAATATGCCTCGAGTTGGGCCTCGTTTAGCTCAACCACATCAGTTGTGCCTCGAGTCAGCCCTGCTTTGACTTACCATATCATTTGCGCTTCGAGTCGGGCCTCTTTGACTCAACCATATCTATTATGCCTCGAGTCAGGCCTCGTTTGACTCAACCATATCAGTTGGGCCTCGAGTCGGGCCTTGTTTGACTTACCCTTATAATTTGTGGCCCGAGTCAAGCCTCATTTGACTTACCCTTATAATTTGTGCCCCGAGTCAAGCATCGTTTGACTCAACCATATCAAATGTACCTCGAGTCGGGCCTCGTTTGACTCAACCATATCATTTGTTTCTCGAGTCAGGCCCCGTTTGACTCAACCATATCATTTGCACCTTGAGTCGGGCCCCGTTTGACACAACCATATGATTTGCGCCTTGAGTCAGGCCTTGTTTGACTCAACCATATCATTCGCAACTCTCGAGTCGGGCCTCGTTTGAGTTACCCTTAGAATTTGTGCCTCGAGTCACACCTCGTTTGACTTAAACATATCATTTGTGCCTTGAGTCGGGCCTCGTTTGACTTACCCTTATAATTTGGGCCTCAAGTTAGGCCTCGTTTGACTCAACCATTTCATTTGGGCCTCGAGTTAGGCATCGTTTGACTCAATAATATCATTTGTACCTCGAGTCAGGCCTCTTTTGTCTCAACCATATCATTTGCACCTCGAGTCGAGCCACGTTTGGCTTACCCTTATAATTTATGCCTTGAGTCTGGCCTCGTTTATCACAACCATATCAAATGTGCCTCGAGTCGGGCCTCATTTGACTCAACCACATCAATTGTGCCTCGAGTCAGGCCTGGTTTGACTTACCATATCATTTGCGCTTCGAGTCAGGCCTCGTTTGACTTAACCATATCTGTTGTGCCTCGAGTCGGGCCTCATTTGACTTAACCATATCAGTTGGGCCTCGAGTCGGGCCTCGTTTGACTTACCCTTATAATTTACGTCTCGAGTCAGGCCTCATTTGGCTTACCCTTATAATTTGTGCCTCGAGTCAAGCCTCGTTTGACTCATCCATATCAAATGTGCCTCGAGTCAGGCCTCGTTTGACTCAACCATATCTGTTGTGCCTCGAGTCGGGCCTCGTTTAACTAACCAAATCAGTTGTCCTTCGAGTCGAGACACGTTTGCCTTAACCATATTAGTTGTGCCTCGAGTCGGGCCTCGTTTGACTCAACCATATCATTTGCGCCTTGAGTCGGGCCTCGTTTGACTCAACCATATCATTTGTGCCTCGAGTCGGACCTCGTTAGACAGAACCATATCATTTGTGCCTCGAGTCAGGCCTCGTTTGACTCAATAAAATCATTTGTACCTCGAGTCGGGCCTCGTTTGAGTCAATCATATAATTTGTGCCTCGAGTTGGGCCTCGTTTGACTTACCCTTATAATTTGCGACTTTAGTTAGGCCTCATTTGACTCAACCATATCATTTATTTCTCGGGTCGGGCCCTGTTTGACTCAACCATATCATTTGTACCTTGAGTCTGCGCTCGTTTGACTTACCCTTATATTTTGCGCCTTGAGTCGCACCTCGTTTGACTCAACCATATAATGTGCCTCGAGTTGGACCTCGTTTGACGCAACCACATCAGTTGTGCCTCGAGTCGGGCCTCGTTTGACCCAACCATATCATTTGCGCTTCGAGTCGGCCTTGTTTGACTAACCATATCTGTTGTGCCTCGAGTTGGGCCTCGTGTGACCAACCATATTAGTTGTGCCTCGAGTCAGGACACGTTTGACTCAACCACATCAGTTTTGCCTCAAGTCAGTCCTCGTTTGACTTAACCATATCATTTGTACCTCGAGTCGGGCCTCGTTTGACTTACCCTTATAATTTGTGCCTCGAGTCAGGCTTCGTTTGAGGCAACCACATCAATTATGCCTCAAGTCGGGCCTCGTTTGACCCAACCAAATCATTTGTGCTTCGAGTTGGGCCTTGTTTGACTAACCATATCTGTTGTGCCTCGAGTTGGGCCTTGTTTGACTAACCATATCAGTTGTGCCTTGAGTCGAGGCACGTTTGACTCAACCATATCAGTTCTACCTCCAGTCAGTCCTTGTTTGACACAATCGTATCATTTGCGTCTCGAGTCGGACCTCGTTTTACTCAACCATATCAGTTGTGCCTCGAGTCGGGCCTTATTTGACTCAACCATATCATTTGCGCCTCGAGTCGGGCCTCGTTTGACACAACCATTTCATTTGGGGCTCGACTTAGGCCTCGTTTGACTCAATAATATCATTTGTACCTCAAGTCGGGCCTTGTTTGACTCAACCATATGATTTGCGCCTCGAGTCGGGCCTCGTTTGACTTACCTTTATAATTTGCGCCTTGATTCAGGCCTCGTTCGACTCCACCATATCAAATGTGCCTTGAGTCGGGCCTCGTTTGACTCAACCACATCGGTTGTGCCTCGAGTCGGGAATCGTTTGACTCAACCATATCATTTCTGCCACGAGTCAGGCCTCATTTGACACAACCATATCATTTGTGCCTTGTGTCGGGCCTTATTTGACTTAACCTTATAATTTGTGCCTCGAGTCAGGCCTCGTTTGACTCAATGATATCAATTGCGCCTCGAGTTAGGCATTGCTTGAATCAACCATATCATTTGTGCCTTGAGTCGGCCCTCGTTTGACACAACCATATCATTTGCGTCTCGAGTTGGGCTTTGTTGGACTCAACCATATCATTTGTCCCTCGAGTCTGCCCTCATTTGACTTAACCGTATAATTTGTACCTAGAGTTGGGCCTCGTTTGGGTAACCATATCATTTGTTCCTTGAGTCGGGCCCCATTTGACTCAACCATATCATTTGCGCCACGAGTCGGGCCCTGTTTGACATAACCATATCATTTGCGCCTTAAGTTAGGCCTCGTTTGACTCAACCATATCATTTGTAACTCTCGAGTCGAGCCTCGTTTGACTCAACCGTATCATTTGCGTCTCGAGTCGGGCCTCGTTTAACTTACCCTTATAATTTGTGCCTCCAGTCGCACCTCGTTTGACTCAACAATATCAAATGTGCCTCGAGTCAGACCTCGTTTGACACAACCACATTAGTTGTGCCTCAAGTTGGGCCTCGTTTAACCCAACCATATCATTTACGCTTTGAGTCGGGCCTCGTTTGACTCAACCATATCAGTTTTGCCTCGAGTCGGTCCTCGTTTGACTTAACAATATCATTTGTACCTCGAGTCGGGCCTCGTTTGACACAATCATATCATTTGTGTCTCGAGTCAAGCCTCATTTGGCTCAACCATATCAGTTGTGCCTCAAGTCGAGCCTCGTATGACTTAACCATATCATTCGCGCCTCGAGTTAGGGCTCATTTGACACAACCATATCATTTGTGCCTCAAGTCAGGCCTCGTTTGACTCAATAATATCATTTGTACCATGAGTCGGGCCTTGTTTGATTTATCCTTATAATTTGCACCTCGAGTCAAGCCTCGTTTGCCTTAACCATATCAAATGTACCTCGTGTCGAGCCTCGTTTGACTCAACCATATCTGTTGTGCCTTGAGTCGGGCTTTGTTTGACTAACCATATCAGTTGTGGCTCGAGTCGAGTCACGTTTGCCTCAACCATATCAATTGTGCCTTGAGTCGGGCCTCGTTTGACTCAACCATATGATTTGTGCCTCGAGTTGGGCCTCGTTTTACTCAACCATATCAGTTATGCCACGAGTCAGGCCTCGTTTGACTCAACCATATCATTTGTACCTCGAGTCTGCCCTCGTTTGACTCACCCGTATAATTTGTGCCTAGAGTCAGGCCTCGTTTGACTTAACCATATCATTTGTTCCTCAAGTTGGGCCCCGTTTGACTCAACCATATCCTTTGCGCCTCGAGTCGGGCCCTGTTTGACATAACCATATCATTTACGCCTTGAGTCAATCCTCGTTTGACTCAACCATATCATTTGTAACTCTCAAGTCGGGCCTCGTTTGACTAACCCTTATAATTTGCGCCTCGAGTCGTGCCTTGTTTGACTTAACCATATAATTTGCATCTCGAGTCAGGCCACGTTTGACTTACCCTTATAATTTGTGCCTCGAGTCGCACCTCGTTTGACTCAACCATATCAAATGTGCCTCGAGTCAGGCCTCGTTTGACGTAACCACATCAGTTGGGCCTCAAGTTGGGCCTCATTTGACCCAACCATATCATTTGCGCTTCGAGTCGGGCCTCGTTTGACTAACCATATCTGTTGTGCCTTGAGTCGGGACACGTTTGACTCAACCAAATCTGTTGTGCCTCGAGTCGAGCCTCGTTTGACTCAGCCATATCATTTCCGTCACAAGTCGGGCCTCATTTGACATAACAATATCATTTGCGCCTCGAGTTAGGCCTCATTTGACACAATCATATCATTTGCGCCTCGAGTCGGGCCTCGTTGTACTCAACCATATCAATTAGGCCTCAAGTTGGTCCTCATTTGACTCAACCATCTCAGTCGTGCCTCGAGTCGGGCCTCGTTTAACTCAACCATATCATTTGCGCCTCGAGTCGGGCGTCATTTGACATAACCATATCATTTGTGCCTCGAATCAGGCCTCGTTTGACTCAATAAAATAATTTGTACCTCGAGTCGGGCCTCGTTTGACTCAACCATATAATTTGTGCCTCGAGTTGGGCCTCCTTTGATTTACCCTTATAATTTACGGCTTTAGTCAGACCTCGTTTGACTCAACCATATCATTTGTTTCTCGAGTCGGGCCCTGTTTGACTCAACCATATCATTTGCATCTCAAGTTGGGCCTTGTTTGACTCAACCATATCATTTGCATCTCAAGTTGGGCCTTGTTTGACTCAACCATATCATTTGGACGTTGAATCTGCCCTCGTTTGACTTACCGTTATAATTTGCGCCTTGAGTCGTGCCTCATTTGACTCAACCATATCATTTGTTTTTCGAGTCGGCCTCGTTTGACTCAACCATATCATTTGCACCTCGAGTCGGGCCCCGTTTCACACAACCATATGATTTGCACCATGAGTCGGGCCTTGTTTGACTCCACCATATCATTTGCAACTCTCGAGTCAGGCCTCGTTTGACTTACCCATAGAATTTGTGCCTCAAGTCATGCCTCGTTTGACTTAACCATATCATTTGTGCCTCGAGTCGGGCCTCGTTTGACTTACCCTTATAATTTGGGCCTCGAGTCAGGCCTCGTTTGACTCAACCATTTCATTTGGGCCTTGAGTTAGGCCTCGTCTGACTCGATAATATCATTTGTACCTTGAGTCGGGCCTCGTTTGACTCAACCATATCATTTGCGCCTCGAGTCGGGCCTCATTTGAGTTACCCTTATAATTTACCCCTTGATTCAGGCCTCGTTCAACCCCACCATATCAAATGTGCCTTAAGTCGGGCCTCGTTTGACTCAACCACATCGGTTGTGCCTCGAGTCGGGACTCATTTGGCTCAACCATATTAGTTGTGCCTCGAGTCGGGCCTCGTTTCACTCAACCATATCAGTTGCGCCTCGTATCGTGCCTCGTTTGACTTAACCATATCATTTCTGCCACGAGTCAAGCCTCATTTGACACAACCATATCATTTGCGCCTCAAGTCGGGCCTCATTTAACTTACCCTTATAATTTGCGCCTCGAGTCGGGCCTCGTTTGACTCAACGATATCAATTACGCCTCGAGTCGGGCATCGTTTGACACAACCATATCATTTGTGCCTTGAGTCGGCCCTCGTTTGACATAACCATATCATCTACATCTCGAGTCGGGCATCGTTTGACTCAACCATATCATTTGTACCTCGAGTCTACCCTCGTTTGACTTACCTGTATAATTTGCACCTAGAGTCGGGCATTGTTTGACTCAGCCATATCATTTGTTCCTCAAGTTAGGCCCCGTTTGACTCAACCATATTATTTGCGCCTTGAGTCGGGCCTCATTTGACTCAACCATATCATTTGTAACTCTCGAGTCAGGCCTCGTTTGACTTACCCTTATAATTTGCGCCTCGAGTCGTGCCTTGTTTGACTCAACCGTATAATTTGCATCTCGAGTTGGGCCACGTTTCACTTACCCTTATAATTTGCGCCTCGAGTCACACCTCGTTTGACTTAACCATATCAAATGTGCCTCGAGTCGGGCCTCGTTTGACTTACCCATAGAATTTGCGCCTCGAGTCACGCCTTATTTGACTTAACCATATCATTTGTGTCTCGAGTCGGGCCTCGTTTGACTTACCCTTATAATTTGGGCCTTAAGTCAGGCCTCGTTTGACTCAACCATTTCAATTGGGCCTTGAGTTAGGCCTTGTTTGACTCAATAATATCATTTGTACCTTGAGTCGGGCCTTGTTTGACTCAACCATATCATTTGCGCCTCGAGTCGGGCCTCATTTGACTTACCCTTATAATTTGCGCCTTGATTCAGGCATCGTTCGACCCCACCATATCAAATGTGCCTTAAGTCGGGCCTCGTTTGACTCAACCACATCGGTTGTGCCTCGAGTAGGGACTGAGTTGGCTCAACCATATTAGTTGTGCCTCAAGTCGGCCTCGTTTCACTCAACCATATTAGTTACGCCTCGTGTCATGCCTCGTTTCATCGTTTCACTTAACCATATCATTTCTGCCACGAGTCAGGCGTCATTTGACACAACCATATCATATGCGCCTCGAGTCGGCCCTCATTTGACTTACCCTTATAATTTGCGCCTCGAGTCGGGCCTCGTTTGACTCAACGATATCAATTGCGCCTCGAGTCAGGCATCATTTGACATAACCATATCATTTGTGCCTTGGGTCGGCCCTCGTTTGACACAACCATATCATTTACGTCTCGAGTCGGGCCTCGTTTGACTCAACCATATCATTTGTAACTCTCGAGTCGGGCCTCGTTTGACTTACCCTTATAATTTGCACCTCGAGTCATGCCTTGTTTGACTCAACCGTATAATTTGCATCTCGAGTCAGGCCACGTTTGACTTACCCTTATAATTTGTGCCTCGAGTCGCACCTCGTTTGACTTTAACCATATCAAATGTGCCTCGAGTCAGGCCTTGTTTGACGCAACCACATCAGTTGTGCCTCCAGTCGGACCTCGTTTGACCCAACCATATGATTTGCGCTTCGAGTCGGGCCTCGTTTGACTAACCATCTCTGTTGTGCCTTGAGTCAGGACACGTTTGACTCAACCATATTAGTTCTGCCTTGAATCGGTCCTCGTTTGACTTAACCATATCAGTTGTGCCTCGAGTTGGGACACATTTGACTCAACCATATCAGTTCTACCTTGAGTCGGTCCTCGTTTGACTTAACCATATCATTTGCGTCTCGAGTCGGGCCTTGTTTGACACAATCATATCATTTACACCTTGAGTCGAGCCTCATTTGACTCAACCATATAAGATATGCCTCAAGTCGGGCCTCGTATGACTTAACCATATCATTTATGCCTCGAGTCGGGTCTCGTTTGACATAACCACATCATTTGTTCCTCGAGTTAGGCCACGTTTCACTCAATAATATCATTTGTACCTCGAGTCGGGCCTTGTTTGACTTGACCATCTCAGTTGTGCCTCGAGTTGGGTCTCGTTTGACTCAACCATATCAGTTGCAGCTCGAGTCGGGTCTCGTTTGACTCAACCATATCATTTCCGCCATGTGTCGGGCCTCATTTGACACAACCATATCATTTGCGCCTCGAGTCGGGCCTCGTTTGACACAATCATATCATTTGCGCCTCGAGTTGGGCCTCATTGTACTCAACCATATCAGTTGGGCCTCGTTTACTCAACCATCTTAGTCATGCCTCGAGTCGGGCGTCGTTTGACTCAACCATATCATTTGCGCCTCGAGTCGGGCGTCGTTTGACACAACCATATCATTTGCGCCTCGAATTAGGCCATATTTGACTCAATAAAATCAATTGTACCTCGAGTTTGGCCTCGTTTGACTCAACCATATAATTTGTGCCTCGAGTTGGGCCTCCTTTGACTTACCCTTATAATTTACAGCTTTAGTCAGGCCTCGTTTGACTCAACCATATTATTTGTTTCTCGAGTCGGGCCTTGTTTGACTCAACCATACCATTTGCACCTCGAGTTGGGCCTTGTTAGACTCAACCATATCATTTGTACCTCAAGTTTGCCCTCGTTTGACTTACCGTTATAATTTGCGCCTCGAGTCGTGCCTCGTTTGACTCAACCATATCATTTGTTTCTCAAGTTGGGCCCCGTTTGACTCAACCATATCACTTGCACCTCGAGTCGGGCCCCATTTGACACAACCATATGATTTGCACCTTGAGTCGGGCCTTGTTTGACTCCACCATATCATTTGCAACTCTCGAGTTGGGCCTCGTTTGACTTACCCATAGAATTTGCCCCTCGAGTCATGCCTCGTTTGACTTAACCATATCATTTGTGCCTCGAGTCGGGCCTCGTTTGACTTACCCTTATAATTTGGGCCTCGAGTCGGGCCTCGTTTGACTCAACCATATCACTTCCGCCACGAGTCAGGCCTCATTTGACATAACCATATCATTTGCGCCTCTAGTCAGGCCCTGTTTGACACAATCATATCATTTGCGCCTCGAGTCAGGCCTCGTTGTACTCAACCATATTAGTTGGGCCTCGAGTCGGGCCTCGTTTGACTCCACCATATCATTTGCGCCCTGAGTCAGGCCTCATTTAACACAACCATATCATTTGTGCCTCGAGTCAGGCCTCGTTTGACTCAATAAAATCATTTGTACCTCGAGTCAGGCCTCGTTTGACTCAACCGTATAATTTGTGCTTCGAGTTGGGCCTCGTTTGACTTTCCCTTATAATTTGCGGCTTTAGTCAGGCTTCGTTTGACTCAATCATATCATTTGTTTCACGAGTCGGGCCCTGTTTGACTCAACCATATCATTTGCACCTTGAGTTGGGCCTCGTTTGACTCAACTATATCATTTGTAGCTCGAGTCTACCCTCATTTGACTTACCCTTATAATTTGTGCCTCGAGTCGTGCCTCATTTGACTCAACCATATCATTTGTTTCTCGAGTCGGGCCCTGTTTGACTCAACCATATCATTTGCGCCTCGAGTCGGGCCCCGTTTGACAATACCATATCATTTTCACCTCGAGTCGGGTCTCATTTGACTCAACCATAACATTTGCAACTCTCGAGTCGGGCCTCATTTGACTTACCCTTATAATTTGGGCCTCGAGTTAGGCCATGTTTGACGCAACCATATCAAATGTGCCTCGAGTTGGGCTTTGTTTGATGCAACCACATCAGTTATGCCTCGAGTCGAGCCTCGTTTGGCCTAACCATATAATTTGCGCTTCGAGTTGGGCCTCATTTCACAAACCATATCTATTGTGCCTCGAGTTAGGCCTCATCTGACTCAACCATATCAGTTGCACCTCGAGTCGGGACTCGTTTGACTCAACCATATTAGTTGTGCCTCGAGTCAGGCCTCATTTGACTCAAGCATATCATTTTTGCCACGAGGCGAGCCTCATTTGACACAACCATATCATTTGCACCTCGAGTTGGGCCTCGTTGTACTCAACCATATCAGTTGGGCCTCGAGTCGGGCCTCGTTTGACTCAGCCATATCATTTGCAGCTCGAGCTGGGCCTCGTTTGACACAACCATATCATTTGTGCCTCGAGTCAGCCCTAGTTTGACTCATAATATCATTTGTACCTCGAGTCAGGCCTCGTTTGACTTACCCTTATAATTTGCGCCTTGAGTCAGGCCTCAGTTGTCTCAACCATATCAAATGTGCCTTGAGTTGGGCCTCGTTTGACTCAACCACATCGGTTGTGCCTCAAGTCGGGACCCGTTTGACTCAACCATATCAGTTGTGCCTCGAGTCGGGCCTTATTTGACTCAACCATATCATTTGCGCCCTGAGTCGGGCCTTGTTTCACTCAACCATATCAGTTGTGCCTAGAGTCGTGCCTCATTTGAGTCAACCATATCATTTTTACCACGAGTCGGGCCTCATTTGACATAACCATATCATTTGCGACTCGAGTCGGGCCTCGTTTGATGAACCATATCAGTTATGCCTCGAGTCGAGACATGTTTGCCTCAACCATATCAGTTGTGCCTCGAGTCGGGCCTCGTTTGACTCAACCATATCATTAGCGCCTCGAGTCAGGCCTCATTTGACACAATCATATCATTTGCTCCTTGAGTCAGGCCTCGTTTGACTAAACCATATCAGTTGTGCCTCGAGTCAGGCCTCGTTTGACTCAACCATATCAATTGCACCTTGAGTCGAGCCTCGTTTGACTTACCCTTATAACTTGCGCCTCGAGTCAGGCCTCGTTTGATTCATCCATATCAAATGTGTCTCGAGTCGGGCGTCGTTTGACTCAATGATATCAATTGTGTCTCGAGTCGGGCATCGTTTGACTTAACCATATCATTTGTGCCTTGAGTCGGGCCTCGTTTGACACAACCATATCATTTGTGTCTTGAGTCGGGCCTCGTTTGGCTCAACCATATCATTTGTACCTCGAGTCTGCCCTCGTTTGACTTACCCATATAATTTACGCCTCGAGTCGGGCCTCGTTTGACTCAAGCATATCATTTGTTCCTCGAGTTGGGCCCCGTTTGACTCAACCGTATCTTTTGCGTCCTGAGTCAGGCCTCGTTTGACTCAACCATATCATTTGTAACTCTCGAGTTGGGCTTTGTTTGGGTTCCCCTTATAATTTGTGCCTCGAGTTGGGCCTTATTTGACTTACCCTTATAATTTGTGCCTTGTGTCATTCCTCATTTGACTCAACCATATCAAATGTACCTTGAGTCGGGCCTCGTGTTACTCAACCACATCGATTGTGCCTCGAGTCGGGACTCATTTGACTCAACCATATCAGTTGCGCCTTGAGTTGGGCCATGTTTGACTCAACCATATCATTTTTGCCACGAGTCGGGCCTCATTTGACACAACCATATCATTTGTGACTCGAGTCGGGTCTCGTTTGACACAATCATATTATTTGTGCCTTGATTCGAGCCTCGTTTTACTCAACCATATTAGTTATGCCTCGAGGCGAGCCTTGTTTGACTCAACCATATCATTTGTGCCTCGAGTCGGGCCTCGTTTGACACAACCATATCATTTGTGCCTCGAGTCAGGCCTCGTTTGACTCTATAATATCATTTGTACCTCGAGTCAGGCCTCATTTGACTCAACTATATCATTTGCACCTCGAGTCGGGCTTCGTTTGACTTACCCTTATAATTTGCGCCTTGAGTCAGGCCTCATTTGACTCAACCATATCAATTGTGCCTTGAGTCGGGCCTCATTTGACTTAACCACATCTGTTGTGCCTCGAGTCAGGCCCCGTTTGACACAACCATATCATTTGCGCCTTGGGTCGGGTCTCGTTTGACTCAAACATATCATTTCCACCACGAGTCGGGCCTCATTTGACATAGCCATATCATTTGTGCCTCGACTTGGGCCTCGTTTGACTTACCCTTATAATTTGCGCCTCGAGTCGCGCCTCGTTTGACTCAACCATATCATTTGCACCTCAAGTCGAGCCTCGTTTGACTTACCCTTATAATTTATGCGTCGAGTCAGGCCTCAATTGTCTCAACCATATGAAATGTGCCTCGACTCAGGCCTTATTTGACGCAACCACATCAGTTGTGCCTTGAGTCGGGCCTCGTTTGACCTAACCATATCATTTGCGCCTTGAGTCGGGCCTCGTTTGACTAACCATATCTGTTGTGCCTCGAGTCGGGCCTCATTTGACTAACCATATCAATTATGCCTCGAGTCGGGACACGTTTGACTCAACCATATCAGTTTTACCTTGAGTTGGGCCACGTTTGACTTAACCATATCATTTGCGCCTCGAGTCAGGCCTCGTTTGACTTACCCTTATAATTTGCGCATTGAGTTAGGCCTCGTTTGACTCAACAACATTGATTGTGCCTCGAGTTGGGCCCCATTTGACTTAACCATATCATTTGTGCCTCGAATTAGGCCTCGTTTGACTCAATAATATCATTTGCGCCTCGAGTCAGCCCTCATTTGGCCCAACCATATCATTTGCACTTCAAGTCGGGCCTCGCTTGACTAACCATATCTGTTGTGCATCAAGTCGAGACATGTTTGACTCAACCATATCAGTTCTGCCTCGAGTCGGGCCCCGTTTGACTTAACCATATCATTTGCGCCTCGGGTCAGGCCTCGTTTGACACAATCATATCATTTGCGCCTCAAGTCGGGCCTTGTTTGACTCAACCATATCAGTTGTGCCTTGAGTCGAGCCTCATTTGACTCAACCATATCATTTTCGCCACGAGTCGGGCCTTATTTGACACAACCATATCTTTTGCGACTCAAGTCGGGTCTCGTTTGACACAATCATATTATTTGTGCCTCGATTCGGGCATCGTTTTACTCAACCATATCAGTTGTGCCTCGAGACGGGCCTTGTTTGACTCAACCATATCATTTGTGCCTCGAGTCGGGCCTCGTTTGACACAACCATATCATTTGTGCCTAGAGTCTGGCCTCATTTGACTTAATAATATCATTTGTACCTCGAGTCGGGCCTTGTTTGACTCAACCATATCATTTTCGCCTCGAGTCAGGCCTTGTTTGACTTACCCTTATAATTTGCGCCTTAAGTTAGGCATTGTTTGTCTCAACCATATCAAATATACTGTGAGTTGGGCCTCGTTTGAGTCAACCACATTGGTTGTGCCTCGAGTCGGGACTCGTTTGACTCAGTCGTATCAGTTGTGCCTCGAGTCAGGCATCGTTTGACACAACCATATCATTTGCGCCTCAAGTCGGCCCTCGTTTGACACAATCATATCATTTGCGCCTCAAGTCGGGCCTCGTTTGACTCAACCATATCAGTTGTGCCTCAAGTCAGGCCTCGTTTGACACAACCATATCATTTGTGCCTCGAGTCAGGCCTCATTTGACTCAATATTATCTATTGTACCTCGAGTCGGTCCTCGTTTGATTCAACCATATCGTTTGCGCCTCGGGTCAGGCCACGTTTGACTCAACCATATCAATTGTGGCCCGAGTCGGGCCTCGTTTGACTTATTCTTATAATTTACACCTCGAGTTAGACCTCGTTTGACTCAACCATATCAAATGTGCCTCGAGTCGGGTGTCGTTTGACTCAACCATATGAATTGCGCCTCAAGTCGAGCATCGTTTGACTCAACCATATCATTTGTGCCTTGAGTCGGCCCTCGTTTGACACAACCATATCATTTGTGTCTAGAGTCGGGCCTCGTTTGACTCATCCTTATCATTTGTACCTCAAGTTTGCCCTCGTTTGACATACCCTTATAATTTGTGCCTCGAGTCGAGCCTCGTTTGACTCAACCATATCATTTGTGCCTCGAGTCAGGCCCCGTTTGACATAACCATATCATTTGCGCCTTGAGTCAGGCCTCAATTAACTCAACCATATCATTTGCGCCTCGAGTCCGGCCTCGTTTGACTTACCCTTATAATTTGCGCCTCAAGTCAGGCCTTGTTTGACTCAACTATATCAAATGTGCAATGAGTCGGGCCTTGTTTGACACAACCACATCAGTTGTTCCTCGAGTCGAGCCTTGTTTGACCCAACCATATCATTTACGCTTCGAGTCGGGCCTCGTTTGACTAACCATATTTGTTGTGCCTCAAGTTGGGACACATTTGACTCAACCAATAAGTTTTGCCTCGAGTCGAGCCCCGTTTGACATAACCATATCATTTGCACCCTGAGTCGGGCCTCATTTGACACAATCATATCATTTGTGCCTCGAGTCGGGCCTCGTTTGACTAACCATATCAGTTGTGCCTTGAGTCAGGACACGTTTGACTCAACCATATCAGTTTTACTCAAGTGTGCCCCCGTTTGACTTAACCATATCATTTGCGCCTCGAGTCGAGCCTCGTTTGACTCAATCATATCATTTGTGCCTCAAGTCGGGCCTCGATTGACTAACCGTATATGTTGTACCTCGAGTCGGGCCTCGTTTGACTAACCATATTAGTTGTGCCTTGCGTCGGGACACGTTTGACTCATCCATACCAGTTTTACCTCGAGTTGGGCCCCGTTTGACTTAACCATATCATTTGCGCCTCGAGTCGGGCTTCGTTTAACTCAGCCATGTAAGTTGTGCCTCGAGTCAGGCCTCGCTTGACTCAACCATATCATTTATGCCTCGAGTCGCGCCTTGTTTAACACAACCATATCAGTTGTGCCTCGAGTCAGGCCTCGTTTGACTCAATAATATCATTTGTACCTCGGGTCGGGCCTCGTTTGACCCAACCATATCATTTGCACTTCGAGTTGGGCCTAGTTTGACTAACCATATCTGTTGTGCCTCGAGTCAAGCCTCGTTTGACTTACCATATCAGTTGTGCCTTGAGTCGGGATGCGTTTGACTCAACCATATCAGTTTTGCCTCTACTCGGGCCCTGTTTCACTTAACCATATCATTTGCGCCTTGAGTCGGGCCTCGTTTGACACAATCATATCATTTGTGCCTCGAGTCGGGCCTCGTTTGATTCAACCATATCATTTGCGCCTCGAGTCGGGCCTCATTTGACTCAACCATATCAATTGCGGCTTGAGTCGTGCCTCGTTTGACTTATCCTTATAATTTGCGCCTTGAGTCAGGCCTCGTTTGACTTAACCATATCAAATGTGCCTCGAGTCGGGTGTCGTTTGACTCAACCATATGAATTGTGCCTCAAGCCGGGCATCGTTTGGCTCAACCATATCATTTGTGCCTTGAGTCAGCCCTCATTTGACACAACCATATCATTTGCGTCAAGAGTCAAGCCTCATTTGACTCAACCATATCATTTGTACCTTGAGTCTGCCCTCGTTTGACTTACCCTTATCATTTGTGCCTTGAGTCAGGCCTCAGTTGACTCAATAATATCAATTGTACCTTGAGTCGGGCCTCGTTTGATTCAACCATATCATTTGCGCCTCGGTCGGGCCTCGTTTGACTCAACATATCTATTGCGGCTCAAGTCGGGCCTCATTTGACTTATCCTTATAATTTGCGCCTAGAGTCAGGCCTCGATTGACTCAACCATATTAAATGTGCCTCATGTCGGGTGTCGTTTGACTCAACCATATGAATTGTGCCTCAAGTCGGGCATCGTTTGACTCAACCATATCATTTGTGCCTTGAGTCAATTGTCCATTGACTCAACCATATCATTTGCGTCTAAAGTCGGGCTCCGTTTGACTCAACCATATCATTTGTACCTCGAGTCTGCCCTCGTTTGACTTACCCTTATAATTGCGCCTGGAGTCGTGCCTCATTTGACTCAACCATATCATTTGCGCCTCGAGTCGGTCCTCGTTTGACTTACCCTCATAATTTGTGCCTCGAGTCAGGCCTCGTTTGACTCAACTATATCAAATGTGCCTCGAGTCTGGCCTTGTTTGACGCAACCACATCGGTTGTTCCTCGAGTCGAGCCTTGTTTGACCCAACCATATCATTTGCGCTTCGAGTCGGGCCTCGTTTGACTAACCATATTTGTTGTGCCTTGAGTCGGGACACGTTTGACTCATCCATATCAATTCTGCCTCGAGTCGGGCCCCATTTGACATAACCATATCATTTGGGCCCTGAGTCAGGCCTCGTTTGACACAATCATATCATTTGTGCCTCGAGTCGAGCCTCGTTTGACTAACCATATCAGTTTTGCCTCGAGTCGGGACACGTTTGACTCATCTATATCAGTTTTACCTCAAGTTGGGCCCCGTTTGACTTAACCATATCATTTGCGCCTCAAGTCGGGCCTCGTTTGACACAATAATATCATTTGCGCCTCGAGTTGGGCCTCGTTTGACTCAACCATATCAGTTGTGCCTGGAGTCGGGTCTCGTTTGACTCAACCATATCATTTATGCCTCGAGTCGGGCCTCGTTTGACACAACCATATCATTTGTGCCTCGAGTTGGCCCTCGTTTGACACAATCATATCGTTTGCGCCTCAAGTCGGGCCTCGTTTGACTGAACCATATCAGTTGTGCCTTGAGTTGCACCTCGTTTGACTCAACCATATCATTTACGCCTAGAGTGGTGCCTCATTTGACACAACCATATCAGTTGTGCCTCGAGTCAGGCCTCGTTTGACTCAATAATATCATTTGTACCTCGAGTCGGGCCTCATTTGACCCAACCATATCATTTGCGCTGGCCTAGTTTGACTAACCATATCTGTTGTGCCTCGAGTTGGGCCTCGTTTGACTAACCATATCAGTTGTGCCTCGAGTCAGGACACGTTTGACTCAACCATATTAGTTCTGCCTCGACTCGGGCCCTGTTTCACTTAACCATATCATTTGCGCCTCGAGTCGGGCCTCGTTTGACACAATCATATCATTTGCGCCCCGAGTCGGGCCTCGTTTGACTCAACCATATCAGTTGTGCCTCGAGTCGGGTCTCGTTTGACTCAACCATATCATTTGCGCCTCGAGTCAAGCCTCGTTTGACACAACCATATCATTTGTGCCTCGAGTCGGCCCTCGTTTGACACAATCATAGAGTCGGCCCTCGTTTGACACAATCATATTGTTTGCGCCTCAAGTCGGGCCTCGTTTGACTGAACCATATCAGTTGTGCCTCGAGTCGAACCTCGTTTGACTCAACCATATCATTTACGCCTCGAGTGGTGCCTCATTTGACACAACCATATTAGTTGTGCCTCGAGTCCAGCCTCGTTTGACTCAATAATATCATTTCTACCTCGAGTCGGGCCTTATTTGACCTAACCATATCATTTGTGCTGGCCTAGTTTGACTAACCATATCTGTTATGCCTCGAGTTGGGCCTCGTTTGACTAACCATATCAGTTGGGCCTCGAGTTGGGACATGTTTGACTCAACCATATTAGTTCTGCCTCGACTCGAGCCCCGTTTCACTTAACCATATCATTTGCGCCTCGAGTCGGGTCTCGTTTGACTCAACCATATCATTTGCGCCTCGAGTTGGGCCTCGTTTGACTCAACCATATCATTTGTGCCTCGAGTCGGCCCTCGTTTGACACAATCATATCATTCGCACCTCGAGTTGGCCCTCGTTTGACTGAACCATATCATTTGTGCCTCGAGTCGAGCCTCGTTTAACTCAACCATATCATTTGCGCCTCAAGTCTAGCCTCATTTGACACAACCATATCATTTGTGCCTCGAGTCAGGCCTCGTTTGACTCAATCATATCATTTGCGCCTCAAGTCAGGCCTCGTTTGACTCAATTATATCTGTTGTTCCTCGAGTCGGGTCTCGTTTGACTCAACCATATCATTTGCGCCTCGAGTCAGGCCTTGTTTGATTCAACCATATCATTTGCGCCTCGAGTCAGGCCTCGTTTGACACAACCATATCAGTTGTGCCTCGAGTCGGGTCTTGTTTGACTCAACCATATCATTTGCGCCTTGAGTCGGGCCTCGTTTGACTTACCCTTATAATTTGTGCATTAAGTCAGGCCTCGTTTTACTCAACCATATCAAATGTGCCTGAAGCTGGGCCTCGTTTGACTCAACCACATCGGTTGTGCCACGAGTCGGGTCTCATTTGACTCAACTATATCATTTGTGCCTCAAGTTATGCCTTGTTTGACACATCCATATCAGTTGTGCCTCGAGTCGGGCCTCATTTGACTTACCCTTATAATTTGTTCCTTGAGTCAAGCCTCGCTTGACTCAACCATATCAAATGTGCCTCGACTTGGGCCCTGTTTGACTTAACCATATCATTTGCACCTCAAGTCAGGCCTCGTTTGACTCAACCATATCATTTGTACCTCGAGTGTGCCCTCGTTTGACTTACCCTTATAATTTGCGCCTCCAGTCGGGCCTTGTTTGACTCAACCATATCATTTGTTTCTCGAGTCGAGCCCCATTTGACTCAACCATATCATTTGTGCCTCGAGTCGAGCCCCGTTTGACACAACCATATCATTTATGCCTTGTGTTGGGTGTCGTTTGACTCAACCATATTATTTGTAACTCTCGAGTCGGGCGTCATTTGACTTACCCTTATACTATGCGCCTTGAGTCACGCCTCGTTTAACTTATCCATATCATTTGCGCCTCGAGTCGGGTCTCGTTTGACTTACCCTTATAATTTACGCCTCGAGTCAGGCCTCGATTATCCCAACTACATCAGTTGTGCCTCGAGTCGGGCCTTGTTTGACCCAACCATATCATTTGTGCTTCAAGTCGGGCCTCGCTTGACTAACCATATCTGTTGTGCCTTGAGTCGGGCCCCGTTTGACTTAACCATATCATTTGTGCCTCGAGTCAGGCCTTGTCTGAGTCAACCACATCGGTTGTACCTCGAGTCAGGACTCGTTTGAGTCAGCCGTATCAATTGTGCCTCGAGTCTGGCATCGTTTGACACAACCATATCATTTTCGCCTCGAGTCGGCCCTCGTTTGACACAATCATATCATTTGCGCCTCAAGTCAAGCCTTGTTTGACTCAACCGTACTAGTTGTGCCTCGAGTCAAGCCTCATTTAACTCAACCATATCATTTGCGCCTCAAGTTGGGCCACGTTTGACTTACCCATATCATTTGTGCCTCGTGTCGGGCTTTGTTTGACTTACCCTTATAATTTGCGCATTGAGTCAGGCCTCATTTGACTCAATCATATTAAATGTACCTTGAGTCAGGCCTCGTTTGACTCAACCACATCAGTTGTGCCTCGAGTCGGGCCTCGTTTGACTCAACCATATCATTTGTGCCTCGAGTCATGCCTCGTTTGACACAACTATATCATTTGTGCCTCGAGTCAGGCCTCGTTTGACATAACCATATCATTTATGCCTTGTGTCGGGCGTCGTTTGACTGAACCATATTATTTGTAACTCTTGAGTCGGACATCGTTTGACTTACCCTTATAATATGCGCCTTGAGTCGCACCTCGTTTAACTCATCCATATCATTTGCACCTCGAGTTGGGTCTCGTTTGACTTACCCTTATAATTTACGCCTCGATCTGGCCTCGATTGTCCCAACCACATCAGCTGTGCCTCGAGTCGGGCCTTGTTTGACCCAACCATATCATTTGCACTTCAAGTCGGGCCTTGCTTGACTAACCATATCTGTTGTGCCATGAGTTGGGCCCCATTTGACTTAACCATATCATTTGCACCTCAAGTCGGGCCTCGTTTGAGTCAACCACATTGGTTGTGCCTCGAGTCGGGACTCGTTTGACTCAGCTGTTTTAGTTATGCCTCGAGTCAGGCATCGTTTGATACAACCATATCATTTGCGCCTCGAGTCGGCCCTCGTTTGACACAATCATATCATTTGCGCCTCAAGTCGGGCCTCGTTTGACTCAACCATATTAATTGTGCCTCAAGTCGAGCCTCGTTTAACTCAACCATATCATTTTCGCCTCAAGTCGGGCGTCATTTGACACAACCATATCATTTGTGCCTCGAGTCAGGCCTCGTTTGACTCAATAATATCTATTGTACGTCGAGTTGGGCCTCGTTTGACTCAACCATGTCAATTGCGGCTTGAGTCGTGCCTCGTTTGACTTATCCTTATAATTTGCGCCTCGAGTCAAGCCTCGTTTGACTCAACCATATCAAATGTGCCTCGAGTCGGGTGTCTTTTGACTAAACCATATGAATTGCGCCTCAAGTCGGGCATCGTTTGGCTCAACCATGTCATTTGTGCCTTGAGTCGGCCCTCATTTGACACAACCATATCATTTGCATTAAGAGTCAGGCCTTGTTTGACTCAACCATATCATTTGTACCTTGAGTCTGCCCTCGTTTGACTTACCCTTATCATTTGTGCCTTGAGTCAGGCCTCGTTTGACTCAATAATATCTATTGTACCTTGAGCCGGGCCTCGTTTGATTCAACCATATCATTTGTGCCTCGAGACGGGCCTCATTTGACTCAACCATATCAATTGCGGCTCGAGTCGGGCCTCATTTGACTTATCCTTATAATTTGCGCCTCGAGTTAGGCCTCGGTTGACTCAACCATATCAAATGTGCCTCATGTTGGGTGTCGTTTAACTCAACCATATGAATTGCGCGTCAAGTCGGGCATCGTTTGACTCAACCATATCATTTGTGCCTTGAGTCAGGCGTCCATTGACTCAACCATATCATTTGCATCTAGAGTCGGGCCCCGTTTGACTCAACCATATCATTTGTACCTCGAGTCTGCCCTCGTTTGACTTACCCATATAATTGCGCCTTGAGTCGTGCCTCCTTTCACTCAACCATATCATTTGCACCTCGAGTCAGGCCTCGTTTGACTTACCCTCATAATTTGTGCCTCGAGTCAGGCCTCGTTTGACTCAACTATATCAAATGTGCCTCGAGTCGGGCCTTGTTTGATGCAACCACATCGGTTGTTCCTCGAGTCGAGCCTTGTTTGACCCAACCATATCATTTGCGCTTCAAGTCGGGCCTCGTTTGACTAACTATATCTGTTGTGCCTCGAGTCGGGACACGTTTGACTCAACCATATCAGTTTTGCCTCGAGTCGGGCCCCGTTTGACATAAACATATCATTTGGGTCCCGAGTCGGGCCTCGTTTGACACAATCATATCATTTGTGCCTCAAGTCGGGCCTCGTTTGACTAACCATATTAGTTGTGCCTCGAGTCGAGACACGTTTGACTCAACCATATCAGTTTTACCTCGAGTGTGCCTCCGTTTCACTTAAGCATATAATTTGCGCCTCGAGTCAGGCCTCGTTTGACACAATCATATCATTTGTTCCTCGAGTCAAGCCTCATTTGACTAACCATATCTGTTGTGCCTGAAGTTGGGCCCCGTTTGACTAACCATATCAGTTGTGCCTCGAGTCGGGACATGTGTGACTCATCCGTATCAGTTTTACCTCGAGTTAGTCCCCATTTGACTTAACCATATCATTTGCGCCTCGAGTCGGGCCTCGTTTGACTCAACCATATTAGTTGTGCCTCGAGTCGGGTCTCGTTTGACTCAACCATATCATTTGCGTCTCGAGTTGGGCCTCGTTTGACACAACCATATCATTTGTGCCTCGAGTCGGCCCTCATTTGACACAATCATATCGTTTGCGCCTCAAGTCAGGCCTTGTTTGACTGAACCATATCGGTTGTGCCTCGAGTCGAGCCTCGTTTGACTCAACCATATCATTTACGCCTTGAGTGGCACCTCGTTTGACACAACCATATCAGTTGTGCCTCGAGTCAGGTCTCGTTTGACTCAATAATATCATTTGTACCTCGAGTCGGGCCTCGTTTGACCCAACCATATCATTTGCGCTTGGCCTAGTTTGACTAACCATATCTGTTGTGCCTCGAGTCGGGACACGTTTCACTCAACCATATTAGTTCTGCCTCGACTCGGGCCCCGTTTCACTTAACCATATCATTTGCGCATCGAGTCGGGCCTCGTTTGACATAATCATATCATTTGCGCCTCGAGTCGGGCCCCATTTGACTCAACCATATCAGTTGTGCCTCGAGTCAGGTCTCGCTTGACTCAACCATATCATTTGCACCTCTAGTCGGGCCACGTTTGACTCAACCATATCATTTGTGCCTCGAGTCAGCCCTCGTTTGACACAATCATATCATTCGCACCTCGAGTCGGCCCTTGTTTGACTGAACCATATCAGTTGTGCCTCGAGTCGAGCCTCGTTTGACTCAACCATATCATTTGCGCCTCAAGTCTAGCCTCATTTGACACAACCATATCATTTGTGCCTCGAGTCATGCCTCGTTTGACTCAATCATATCATTTGCGCCTCGAGTCAGCCCTCGTTTGACTCAACCATATCAGTTGTGCCTTGAGTTGGGTCTCATTTGACTCAACCATATCATTTGTGCCTTGAGTCGGGCCTCATTTGATTCAACCATATCATTTGTGCCTCAAGCCAGGCCTTGTTTGACTCAATAATATCATTTGTACCTCGAGTCGGCCCTCGTTTGACTCAACCATATCATTTGCGCCTTGAGTCGGGCCTCGTTTGACTTACCCTTATAATTTGCACATTGAGTCAGGCCTCGTTTTACACAACCATATCAAATGTGCCTGAAGTTGGTCCTCGTTTGACTTAACCACATCGGTTGTGGCATGAGTCGGGCCTCATTTGACTCAACCATATCATTTGTGCCTCAAGTCGTGCCTTGTTTGACACATCTATATCAGTTGTGCCTCGAGTTGGGCCTCGTTTGACTCAACCATATCATTTGTACCTCGAGTCTGCCCTCATTTGACTTTCCCTTATAATTTACGTGTCGAGTCAGGTCTCGTTTGACTCAACCATATCATTTGTTCCTCGAGTTGGGCCCCGTTTGACTCAACCATATCATTTGTGCCTCGAGTTGGGCCCCGTTTGACACAACCAAATCATTTGCGCCTTGAGTCAGGACTCGATTAACTCAACCATATCATTTGTAAGTCTCGAGTCGGGCCTCGTTTGACTTACCCTTACAATTTGTGCCTCGAGTCGCACCTCATTTGACTCAACCATATCATTTGTGCCTCGAGTCTGGCCTCGTTTGACTCAACCATAACAAATGTGCCTCTAGTAGGGCCTTGTTTCACGCAACCACATCAGTTGTTCCTTGAGTTAGCCCTTGTTTGACCCAACCATATCATTTGCGCTTTGAGTCAGGCCTCGTTTAACTAACCATATCTATTGTGCCTCGAGTCGGGACACGTTTGACTCAACCATATGAGTTCTGCCTTGAGTCGGGCCCCGTTTGACTTAACCATATCATTTGCGCCTTGAGTCGGGCCTTATTTGACACAATCAAATCACTTGTGCCTCGAGTCGGGCCCTGTTTGATTCAACCATATCATTTGCGCCTCGAGTCAGGCCCCGTTTGACACAACCATATCATTTGCGCCTTGAGTCTGGCCTCATTTGACACAACCATATCATTTGTAACTCTCAAGTCGGGCCTCGATTGACTTACCCTTATAATTTGTGCCTCGAGTCAGGCCTCATTTGACTCAACCATATCAAATGTGCCTCGAGTCGGGCCTCGTTTGACTTACCCTTATAATTTACGCCTCAAGTCAGGCCTCGTTTGACTCAACCATATCAAATGTGCCTCAAGTCGGGCCTCGTTTGACTCAACCATATCGTTTACCCCTCGAGTCGCGCCTCGTTTGACTTACCCTTATAATTTGTGCCATGAGTCATCCTCGTTTGACTTAACCATATCAAATGTGCCTTGAGTTGGGCCTCAGTTGACTCAACCACATCGGTTGTGCCTCAAGTCGGGACTCATTCAAGTCAACCATATCAGTTGTGTCTCGAGTCGGGCCTCATTTGACACATCCACATCATTTGCGCCTCGAGTCGGCCCTCGTTTGACACAATCATATCATTTGCGTCTTGAGTTGGGCCTCATTTGACTCAACCATATCAGTTGTGCCTCGAGTCGGGCCTTGTTTCACTCAACCATATCATTTGCACCTCATGTCAGGCCTTGTTTGACACAACCATATCATTTGTACCTCGAGTCAGGCCTCGTTTCACTCAATAATATCTATTGTACCTCGAGTTGGGCCTCGTTTATTCAACCATATCATTTGCATCTCAAGCCGCACCTCGTTTAACTCAACCATATCAATTGCGCCTCGAGTCGAGCCTCGTTTAACTTAACCTTATAATTTGTGCCTCGAGTTAGGCCTCGTTTGACTCAACCATATCAAATGTGCCTTGAGTCGGGCCTCGTTTGACTCAACTATATCAATTGCGCCTCGAGTCGAACATCGTTTGACTCAACCATATCAATTGCGCCTTGAATCGGGCTTTGTTTGACTCAATCATATCATTTGTGCCATGAGTTGGCCATTGTTTGGCACAACCATATCATTTGCGTCTCGATTCGGGCCTCGTTTGACTCAACCACATCATTTGTACCTCGAGTCTGCCCTCGTTTGACTTACCTTTATAATTTGTGCCTCGAGTCGGGCCTCGTTTGACTCAACCATATCATTTGTTCCTCGAGTTGGGTCTCGTTTGACTCAGCCATATCATTTGTGCCTCAAGTCGAGACTCATTTGACTCAACCATATCAGTTGTGCCTCAAGTTGGGCCTCGTTTGACTCAACCATATCAATTGCGCCTCGGGTCGGGCCTCGTTTGACTTACCCTTATAATTTGTGCCTCAAGTCAGGCCTCGTTTGACTCAACCATAGCAAATGTGCCTCGAGTCGGGCGTCGTTTAACTCAACCATATCAATTGTGCCTCGAGTCGGGCATCATTTGACTCAACCATATCATTTGTACCTTGAGTCGGCACTCGTTTGACACAACCATATCATTTGCGTCTCTAGTCGGGCATCATTTGACTCAACCATATCATTTGTACCTTGAGTCTTCCCTCATTTGACTTACCCTTATAATTTGTCCCTCGAGTCGGGCCTCGTTTGACTCAACCATATCAATTGCGCCACGAGTCGGGCCTCATTTGACTTACCCTTATAATTTGCGCCTCAAGTCTGGCCTCGTTTGACTCAACCATATCAAATGTGCCTCGAGTCGGGCGTCATTTGACTCAACCATATTAATTGTGCCTCGAGTTAGGCATCGTTTGACTTAACCATATCATTTGTACCTTGAGTCAGCGCTCGTTTTACACAACCATATCATTTGCGTCTCGAGTCGAGCATTGTTTGACTCAACCATATCATTTGTACCTTGAGTCTGCCCTCGTTTGACTTACCTTTATAATTTGCACCTCGAGTCGAGGCTCGTTTGACTCAACCATATCAATTGCGCCTCAAGTCGGGCCTCATTTGACTTACCCTTATAATTTGTGCCTCAAGTCAGGCCTCGTTTGACTCAACCATATCAAATGTGCCTCGAGTTGGGCGTCGTTTGACTTAACCATATCAATTGTGCCTCGAGTCGGGCATCGTTTGTCTCAACCATATCATTTGTACCTTGAGTCGGCGCTCGTTTGACACAACCATATCATTTGCGTCTAGAGTCGGGCATCGTTTGACTCAACCATATCATTTGTACCTTGAGTCTGCCCTCGTTTGAATTACCCTTATAATTTGCGCCTCTAGTCGGGCCTCATTTGACTCAACCATATCAAATGTGCCTCGAGTTAGGCCTCGTTTGATGCAACCACATTAGTTGTGCCTCAAGTCAGGCCTCGTTTGACCCAACCATATCATTTGCGCTTTGAGTTGGGCCTCATTTCACTAATCATATCTGTTGCGCCTGGAGTCAGGCCTTGTTTGACTAACCATATTAGTTGTACCTCGAGTCGGGACACGTTTGACTCAACCATATCAATTCTGGCTCGAGTGGGCCCTCGTTTGAGTTAACCATATCATTTGCACCTCGAGTCGTGCCTCGTTTGACTTAACCATGTCATTTGTACCTCGAGTCTGCCCTCGTTTGACTTACCCTTATAATTTGCGCCTCGAGTCGGGCCTCGTTTGACCCAACCATATAATTTGTTCCTCGAATCGGGCCCTGTTTGACTCAACCATATCATTTGCGCCTCATGTCGAGCCCCATTTGACATAACCATATCATTTGTGCCTTGAGTCGGGCCTTGTTTGACTCAACCATATCATTTGTAACTCTTGAGTCGGGCCTTGTTTGACTTACCCTTATAATTTGTGCCTCGAGTCAGGCCTTGTTTGACTTAACCATATCAAATGTGCCTAGAGTCGGGCCTCGTTTGACGCAACCACATCAGTTGTACCTCGAGTTAGGCCTTGTTTGACCCAACTATATCATTTGTGCTTCGAGTCGGGCCTCATTTGGCTAACCACATCTGTTGTTCCTCAAGTCGAGCCTCGTTTCACTAACCATATTAGTTGTTCCTCAAGTCGGGACACATTTGACTCAACCATATAAGTTCTGCCTTGAGTAGGTCCTCGTTTGACTTAACCATATCATTTGCGCCTCGAGTCGGGCTACGTTTGACACAACCATATCATTTGTGCCTCAAGTCAGGCCTCGTTTGACTCAATAATATCATTTGTACCTCGAATCTGGCCTCATTTGACTCAACCATATCATTTGCGCCTCGAGTCGAGTCTCGTTTGACTTACCCTTATAATTTACGCCTCAAGCCAGGCCTTGTTTGACTCAACCGTATCAAATGTGCCTCAAGTCGGGCATCGTGTAAGTCAACCATATCAATTGTGGCTCGAGTCGGGCATCGTTTGAGTCAACCATATCATTTGTGCCTTGAGTCGGCCTCATTTGACATAAACATATCATTTGCATCTTGAGTCGGGTCTCGTTTGACACAACCATATCATTTGTACCTTGAGTCTGCCCTCGTTTTACTTACCATTATAATTTGTGCCTTGAGTCAGGCCTCGTTTGACTCAACCATATCAAATGTGCCTCGAGTCGGGACTCGTTTGATGCAACCACATCGGTTGTGCCTCAAGTCAAGCCTCGTTTGACCTAACCATATCATTTGCGCCCTGAGTTGGCCGTCATTTGACTAACCATATCTGTTGTGCCTCGAGTCGAGCCTCGTTTCACTAATCATATTAGTTGTTCCTCGAGTCGGGACACATTTGACTCAACCATATAAGTTCTGCCTTGAGTAGGTCCTCGTTTGACTTAACCATATCATTTGCGCCTCGAGTCGGGCTACGTTTGACACAACCATATCATTTGTGCCTCGAATCAGGCCTCGTTTGACTCAATAATATCATTTGTACCTCTAGTCGGGCCTCGTTTGACTCAACCATATCATTTGCGCCTCGAGTCAGGCCTCATTTGACTTACCCTTATAATTTACGCCTCAATCCAGGCCTTGTTTGACTCAACTGTATCAAATGTGCCTCGAGTCAGGCAATGTTTGAGTCAACCATATCAATTGTGGCTCGAGTTAGGCATCGTTTGAGTCAACCATATCATTTGTGCCTTGAGTCGGCCCTCGTTTGACATAACCATATCATTTACATCTCGAGTCGGGCCTCGTTTCACTCAACCATATCATTTGTACCTTGAGTTTGCCCTCGTTTGACTTACCCTTATAATTTGCGCCTCAAGTCGGGGCTCGTTTGACTCAACCATATCATTTGTTCCTCGAGTCGGACACTGTTTGACTCAACCATATCATTTGCGCCTCGAGTCGGGCCCCGTTTGACACAACTATATCATTTGTGCCTCGAGTCGGGCCCCGTTTGACACAACCATATCATTTGCACCTTGAGTCGGGCCTCGTTTAACTCAACCATATCATTTGCGCTTCGAGTCGGGCCTTGTTTGACTTGCCCTTATAATTTGCGCCTAGTGTCAGGCCTCGTTTGACTCAACCATATCAAACGTGCCTCGAGCCGGGCCTCGTTTGACTAAACCATATCAAAATTGCCGCCTCGTTTCACTCAACCACATTGGTTGTGCCTCAAGTCGAGATTCATTTGACTTAACCATATCAGTTGTACCTCAAGTTGGGCCTCGTTTGACTTAACCATATCAATTGCACCTCGAGTTGGGCCTCATTTGACTTACCCTTATAATTTGCGCCTCAAGTCAGGCCTCGTTTGACTCAACCATATCAAATGTGCCTCGAGTCGGGCGTCGTTTGACTCAACCATATCAAATGTGCCTCGAGTTGGGCCTTGTTTGACCCAACCATATCATTTGCACTTTGAGTTGGGCCTCATTTCACTAACCATATATGTTGCGCCTTGAGTCAGGCCTCATTTGACTAACCATATCAATTATGCCTCAAATCGGGACACGTTTGACTCAACCATATCAGTTCTGCCTCGAGTAGGGCCTCGTTTGAGTTAACCATATCATTTGCGCCTCAAGTCGTGCCTCGTTTGAGTTAACCATACCATTTGTACCTCGAGTCTGCCCTCGTTTGACTTACCCTTATAATTTGCGCCTCGAGTCGGGCCTCGTTTGACCCAACCATATCATTTGTTCCTCGATTCGAGCCCCGTTTGCCTTAACCATATCAATTGCGCCTCGAGTTGAGCCCCATTTGACACAACCATATCATTTGTGCCTTCAGTCAGGTCCCATTTGACTCAACCATATCATTTGTAACTCTCGAGTCAGGCCTCGTTTGACTTACCCTTATAATTTGCGCCATGAGTCAGGCCTTGTTTGACTCAACCATATCAAATATGCCTCGAGTCGGGCCTTGTTTGACCCAACCATATCATTTGCGCTTTGAGTCAGCCCTAGTTTGACTAACCATATCTGTTGTGCCACGAGTCGGGCCTCGTTTGACTAACCATATCAGCTGTGCCTCGAGTGGGCCTTGTTTGACACAATCATATCATTTGTGCCTCGGGTCGGGCCTTGTTCGACTCAACCATATCAGTTGTGCCTCGAGTCAGGCCTTGTTTGACATAACCATATCATTTGCACCTCGAGTTGGGCCTCATTTGACACAATCATATAAGTTGTCTCTCGAGTCAGGCCTCGTTTAACTCAACCATATCAGTTGTGCCTCGAGTCGAGCCTCGTTTGACTCAACCATATCATTTGCGCCTCGAGTTGGGCCTTGTTTGACACAACCATATCATTTATGCCTCGAGTCAGGCCTCGTTTGACTCAATAATATCTATTGTACCTTGAGTCGGACCTCGTTTGATTCAACCATATCATTTGTGCCTCGAGTCAGGCCTCGTTTAACTCAACCATATCATTTGCGCCTCGAGTCGGGCCATGTTTGACACAATCATATCATTTGTGCCTCGAGTCAAGCCTCGTTTGACTCAACCATATTAGTTGTTGCTCGAGTCAGGCCTCGTTTGACTCAACCATATCAATTGTGCCTCGAGTCATGCCTCATTTGACTTACCCTTATAATTTACGCCTCGAGTCAGGCCTCGTTTGACTCAACCATATCAAATGTGTCTTGAGTTAGCCCTCGTTTGACACAACCATATCATTTGTGTCTCGAGGCGGGCCTCATTTGACTCAACCATATCATTTGTACCTCGAGTCTGCCCTCGTTTGAATTACCCTTATAATTTTCGCCTCGAGTCGGGCATCGTTTGGCTTAACCATATCAAATGTGGCTCAAGTCGGACGTTGTTTGATGCAACCATATCAATTGCACCTCGAGTGGGGCATCATTTGACTCAACCATATCATTTGTGCCTTGAGTCAGCCCTCATTTCACACAACCATATCATTTGCGTCTCGAGTCGGGCCTCGTTTGACTCAACCATATCATTTGTACCTCGAGTCTGCCCTTGTTTGACTTACCCTTATAATTTGTGCCTCGAGTCAGGCCTCGTTTGACTTAACCATATCATTTGTTCCTCAAGTCGGGCCCCGTTTGACTCAACCAAATCATTTGTGCCTCAAGTCGGGCCCCATTTGACATAACCATATCATTTGTGCCTTGAGTCAGGCCTCGATTGACTCAACCATATCATTTGTAACTCTTGAGTCGGGCCTTGTTTGACTTACCCTTATAAGTTGCGCCTCGAGTCACCCTCGTTTAACTCAACCATATCATTTGCGCCTCGAGTCGGGCCTTATTAGACTTACCCTTATAATTTGTGACTCGAGTCAGGCCTCGTTTGACTCAACCATATCAAAGGTACCCCGAGTCGGGTCTCGTTTGACCCAACCATATTATTTGCACTTCGAGTTGGGCCTAGTTTGACTAACCATATCTGTTGTGCCTCGAGTTGGGCCTCGTTTGACTAACCATATCAATTGTGCCTCGAGTCAGGACACGTTTGACTCAACCATATTAGTTCTGGCTCGAGTCGGGCCCCGTTTGACTGAACCATATCATTTGCGCCTCAAGTCGGGCCTCGTTTGACATAATCATATCATTTGTGCCCCGAGTCAGGACTTATTTGACTCAACCATATTAGTTGTGCCTCGAGTCGGGCCTTATTTGACTCAACCATATCATTTGCGTCTCGAGTTGGGCCTTGTTTGACATAACCATATCATTTGTGCCTCGAGTCAGGCCTCGTTTAACTCAATAATATCATTTGTACCTTGAGTCGGGCCTCGTTTGATTGAACCATATCATTTATTCCTCAAGTCAGGCCTCGTTTGACTCAACCATATCAATTGCGCCTCGAGTCAGCCCTCGTTTGACTTACCCTTATAATTTGCGCCTCGGGTCAGGCCTCGTTTGACTCAACCATATCAAATGTGCCTCGAGTTGGGTGTCGTTTGACTCAACCATATCAATTGTGCCTCGAGTCAGGCATCGTTTGACTCAATAATATCATTTTTACCTGGAGTCGGGCCTCGTTTAAGTCAACCATATCATTTGTGCCTCGAGTCAGGCCTTGTTTGACTCAACCATATCATTTGCGCCTTGAGTCGGGCCTCGTTTGACTTACCCTTATAATTTTCACCTCGAATCAGGCCTCATTTGACTCAACCATATCAAATGTGCCTCAAGTCAGGCCTTGTTTGACGCAACCACATTAGTTGTGCCTCGAGTCGGTCCTTGTTTGACCCAACCATATCATTTGGGCTTCGAGTCGGGCCTTCTTTGACTAACCATATCTGTTGTACCTCGAGTTGGGCCTCGTTTGACTAACCATATCAGTTGTGCCTCGAGTCGGCACATGTTTGACTCAACCATATCAGTTTTGCCTCGAGTCTGGCCCTGTTTGACTTAACCATATCATTTGCGCCTTGAGTTGGGCCTCGTTTGACACAATCATATCATTTGCGCCTGTAGTCGTGCCTCATTTGACTCAACCATTGCAATTGTGCCTCTAGTCGGGCCTCGTTTGACTCAACCATATCATTTGTACCTCGAGTCGAGCCTCGTTTGGCACAATCATATCATTTGTGCCTCGAGTCAGGCCTCGTTTCACTCAATAATATCATTTGAACCTCGAGTCGGGCCTCGTTTGACTCAACCATGTCATTTGCGCCTCGAGTTGGGCCTCGTTTAACTTATCCTTATAATTTGCACTTTGAGTCAGGCCTCGTTTGACTCAAAGATATCAAATGTGCCTTGAGTCAGGGCTCACTTGACTCAACCACATCGGTTGTGCCTCTAGTCGTGCCTCGTTTAACTCAACCATTACAGTTGTGCCTCAAGTCGGGCATCGTTTAACTCAACCATATCATTTGCGTCTCGAGTCAGGCCTCGTTTGACTCAACCATATCTGTTGTGCCTTGAGTCGGGCCTCGTTTGACTAACCATATGAGTTGTGCCTTGAGTCGGGCCTCGTTTGATTCAACCATATCATTTGCGCCTCGAGTCAGGCCTCAACTGACACAATCATATCATTTGCGCCTCGAGTGGGGCCTCGTTTGACATAACCATATCAGTTGTGCCTCGAGTCGGGCCTCGTTTCACACAACCATATCATTTGTGCCTCGAGTCGGGCGTCGTTTGACACAACCATATCATTTGTGCCTCGAGTCAGGCCTCGTTTGACTCAAATAATTTCTATTGTACCTCGAGTCGGGTGTCTTTGATTCAACCATATCATTTGCGCCTCAATTCAGGCCTTGTTTAACTCAACCATATCAATTGTGCCTCGAGTTGGGCCTCGTTTGACTTACCCTTATAATTTGTGCCTCGAGTCAAGCCTCGTTTGACTCAACCATATCAAATGTGCCTCGAGTCGAGCCTCGTTTGACTTACCCTTATAATTTGTGCCTCGAGTCAGGCCTCGTTTGACTCAACCTTATCAAATGTGCCTTGAGTCAGCCCTCGTTTGACACAACCATATCATTTGCGTCTCGAGTCGAGCCTCATTTGACTCAACCATATCATTTGTAACTCTTGAGTCGGGCCTTGTTTGACTTACTCTTATAAGTTGCGCCTCGAGTCACGCCTCGTTTAACTCAACCATATCATTTGTGCCTCGAGCTGGGCCTCATTTGACTTACCCTTATAATTTGCGCCTCGAGTCAGGCCTCGTTTGACTCAACAACATTAAAGGTACCTCGAGTCGGGCCTCGTTTGACCCAACCATATCATTTGCACTTTGAGTCGGGCCTAGTTTGACTAACCATATCTGTTGTGCCATGAGTCGGGCCTCGTTTGCCTGACCATATCAGTTGTGCCTCGAGTCAGGACACGTTTGACTCAACCATATCAGTTCTGCCTTGAGTCGGGCCCCGTTTGACATAACCATATCATTTGCGCCTCGAGTCAGGCCTCGTTTGACACAATCATATCATTTGTACCTCGAGTCGGGCCTCATTTGACTCAACCATATCATTTGTGCCTCGAGTTAGGCCTCGTTTGACTCAACCATATCAAATGTGCCTCGAGTTGGGCCTTGTTTGACTTACCCTTATAATTTGCGCCTCGACACAGGCCTCGTTTGACTCAACCATGTCAAATGTGCCTTGAGTCAGCCCTCGTTTGACACAACCATATTATTTGCGTCTCGAGTTGGGCCTCATTTGACTCAACCATATCATTTGTACGTCGAGTTTGCCCTCGTTTGACTTACTCTTATAATTTGCGCCTCGAGTCAGGCCTCGTTTGACTTAACCATATCATTTGTTCCTCGAGTCGGGCCCCGTTTGACTAAACCTAATCATTTGCGCCTCAAGTCGGGCCCATTTGACACAACCATATCATTTGTGCCTTGAGTCGGGCCTCGTTTGACTCAACCATATCATTTGTCACTCTTAAGTCGGGCCTCGTTTGACTTACCCTTATAAGTTGCACCTTGAGTCACGCATTGTTTAACTCAACCATATTATTTGTGCCTCGCGTCAGGCCTCGTTTTGACTCAACCATATGAAAGGTACCTCGAGTCGGGCCTCGTTAGACCCAATCATATCATTTGCACTTTGACTCAGGCCTAGTTTGACTAACCATATCTGTTGTGCCTCGAGTCAGGCCTCGTTTGACTAACCATATCAGTTGTGCCTCAAGTCAGGACACGTTTGACTCAACCATATAAGTTTTGCCTCGAGTCGGGCCCCGTTTGACTTAACCATATCATTTGCACCTTGAGTCGGGCCTCGTTTGACACAATCATATCATTTGTGCCACGAGCTGGGCCTCGTTTGACACAACCATATCATTTTTGCCTCGAATCAGGCCTCGTTTGACTCAATAATATCATTTGTACCTCGAGTTGGGCCTCGTTTGACTCAACCATATCATTTGCGTCTCGAGTCAGGCCTCGTTTGACTTACCTTTATAATTTACGCCTCAAGCCAGGCATTGTTTGACTCAACCGTATCAAATGTGCCTCGAGTCGGGATTGTTTGAGTCAACCATATCAATTGTGGCTCGAGTCAGGCATCGTTTGAGTCAACCATATCATTTGTGCCTTGAGTCGGCCCTCGTTTGACACAACCATATCATTTGCATCTCGAGTCGGGCCTCGTTTTACTCAACCATATCATTTGTACCTTAAGTCTGCCCTCGTTTGACTTACCCTTATAATTTGTGCCTCAAGTCGGGGCTCGTTTGACTCAACCATATCATTTGTTCCTCGAGTCGGACCCTGTTTGACTCAACCATATCATTTGCTCCTCGAGTCGGGCCCCGTTTGACACAACCATATCATTTGTGCCTCGAGTCAGGCCTCGTTTGACTTAATAATGTCTATTGTACCTCGAGTCGGGCCTTGTTTGATTCAACCATATCATTTGCGCCTCAAGTCGGGCCTCGTTTGACTCAACCATATCAATTGTGCCTCGAGTTGGGCCTTGTTTGACTTACCCTTATAATTTGTGCCTCGAGTCAGGCCTCGTTTGACTCAACCATATCAAATGTGCCTCGAGTCGAGCCTCGTTTGACTTACCCTTATAATTTGCGCCTCGAGTCAAGCCTCGTTTGACTCAACCATATCAAATGTACCTTGAGTCAGCCCTCGTTTGACACAACCATATCATTTGCGTCTCGAGTCGGGCCTCATTTGACTCAACCATATCATTTGTAACTCTTGAGTCGGGCCTAGTTTGACTAACCATATCTGTTGTGCCTGGAGTCGGACCTCGTTTGACTAACCATATCAGTTTTGCCTCGAGTTAGGACACGTTTGACTCAACCGTATCAGTTCTGCCTTGAGTCGGGCCCCGTTTGACATAACCATATCATATGCACCTCGAGTCGGGCCTCGTTTGACACAATCATATCATTTGTGTCTCGAGTCGGGCCTTGTTTGACTCAACCATATCATTTGTGCCTCGAGTTAGGCCTCGTTTGACTCAACCATATCAAATGTGCCTCGAGTCGGGCCTCGTTTGACTTACCCTTATAATTGCACCTCGACTCAGGCCTCGTTTGACTCAACCATGTCAAATGTGCCTTGAGTCAGCCCTCGTTTGACATAACCATATCATTTGCGTCTTGAGTTAGGCCTCATTTGACTCAACCATATCATTTGTACATCGAGTTTGCCCTCGTTTGACTTACCCTTATAATTTGCACCTTGAGTCGAGCATCGTTTGGCTTAACCATATCAAATGTGGCTCAAGTCGGGCATCGTTTGACTCAACCATATCAATTGTGCCTCGAGTCGGGCATCGTTTGACTCAACCATATCATTTGTGCCTGGAGTCAACCCTCGTTTCACACAACCATATCATTTGTGTCTAAAGTCGGGCCTCGTTTGACTCAACCATATCATTTGTACCTCGAGTCTGCCCTCGTTTGACTTACCCTTATAATTTGCGCCTTGAGTCAGTCCTCACTTGACTTAACCATATCATTTGTTTCTCGAGTCGGGCCCCGTTTGACTCAACCAAATCATTTGCGCCTCAAGTCACGCCCATTTGACACAACCATATCATTTGTGCCTTGAGTCAGGCCTCGTTTGACTCAACCATATCATTTGTAACTCTTGAGTCGGGCCTCGTTTGACTTACCCTTATAAGTTGCACCTCGAGTCACGCATCATTTAACTCAACCATATTATTTGTGCCTCGAGTCGGGCCTCATTTGACTTACCCTGATAATTTGCGCCTCGAGTCAGGCCTCGTTTTGACTCAACCATATCAAAGGTACCTCGAGTCGGGCCTCGTTTGACCCAATCATATCATTTGCACTTCGACTCGGGCCTAGTTTGACTAACCATATCTGTTGTTCCTCGAGTCGGGCCTCGTTTGACTAACCATATCAGTTGTGCCTCAAGTCAGGACACGTTTGACTCAACCATATCAGTTTTGCCTCGAGTCGGGCCCTGTTTGACTTAACCATATCATTTACGCCTCGAGTCGGGCCTCGTTTGACACAATCATATCATTTGTGCCCTGAGCTGTGCCTCGTTTGACTCAACCATATTAGTTATGCCTCGAGTCGGGCCTCGTTTGACTCAATAATATCATTTGCGCCTCGAGTCGGGCCTCGTTTCACAATGTGCCTCGAGTCGGGCATCGTTTGACTCAACCATATCAATTACGCCTTGGATCGGGCTTCATTTGACTCAATCATATCAATTGTGCCATGAGTTGGCCCTTATTTGACACAACCATATCATTTGTGTCTCGATTCGGGCGTCGTATGACTCAACCATATCATTTGTACATCGAGTCTACCCTCGTTTGACTTACCCTTATAATTTGCGCCTCGAGTCGGGCCTCGTTTGACTCAACCATATCATTTGCGCCTCGAGTCGAGCCTCGTTTGACACAATCATGTCATTTGTGCCTCGAGTCAAGCCTCAATTGACTCAATAATATCATTTGTACCTCGAGTCTGGCCTCGTTTGACTCAACGATATCGTTTGCGCCTCGAGTTGGGCCTCGTTTGACTTACCCTTATAATTTGCGCCTTGAGTCAGCCTCGTTTGACTCAACCATATCAAATGTGCCTTGAGTCGGGCCTCGGTTGACTCAACCACATCGGTTGTGCCTCAAGTCGGGACTTGTTCGACTCAACCATATCAGTTGTGCTTCGAGTTGGGCCTCGTTTGACACAACCATATCATTTGCGTCTCGAGTCGAGCCTCGTTTGACTTAACCATATCATTTACGCCTCATGTCAGGGCTCGTTTGACACAACCATATAATTTGTACCTCGAGTCAGACCTCATTTAACTCAATAATATCTATTGTACCTCGAGTCGGGCTTGTTTGATTGAACCATATCATTTGCGCCTCGAGTCGGTCCTCGTTTGACTCAACCATATCAATTGCGCCTCGAGTCGGGCCTCGTATGACTTACCCTTATAATTTGTGCCTCGAGCCAGGCCTCATTTGACTCAACCATATCAAGTTTGCCTCGAGTCGGGCGTTGTTTGACTCAACTATTTCAATTGCGCCCTGAGTCAGGCATCGTTTGACTCAACCATATCATTTGTGCCTTGAGTCAGCCCTCGTTTGGCACAACCATATCATTTGCGTCTTGAGTCGGGGCTCGTTTGACTTAACCATATCATTTGTACCTTGAGTCTGCCCTCGTTTGACTCAATAATATCATTTGTACCTTGAGTCGGGCTTCGTTTGATTTAACCATATCATTTGCGCCTCGAGTTGGGCCTCATTTGGCTTAACCATATCAGTTGCGCCTCGAGTCGGGCCTCGTTTGACTTACCCTTATAATTTGCGCCTCGAGTCAAGCCTCATTTGACTCAACCATATCAAATGTGCCTCAAGTCGGGCGGGCCTCGTTTGACTCAACCATATCATTTGTTCCTTGAGGCGGGCCTCATTTGACTCAACCATATCATTTGGGCCTGGAGTCGGGCCCCATTTGACACAACCAAATCATTTGTGCCTTGAGTCGGGCCTCGTATGACTCAACCATATCATTTGTAACTCTCGAGTCAGGCCTCATTTGACTTACCCTTATAATTTGCACCCCGAGTTGTGCCTCATTTGACTCAACCCTATCATTTGCGCCTTGAGTCAGGCCTCATTTGACTTACCCTTATAATTTGTGCCTCGAGTCAGGCCTCGTTTGATTCAACCATATCAAATGTGTCTCGAGTCGGGCCTCGTTTGACGCAACCACATCAGTTGTGCTTTGAGTCGGTCCTCGTTTGACCCATCCATATCATTTGCGCTTCGAGTCGGGCCTTGTTTGACTAACCATATCAGTCTTGCCTCGAGCTATGCCCTGTTTGACTTAACCGTATCATTTGCGCCTCGAGTCGGGCCTCGTTTGACACAATCATATCATTTGTGCCTCAAGTCGGGCCTCGTTTGACCTAACCATATCAATTGCGCCTCGAGTCTGGTATCGTTTGACTCAATAATATCATTTATACCTAGAGTCGGGCCTCGTTTGATTCAACCATATCATTTGTACCTTGACTCGAGCCTCATTTGACTGAACCATATCAGTTGCACCTCGAGTTGGGCCTCGTTTGACTCACCCTTACAATTTGCGCCTCGAGTCAGGCCTCGTTTGACTCAACGATATCAAATGTGCCTTGAGGCAGGCCTCGTTTGAGTCAACCATATCATTTGTTCATTAAGGCGGGCCTCGTTTGAGTCAACCATATCATTTGCGCCTTGAGTCGGGCCTCGATTGACTCAACCATATCATTTGTAACTCTCGAGTCGGGCCTCGTTTGACTTACCCTTACAATTTGTGCCTCGAGTCATGCCTCGTTTGACTCAACCATATCATTTGCACCTCGAGTCGGGCCTCGTTTGACTTATCCTTATAATTGGTGCCTTGAGTCAGGCCTCGTTTGACTCAACCATATCAAATGTTCCTTGAGTCAAGCTTCATTTGACTCAACCACATCGATTGTGCTTCGAGTCAGGACTTGTTTGACTCAACCATATCAGCTGTGCCACGAGTCGGGCCTCGTTTGACTCAACCATATCATTTGCGCCTCGAGTCGGGCCTCGTTTGACACAATCACATCATTTGAGCCTCAAGTCGGGCATCGTTTGACTCAACCATATCAATTATGCCTCGAGTCAGGCCTCGTTTGACTCAACCATATCATTTGCGCCTCGAGTCGGCCCTCGTTTGACATAACCATATCTTTTGTGCCACGAGTTAGACCTCGTTTGACTCAATAATATCATTTATACCTTGAGTCAGGCCTCGTTTGATTCAACCATATCATTTGTGCCTCGAGTCAGGCCTCATTTAACTCAACCATATCAATTGGGCCTCGAGTCGGGCCTTGTTTGACTTACCCTTATAATTTGTGCCTCGAGTCAGGCCTCGTTTGACTCAACCATATCAAATGTGCCTCGAGTCAGGCGTCGTTTGACTTAATCATATCAATTGCGCCTTGAGTCGGGCATCGTTTGACTCAACCATATTAGTTGTGCCTCGAGTTGGGCATCCTTTGACTCAACCATATCATTTGTGCCTTGAGTCGGCCCTCGTTTAACATAACCATATCATTTGCGTCTCGAGTCGGGCCTCATTTAACTCAACCATATCATTTGTACCTCGAGTCTACCCTCGTTTGACATACCTTTATAATTTGCGCCTCGAGTTGGGCCTCATTTGACTCAACCATATTAAATATGCCTCAAGTCAGGCCTTGTTTGACGCAACCACATCAGTTGTGCCTCGAGACGGGCCTCATTTGACCCAACCATATCATTTGCGCTTTGAGTCGGGCCTCGTTTGACTAACCATATATGTTGTGTCTCTAGTCGGGCCTCGTTTGACTAACTATATTAGTTGTGTCTCGAGTCGGGACATGTTTGACTCAACCATATCAGTTCTGCCTCGAGTTGGGCCTCGTTTGACTCAACCATATCATTTGTGCCTCGAGTCGAGCCTCGTTGGACCCAACCATATCATTTGTACCTCAAGTCTGCCCTCGCTTGACTTACCCTTATAATTTATGCCTCGAGTCGGGCCTCGTTTGACTCAACCATATCATTTGTTCCTCGAATCGGGCCCCATTTGAGTCAACCATATAATTTGCGCCTCGAGTCGGGCCCCGTTTGACACAACCATATCATTTGTGCCTTGAGTTGGGCCTTGGTTGACTCGACCATATCATTTGGAACTCTTGTGTCGAGGCTCGTTTGACTTACCCATATAATTTGTGCCTCGTGTCAAGCCTTATTTGACTCAACCATATCAAATGTGCCTAGAGTTGGGCCTCGTTTGACACAACCACATCAGTTGTGCCCCGAGTCGGGCCTCGTTTGACCCAACCATATCATTTGTGCTTCGAGTCAGTTCTCATTTGACTAACCATATCTATTGTGCCTTGAGTCGGGCCTCGTTTCACTAACCATATCAGTAGTGCCTCGAGTTGGGACACGTTTGACTCAACCATATCAATTCTGCCTCGAGTCGGTCATCATTTGGCTTAACCATATCATTTGCGCCTCGAGTCGGGACTCATTTGACTCAACCATATCAGTTGTGCCTCGAGTCGGGCCTCGTTTGACTCAACCATATCAAATGTGCCTCGAGTTGAGCCTCGTTTGACGAACCACATTAGTTGTGCCTCAAGTCAGGCCTCGTTTGACCCAACCATATATGGGCCTCATTTCACTAACCATATATGTTGCGCCTCGAGTCAGGCCTCGTTTGACTAACCATATCAGTTGTGCCTCAAGTCGGGACATGTTTGACTCAACCATATCAGTTCTGCCTCGAGTAGGGCCTCGTTTGAGTTAACCATATCATTTGCGCCTCGAGTCATGCCTCGTTTGACTTAACCATATCATTTGTACCTCGAGTCTGCCCTCGTTTGACTTACCCTTATAATTTGCGCCTCGAGTCAGGCCTCGTTTGACCCAATCATATAATTTGTTCCTCGAATCGGGCCCCGTTTGACTCAACCATATCATTTGCGCCTCGATTCGAGCCCTGTTTGACATAACCATATCATTTGTGCCTTGAGTTGGGCCTCGTTTGACTCAACCATATCATTTGTAACTCTTGAGTCAGGCCTCGTTTGACTCAACCATATCAAATGTGCCTAGAGTCGGGCCTCGTTTGATGTAACCACATCAGTTGTGCCTAGAGTCGGGCCTCGTTTGACCCAACCATATCATTTGTGGTTCGAGTGGGGCCTCATTTGACTAACCATATCTGTTGTTCCTCAAGTCGAGCCTCGTTTTACTAACCATATTAGTTGTGCCTCGAGTCGGGACATGTTTGACTCAACCATATCAGTTTTGCCTCGAGTCGGTCCTCGTTTGACTTCACCATATCATTTGCGCCTCGAGTCGGGCCACGTTTGACATAACCAAATCATTTGTGCCTTGAGTCAGTCCTCGTTTGACTCAATAATATCATTTGTACCTCGAGTCCAGCCTCGTTTGACTCGACCATATCATTTGCGCCTCGAGTCGGGCCTCGTTTGACTTACCCTTATAATTTACGCCTTAAGCCAAGCCTTGTTTGACTCAACCGTATCAAATGTGCCTCGAGTCAGGCATCGTTTGAGTCAACCATATCATTTGTGCCTTGAGTCAGCCCTCGTTTGACATAACCATATCATTTGCATCTCAAGTCGGGCCTCGTTTGACTTACCCTTATAATTTGGGTATCGAGTCAGGCCTCGTTTGACTCAACCATATCAAATGTGCCTAGAGTCAGGACTCGTTTGATGCAACCACATCAGTTGTGCCTCGAGTCAACCCTCGTTTGACCTAACCATATCATTTGCGCTTTGAGTCGGGCCTCGTTTGACTAACCATATCAGTTGTGCCTCGAGTCGGGACATGTTTGACTCAACCATATCAGTTCTGGCTTGAGTCGGGCCTCATTTGACTCAACCATATCATTTGTGCCTCGAGTTGGGCCTCGTTTGACTCAACCATATCACTTGTACCTCGAGTCTGCCTTTGTTTGACTTACCCTTATAATTTGCCCCTCGAGTCGAGCCTCGTTTGACTCAACCATATCATTTGTTTCTCGAATTGGGCCTCATTTGACTCAACCATATAATTTGCGCCTCGAGTCGGGTCCTGTTTGACACAACCATATCATTTGCACCTTGAGTTGGGCCTCGTTTGACTCGACCATATCATTTGGAACTCTTGAGTCGGGCCTCATTTGACTTACCCTTATAATTTGTGCCTCGTGCCAAGCCTCGTTTGACTCAACCATATAAAAATGTGCCTAAAGTTGGGCCTCGTTTAACGTAACCACAACAGTTGTGCCTCGAGTCGGGCCTCGTTTGACCCAACCATATCATTTGTGCTTCGAGTCGGGCCTTGTTTAACTAACCATATCTGTTGTGCCTCGAGTCGGGCCTCATTTCATTAACCATATTAGTTGTGCCTTGAGTCGGGACACGTTTGACTCAACCATATCAGTTCTGCCTCGAGTCGGTCCTCGTTTGACTTAACCATATCATTTGCGCCTCGAGTCGGGCCTTGTTTGATACAACCATATCATTTGTGCCTCGAGTCAGGCCTCGTTTGACTCAATAATTTCATTTGTACCCCGAGTCAGTCCTCGTTTGACTCATCCATATCATTTGCGCCTCGACTCGGGCCTCGTTTGACTCAACCACATCGGTTGTGCCTCAAGTCGAGACTCATTTGACTCAACCATATCAGTTGTACCTCAAGTTGGGCCTCGTTTGACTCAACCATATCAATTGCGCCTCGAGTCGGGTCTCGTTTGACTTACCCTTATAATTTGCGCCTCAAGTCAGGCCTCGTTTGACTCAACCATACCAAATGTGCCTCGAGTCGAGCGTTGTTTGACTCAACCATATCAATTGTGCCTCAGTCGGGCATCGTTTGACTTAACCATATCATTTGTACCTTGAGTTGGCACTCATTTGACACAACCATATCATTTGCGTCTCGAGTCGGGCATCGTTTGACTCAACCATATCATTTGTACCTTGAGTCTGCCCTCGTTTGACTTACCCTTATAATTTGTCCCTCAAGTCAGGCCTCGTTTGACTCAACCATATCAATTGCGCCTCGAGTCGGGCCTCGTTTGACTTACCCTTATAATTTGCGCTTCAAGTCAGGCCTCGTTTGACTCAACCATATAATTTGTTCCTCGAGTCGGTCCCTGTTTGACTCAGCCATATCATTTGTGGCTCGAGTCAGGCCCCGTTTGACACAACCATATCATTTGCGCCTGGAGTCAGGCCTCGTTTAACTCAACCATATCATTTGCGCTTCGAGTCGGGCCTCGTTTCACTTGCCCTTATAATTTGTGCCTCCTGTCAGGCCTCGTTTGACTCAACCATATCAAACGTGCCTCGAGTTGGGCCTCGTTTGACTAAATCATATCAAAATTGCCTTGAGTCAGGCCTCGTTTGACTCAACCACATCGGTTGTGCCTTAAGTCGAGACTTATTTGACTCAACCATATCAGTTGTGCCTCAAGTTGGGCCTCGTTTGACTTAACCATATCAATTGCATCTCGAGTCGGGCCTCGTTTGACTTACCCTTATAATTTGCGCCTCAAGTCAGGCCTCGTTTGACTCAACCATATCACATGTGCCTCGAGTTGGGCGTCGTTTGACTCCACCATATCAATTGTGCCTCGAGTCGGGCATCGTTTGATTCAACCATATCATTTGTACCTTGAGTCGGCGCTCGTTTGACACAACCATATCATTTGCGTCTCGAGTCGGGCATCATTTGATTCAACCATATCATTTGTACCTTGAGTCTACCCTCGTTTGACTTACCCTTATAATTTACGCCTCGAGTCGGGGCTCGTTTGACTCAACCATATCAATTGTGCCTCGAGTCGGACCTCATTTGACTTACCCTTATAATTTGCGCCTCAAGTCAGACCTCGTTTGACTCAACCATATCAAATGTGCCTCGAGTCGGGCGTCGTTTGACTCAACCATATCAATTGTGCCTCGAGTTGGGCATCGTTTGACTCAACCATATCATTTGTACCTTGAGTCGGTGCTCGTTTGACACAACCATATCATTTGCGTCTCGAGTCAGGCATCGTTTGACTCAACCATATCATTTGTACCTTGAGTATGCCCTCGTTTGAATTGCCCTTATAATTTGCACCTCGAGTCGGGCCTCGTTTGACTTAACCATATCAAATGTGCCTCGAGTCGGGCCTCGTTTGACGTAACCAGATCTGTTATGCCTCAAGTCAGGCCTTGTTTGACCCAACCATATCATTTGCGCTTTGAGTTGGGCCTCATTTCACTAACCATATCTTTTGCACCTCGAGTCAGGCCTCGTTTGACTAACCATATCGGTTATGCCTCGAGTCGGGACACGTTTGACTCAACCATATCAATTCTGCCTCGAGTACAGCCTCGTTTGAGTTAACCATATCATTTACGCCTCGAGTCGTGCCTCGTTTGACTTAACCATATCATTTGTACCTCGAGTCTGCCCTCGTTTGACTTACCCTTATAATTTGCGCCTTGAGTCAGGCCTCGTTTGACCCAACCATATCATTTGTTCCTCGAATCGGGCCCCGTTTGACTCAACCATATCATTTGCGCCTCGAGTTGAGCCCCGTTTAACACAACCATATCATTTGTGGCTTGACTCGGGTCTCGTTTGACTTACCCTTATAATTTGTGCCATGAGTCAGGCCTCGTTTGACTCAACCATATCAAATGTGCCTAGAGTCGGGGCTCGTTTGACGCAACCACATTAGTTGTGCCTCGAGTCAGGCCTCGTTTGACCCAACCATATCATTTGTACCTTGGGTCGGCCCTCGTTTGGCATAACCATATCATTTGCGTCTTGAGTCAGGCTTCATTTGACTCAACCATATCATTTGCACCTTGAGTTTACCCTCATTTGAGTCAATAATATCATTTGTACCTCGAGTCGGGCCTCGTTTAATTCAACCATATCATTTTTGCCTCGAGTCGAGCCTTGTTTGACTCTACCCTTATAATTTGCGCCTTGAGTCAGGCCTCATTTGACTCAACCATATCGAATGTGCATTGAGTCAGGCATCGTTTGACTTAACCATATCCTTTGTTGATTGAGTCGGGCCCCGCTTGACTCAACCATATCATTTGCACCTCGAGTCAGGCCCCGTTTGACACAACCATATCATTTGCACCTTGAGTCGGGCCACATTTGACTCAACCATATCATTTGTAACTCTTGAGTCGGGCCTCATTTGACTTAGCCCTATAATTTGTACCTCGAGTCGTGCCTCCTTTGACTTAACCATATCATTTGTGCCTTGAGTCGGCTCTCGTTTGGCTCAACCATAACATTTGCGTCTCGAGTCAGGCCTCGTTTGACTCAACCATATCATTTGTACCTTGAGTCTGCCCTCGTTTGACTCAATAAAATCATTTGTACCTCGAGTCAGGCCTCGATTGACTCAACCATATCAGTTGCGCCCCGAGTCGGTCCTCATTTGACTTACCCTTATAATTTGCGCCTCGTGTCAGGCCTCGATTGACTCAACCATATCAAACATGCCTCGAGTCGGGCCTCGTTTGACTAACCATATCAGTTGTGCCTCGAGTTAGGACACGTTTGACTCAACCATATCAGTTCTACCTCGAGTCGTGCCTTGTTTGACTTAACCATATCATTTGCACCTCGAGTCGGGCCTCGTTTGACACAATCATATCATTTGTGCCTCGAGTCAGGCCTCATTTGACTCAACCATATCATTTGTGCCTCGAGTCGGGCCTTGTTTGACACAACCATATCATTTGTGCCTCGAGTCAGGCCTCGTTTGACTCAACCATATCAAATGTGCCTAGAGTTGGGGCTCGTTTGACGCAACCACATTAGTTGTGCCTCGAGTCGGGCCTCGTTTGACCCAACTATATCATTTGTGCTTCGAGTCAGGGCTGATTTGACTAACCATATCTGTTGTTCCTCAAGTCGAGCCTCGTTTTACTAACCATATCAGTTGTGCCTCAAGTCGGCACACGTTTGACTTAACCATATTAGTTCTACCTCGGGTCGATCCTGGTTTGACTTAAACATCTCATTTGTGCCTCAAGTCGGGCCCCGTTTGACACAACCATATCATTTGCGCCTCGAGTCGGGACACGTTTGACTCAACCATATTAGTTCTACCTCGGGTCGATCCTCGTTTGACTTACCCTCATAATTTGTGCCTCGTGTCAGGCCTCGTTTGACTTACCCTCATAATTTGTGCCTCGAGTCAGGCCTCGTTTGACTCAACCATATGAAATGTGCCTAGAGTCGGGCCTTGTTTGACGCAACCACATCAGTTGTGCCTCAAGTCGGGCCTTATTTAACCCAACCATATCATTTGTGCTTCGAGTCGGGCCTCATTTGACTAACCATATCTGTTGTTCCTCAAGTTGAGCCTCGTTTCACTAACCATATCGGTTGTGCCTCGAGTCGGGACATGTTTGACTCAACCATATCAGTTCTGCCTCAAGTCGGTCCTCGTTTAACTCAACCATATCACTTGTGCCTCAAGTCGGGCCTCGTTTGATGCAACCATTTCATTTGTGCCTCGAGCCAGGCCTCATTTGACTCAATAATATCATTTGTACCTCGAGTCGGGCCTTGTTTGACTCAACCATATCATTTGCACCTCGAGTCGGGCCTCGTTTGACTTACCATTATAATTTGCGCCTCGAGTCAGGCCTCATTTGACTCAACCATATCAAATGTGCCTCGAGTCGGGCGTCGTTTAACTCAACCATATCAATTGCGCCTTGAATCGGGCATCATTTGACTCAACCATATCATTTGTGCCTTGAGTCGGCCCTCGTTTGTCATAACCATATCATTTGCGTCTTGAGTCAGGCCTCATTTGACTCAACCATATCATTTGCACCTTGAGTTTACCCTCATTTAAGTCAATAATATCATTTGTACCCCGAGTCAGGCCTCGTTTAATTCAACCATATCATTTTTGCCTCCAGTCGGGCCTCGTTTGACTCTACCATATTAGTTGCGCCTCGAGTCGAGCCTTGTTTGGCTTGCCCTTATAATTTGTGCCTTGAGTCAGGCCTCGTTTGACTCAACCATATTGAATGTGCATCGAGTCAGGTGGCGTTTGGCTTAATCATATCTTTTGTTCATTGAGTCGGGCCCCGTTTGACTCAACCATATCATTTGCACCTCGAGTTGGGCCCTGTTTGACAAAACCATATCATTTGCGCCTTGAGTTGGGCCACATTTGACTCAACCATATCATTTGTAACTCTCGAGTCGGGCCTTATTTGACTTAGCCTTATAATTTGCGCCTCGCATCGTGCCTCCTTTGACTCAACCATATAATTTATGCCTTGAGTCGGCCCTCGTTTGGCTCAACCATATCATTTGCATCAAGTCGGGCCTCGTTTGACTCAACCATATCATTTGTACCTTGAGTCTGCCCTCGTTTGACTCAATAATATTATTTGTACCTCGAGTCGGGCCTCGATTGACTCAACCATATCAGTTGCACCCCGAGTCGGGCCTCATTTGACTTACCCTTATAATTTGTGCCTTGTGTCAGGCCTCGATTGACTTAACCATATCAAACATGCCTCGAGTCGGGCCTCGTTTGATGCAACCACATCAGTTGTGCCTTGAGTTGGGCCTCGTTTGACCCAGCCATATCATTTGCGCTTCGAGTCGGGCCTCGTTTGATGAACCATATCTGTTGTGCCTCGAGTCGGGGCTCGTTTGACTAACCATATCAGTTGTGCCTCGAGTTAGGACACGTTTGACTCAACCATATCAGTTTTGCCTCGAGTAGGCCCTCATTTGAGTTAACCATATCATTTATGCCTCGAGTCGTGCCTCGTTTGACTTAACCATATCATTTGTACCTCGAGTCTACCCTCGTTTGACTTACCCTTATAATTTGCGCCTCGAGTTGGGCCTCGTTTGACCCAACCATATCATTTGTTCCTCGAATCGGGCCCCGTTTGACTCAACCATATCATTTGCGCCTCGAGTCGAGCCCCATTTGACACAACCATATCATTTGTGCCTTGAGTCAGGTCTCGTTTGACTCAACCATATCATTTGTAACTCTCAGGTCGGGCCTCGTTTGACTTACCCTTATAATTTGCACCACGAGTCAGGCCTCGTTTGACTCAACCATATCAAATGTGCCTAGAGTCGGGGCTCATTTGATGCAACCACATCAGTTGTGCCTCGAGTTGGGCCTCGTTTGACCCAACCATATCATTTATGCCTTGAGTCGGCCCTCGTTTGGCATAACCATATCATTTGCGTCTTGAGTCAGGCCTCATTTGACTCAATCATATCATTTGCACCTTGAGTTTACCCTCATTTGAGTCAATAATATCATTTGTACCTCGAGTCCGGCCTCGTTTAATTCAACCATATCTTTTTTGCCTCGAGTCGGGCCTCGTTTGACTTTACCATATCAGTTGCGCCTCGAGTCAGGCCTTGTTTGGCTTACCCTTCTAATTTGCGCCTTGAGTCAGGCCTCGTTTGACTCAACCATATTGAATGTGCATCGAGTCAGGCATAGTTTGACTCAACCATATCCTTTGTTCATTGAGTCGGGCCCCGCTTGACTCAACCATATCATTTGCACCTCGAGTCAGGCCCCGTTTGACATAACCATATCATTTATGCCTTGAGTCGGGCCACATTTGACTCAACCATATCATTTGTAACTCTCGAGTCGGGCCTCATTTGACTTAGCCTTATAATTTGTGCCTTGAGTCGTGCTTCCTTTGACTTAACCATATCATTTGTGCCTTGAGTCGATCCTCGTTTGACTTAACCATATCATTTGCGTCTCGAGTCAGGACTCGTTTGACTCAACCATATCATTTGTACCTTGAGTCTGCCCTCGTTTGACTCAATAATATCATTTGTACCTTGAGTTGGGCCTCGATTGACTCAACCATATTAGTTGCGCCCCGAGTCGGGCCTCATTTGACTTACCCTTATAATTTACGCCTCGTGTCAGGCCTCGATTGTCTCAACCATATCAAACATGCCTTGAGTCAGGCCTCGTTTGACGCAACCACATCAGTTGTGCCTTGAGTTGGGCCTCGTTTGACCCAGCCATATCATTTGTGCTTCGAGTCAGGCCTCGTTTGATGAACCATATCTGTTGTGCCTCGAGTTGGGCCTTGTTTGACTAACCATATCAGTTGTGCATCGAGTTAGGACACGTTTGACTCAACCATATCAGTTCTGCCTCGAGTTGTGCCTCGTTTGACTTAACCATATCATTTGCGCATCGAGTCGAGCCTCGTTTGACACAATCATATCATTTGTGCCTTGAGTCGGGCCTCATTTGACTCAACCATATAATTTGTGCCTTGAGTCGGGCCTTGTTTGACACAACCATATCATTTGTGCCTTGAGTCAGGCCTCGTTTCACTCAATAATATCATTTGCACCTCGAGTTAGGCCTCGTTTAACTCAATCATATCATTTGCGCCTCGAGTAGGGCTTCGTTTGACTTGCCCTTATAATTTGTGCCTTGAGTCAGCCCTTATTTGACTCAACCATATCAAAGGCGCCTCGAGTCGGGCCTCATTTGACTCAACCACATCGGTTGTGCCTTGAGTTGGGACTCGTTTAACTCAACCATATTAGTTGTACCTCGTGTCGGGCCTCGTTTGACTCGACCATATCATTTGCGCCTAGAGTCGGGCCTCATTTGACACAATCATATCATTTGCGCCTCGAGTCAGGCCTCGTTTGACTTAACCATATCATTTGCGCCTCGAGTCATGCCTCGTTTGACTTAACCATATCATTTGTACCTCGAGCCTACCCTCGTTTGACTTACCCTTAAAATTTGTGCCTCGAGTCGGGCCTCGTTTGACCCAACCATATCATTTGTTCCTCGAATCGGGCCCCGTTTGACTCAACCATATCATTTGCGCCTCGAGTCGAGCCTCGTTTGACACAACCATATCATTTGTGCCTTGAGTCGAGTCTCGTTTGATTCAACCATATCATTTGTAACTCTCGGGTCGGGCCTCGTTTGACTTACCCTTATAATTTGCACCACGAGTCAGGCCTTGTTTGACTCAACCATATCAAATGTGCCTAGAGTCAGGCCTCGTTTGACGCAACCACAATAGCTGTGCCTCGAGTCGGGCCTCGTTTGACCCAACCATATCATTTGTGCTTCGAGTCGGGCCTCATTTGACTAACCATATCTATTGTTCCTTAAGTCGAGCCTCGTTTCACTAACCATATCAGTTGGCCTCGAGTCAGGACACGTTTGACTCATCCATATCAGTTCTGCCTCGAGTCGATCCTCGTTTGACTTAACCATCTCATTTACGCCTCGAGTCGGGCCCCGTTTGACACAACCATATCATTTGCGCCTTGAGTCAGGCCTCGTTTGACTTACCCTCATAATTTACGCCTCGAGTTAGGCCTCGTTTGACTCAACCATATCAAATGTGCCTAGAGTCAGGCCTCGTTTGACGCAACCACATCAGTTGTGCCTCGAGTCGGTCCTCTTTTGACCCAACCATATCATTTGTGCTTCGAGTCAGGCCTCATTTGACTAACCATATCTGTTGTTCCTCAAGTCGAGCCTTGTTTCACTAACCATATCAGTTGTGCCTCGAGTCGGGACATGTTTGACTCAACCATATCAGTTCTGCCTTGAGTTGGTCCTCGTTTGACTCAACCATATCATTTGCGCCTCGAGACGGGCCTCGTTTGATGCAACCATATCATTCGTGCCTCGAGTCAGGCCTCGTTTGACTCAATAATATCATTTGCACCTCGAGTTGGGCCTTGTTTGACTTAACCGTATCATTTGCGCCTCGAGTCGGGCCTCGTTTGACTTACCATTATAATTTGCACCTTGAGTCAAGTCTCATTTGACTCAACCATATCAAATGTACCTTGAGTCGGGCGTTGTTTAACTCAACCATATCAATTGCGCCTTGAGTCGAGCATCGTTTGACTCAACCATATCATTTGTGCCTTGAGTCGTCCCTTGTTTGGCATAACCATATCATTTGCGTCTTGAGTCAGGCCTCATTTGACTCAACCATATCATTTGCACCTTGAGTTTACCCTCATTTGAGTCAATAATATCATTTGTACCTTGAGTCGGGCCTCGTTTAATTCAACCATATCATTTTCGCCTCGAGTCGCGCCTCGTTTGACTCAACCATATCAGTTGCGCCTCGAGTCGAGCCTTGTTTGGCTTACCCTTATAATTTGCGCCTTGAGTTAGGCCTCGTTTGACTTAACCATATCGAATGTGCATCGAGTCAGGCATCATTTGACTCAACCATATCCTTTGTTCATTGAGTCGGGCCCCGTTTGACTCAACCATATCATTTGCACCTCGAGTCGGGCCCCGTTTGACATAACCATATCATTTGCGCCTTGAGTCGGGCCACATTTGACTCAACCATATCATTTGTAACTCTCGAGTCGGGCCTCATTTGACTTAGCCTTATAATTTGTGCCTTGGGTCACGCCTCCTTTGACTCAACCATATCATTTGTGCCTTGAGTCGGCCCTCGTTTGGCTCAACCATATCATTTGCGTCTCGAGTTGGGCCTCGTTTGACTCAACCATATCATTTGTACCTTGAGTCTGCCCTCGTTTGACTCAATAATATCATTTGTACCTCGTGTCAGGCCTCGATTGACTCAACCATTTCAGTTGCACCCCGAGTCGGGCCTCATTTGACTTACCCTTATAATTTGTGCCTCGTGTCAGGCCTCGATTAACTCAACCATATCAAACATGCCTCAAGTCGGGCCTCGTTTGACGCAACCACATCAATTGTGCCTTGAGTTAGGCCTTGTTTGACCCAGCCATATCATTTGCGCTTCGAGTCGGGCCTCGTTTGATGAACCATATCTGTTGTGCCACGAGTCGGGCCTCGTTTGACTAACCATATCAGTTGTGCCTCGAGTTAGGACACGTTTGACTCAACCATATCAGTTCTGCCTCGAGTCGTGCCTCGTTTGACTTAACCATATCATTTGTGCCTCGAGTCGGGCCTCGTTTGGCACAACCATATCATTTGTGTCTCGAGTCAGGCCTCGTTTGACTCAATAATATCATTTGTTCCTCGAGTCGGGCCTCGTTTGATTCAACCATATCATTTGTGGCTCGAGTCAGGCCTTGTTTGACTCAACCATATCAATTACGCCTTGAGTGGGGTCTTGTTTGACTTACCCTTATATTATGCGCCTCGAGTCAGGCCTCGTTTGACTCAACCATATCAATTGCGCCTAGAGTCAAGCATTGTTTAACTTAACCATATCATTTGTGCTTGGAGTCGGCCCTCGTTTAACACAACCATATCATTTGTGTCTCGAGTTGGGCCTCGTTTGACTCAACCATATCATTTGTACCTTGAGTCTGCCATCGTTTGACTTACCTTTATAATTTGTGCCTTTAGTCGGGCCTCGTTTAACACAATCGTATCATTTATTCCTCGAGTCGGGCCCCGTTTGGCTCAACCATATCATTTGCGCCTCGAGTCAGGCATCGTTTGACTTTTCCTTATGATTTGCTGCTTGAGTCAAGCCTCATTTGACTTAACCATATGAAATGTTCCTCGAGTCCGGCCTCATTTGACTCAACCACATCAGTTGTGCCTTGAGTCAGGCCCGTTTGGCTCAACCATATCATTTTCGCCTCGAGTCGGGCCCTATTTGACACAACCATATCATGTATGCCTTGAGTCGGGCCTCGTTTGACACAACCATATAAGTTGTGCCTCGAGTCAGGCCTCGTTTGACTTAATAAAATCATTTGTACCTCGAGTCGGGCCTCGTTTGACTCAACCATATCATTTGCACCTCGAGTCAAGCCTCGTTTGACTTACCCTTATAATTTGCACCTTGACTCAGGCCTCGTTTGAGTCAACCATATCAAAAGTGCCTTGAGTCAGGCCTCGTTTAACTCAACCACATCAGTTGTGCCTCGAGTCGGGACTGATTTGACTCAACCATATCAGTTTGCCTCAAGTCGGGCCTTGTTTGACTCAACCATATCATTTGCACCTCGAGTCGGGCCTCGTTTGACTTACCCTTATAATTTGCGCCTTAAGTCAGGCCTCGTTTGACTCAACCATATCAAATGTGCCTCAAGTCGGGCTTCGTTTAACTCAATCATATCAATTGTGCCTCGAGTTAGGCATCGTTTCACTCAACCATATCATTTGCACCTTGAGTCATTCCTCGTTTAACTCAACCATATCATTTGTGTCTCGAGTCAGGCCACGCTTGACTCAATAATATCATTTGTACCTTGAATCGGGCCTCATTTGACTCAACCACATCAGTTGCACCTCGAGTCAGGCCTTGTTTGACTTAACCATATCATTTGCGTTTCGAGTCGGGCCTTGTTTGACTCCACCATATTTGTTGTGCCACGAGTCGGGCATCATTTGACTCAACCATATTGGTTGTGCCTCGAGTCAGACCTCGTTTGACTAACCATATCAGTTGTGCCTCGAGTCAGGCCTCGTTTAACTCAGCCATATCATTTGCGCCTCGATCAGTCCTCATTTGACACAACCATACCATTTGTGTCTCGAGTCAGGCCTCGTTTGACTCAATAATATCATTTGTACCTTGAGTTGGGCCTCGTTTGACTCAACCACATCAGTTGCACCTCGAGTCGGGCCACGTTTGACTTAACCATATCATTTGTGTTTCGAGTTGGGCCTCGTTTGACTCAACCATATCTGTTGTGCCACGAGTCAGGCATTGTTTGACTCAACCATATTGGTTGTGCCTCGAGTTGGGACTCGTTTGACTCAACCATATCAGTTGTGCCTCGAGTCAGGCCTCGTTTGACTCAACCATATCTGTTGTGCCACGAGTCGGGCCTCGTCTGACTCAACCATATCTGTTGTGCCATGAGTCGGGCATTGTTTAACTCAACCATATTGGTTGTGCCTCGAGTCGGGACTCGTTTCACTCAATCATATCATTTGTACCTCGAGTTTGCCCTCGTTTGACTTACCCTTATAATTTGCGCCTCGAGTCGGGCCCCGTTTGACTCAACCATGTCATTTGTTCCTCAAGTCGGGCCCTGTTTGACTCAACAATATCATTTGTGCCTTGAGTCGGGCCCCGTTTGACACAACCATATCATTTGTGCCTTGAGTCGGGCCTCATTTGACTTAACCATATCAAATGTGCCTCGAGTTGGGCCTCGTTTGATTCAACCACATCAGTTGTACCTTAAGTCGGGCCTCGTTTGACTAACCATATTTGTTGTACCTCGAGTCGGTCCTTGTTTGACTAACCATATCAGTTGTGCCTCAAGTTGGGACATGTTTGGCTTAACCATATCAGTTCTGCCTCGAGTCGGGCCTCGTTTGACTAACCATATCTGTTGTACCTCAAGTCGGGCCTTGTTTGACTAACCATATAAGTTGTGCCTCGAGTTGGGACACGTTTGACTCAACCATATCAATTCTACCTCGAGTTGGGCCTCATTTGACGCAAGAATATCATTTGTGCCTAGAGTTCGAGCCTCATTTGACTCAACAATATCAGTTGTGCCTCGAGTCGGGCCTCGTTTGACACAACCATATCAATTGTGCCTCGAGTTAGGCCTCGTTTGACTCAATAATATCATTTGTAACTCGAGTTGGGCCTTGTTTGGCTTACCCTTCTAATTTGTGCCTTGAGTCAGGCCTCGTTTGACTCAACCACATCGGTTGTGCCTCAAGTTGGGACTCATTTGACTCAACCATATCATTTGCACCTCGAGTTGGGCCTTGTTTGACTCAACCATATTAGTTGCGCCTCGAGTCGGGCCTCGTTTGACTTACCCTTATAATTTGCGCCTCATGTCGAGCCTTGTTTGACTCAACCATATCTAATGTGCCTCGAGTCGGGCCTCATTTGACTCAACCACATCAGTTGTACCTCGAGTCGGGCCTCGTTTGGCTCAACCACATCAGTTGTGCCTCGAGTCAGGCCTCGTTTGACTCAAATATATCTGTTGTGCCTCGAGTCGGGCCTCGTTTGACTCAACCATATCAATTGTGCGTCGAGTTGGGACTCGTTTGACTTAACCATATTAGTTGCGCCTCGAGTCGTGACTCGTTTAACTTAACCATATCAGTTGCGCCTCGAGTCGAGCCTCGTTTGACTTACCCTTATAATTTGCGCCTCGAGTCGGGCCTCATTTGACTTACCCTTATAATTTGTGCCTCAGTCAAGCCTTGTTTGACTCAAGCAAATCAAATGTGCCTTGAGTCGGGCCTCATTTGACTTAACCACATCAGTTGTGTCTCAAGTCGGGACTCATTGGACCCAACCCTGTCATTTGCACTTCGAGTCGGGCCTTGTTTGACTCAACCATATCTGTTGTGCCTCGGGTCGGGCCTCATTTAACTAACCATATCAGTTGTGCCCCGAGTCGAGACACGTTTGCCTCAACCATATTAGTTGTGCCTCAAGTCGGGCCTTGTTTGACTCAACCATATCATTTGCGCCTCGAGTCAAGCCTCGTTTGACACAATCATATCATTTGCGCCTCGAGTCGGGCCTCGTTTGACTCAACCATAACAGTTGTGCCTCGAGTCGGGCCTCGTTTGACTCAACCATATCATTTGCGCCTCGAGTTAGGCCTTGTTTGACTCAACCATATCATTTTCGCCTGGAGTCAGGCCTCGTTTGACATAACCATATCATTTGTGCCTCGAGTCAGGCCTCGTTTGACTCAATAACATCATTTGTACCTCAAGTCAAGCGTCGTTTGATTTAACCATATCATTTGCGCCTCGAGTCGGGCCTCGTTTGACTCAACCATATCATTTGCGCTTCGAGTCGGGCCTTGTTTGACTCAACCTTATCTATTCTGCCTCGAGTCGCGTCTCGTTTGACTAACCATATCAGTTGTGCCTCGAGTCAAGCCTCGTTTGAATCAACCATATCATTTGCGCCTCGACTCGAGTGTCATTTGACTCAACCATATCAATGTGCCTCAAGACGGGCCTCGTTTGACTTAACCACATCAGTTGTGCCTCGGGTCGAGCCTCGTTGGACCCAACCATATCTTTTGTGCTTCAAGTCGGCCCTCGTTTGACTCAACCATATCATTTGTACCTCGAGTCTACCCTCGTTCGACTTACCCTTATAATTTGCACCTCGACTCGGGTCTCGTTTGATTTACCCTTATAATTTACGCCTCGTGTCAAGCCTTGTTTGACTCAACCATATCAAATGTGCTGCGAGGCGGGCCTCATTTGACTCAATCACATCAGTTGTGCCTCGAGTCGGGCCTCATTTGACCCACTCATATCATTTACACTTTGAGTCGGACCTCGTTTGACTCAACCATATTTGTTGTTCCTCGAGTCAGGATTCATTTGACTCAACCATATTTGTTGTGCCTTGAGTCGGGCCTCGTTTGCCTCAACCATATCAGTTGTGCCTCAAATCGGGCCTCGTTTGACTCAACCATATCATTTGCGCCTCGAGTTGGGCCTCGTTTGACACAATCATATCATTTGCGCCTCGAGTCGGGCCTCGTTTGACTCAACCATATCAGTTGTGCCTCGAGTCGGGCCTTGTTTGACTCGACCATATCATTTGCGCCTCTAGTCGGGCCTCATTTGACTCAACCATATCATTTGCACCTCGGGTCGGGCCTCGTTTGATTCAATCATATCATTTGCGCCTCGAGTCAAGCCTCTTTTGACTCAACCATATAATTTGTGCCTTGAGTCAGGTCTCGTTTGACTCAACCATATCATTTGCACCTCGAGTCAGGTCTCGTTTGACTCAACCATATCATTTGTGCCTCAAGTCAGGACTCGTTTGACTTACCTTTATAATTTGTGCCTTGAGTCAGGCCTCGTTTGGCTTAACCATATCAAATGTGCCTCGAGTCGTGCCTCGTTTGACTTAACCAAATCATTTGCGCTTCGAGTTGGGCCACGTTTGACTTAACCATATCCGTTGTGGCTAGAGTAAGGCCTCATTTGACCCAACCATATCATTTGTGCTTCGAGTCGGCCCTCATTTGACTAATTATATATGTTGTGGCTCAAGTCGGGCCTCGTTTGACTAATCATATCCGTTGTGCCTCGAGTCGGGACACGTTTGACTCAACCATATCAGTTCTGCCTCAAGTCGGGACTCGTTTGACTTAACCATATCATTTGCGCCTCGAGTTAGTCCTCGGTTGACACAATCATATCATTTGTGCCATGAGTCGGCCTCGTTTGACTCAACCATATCTGTTGTGCATCGAGTCGGGCCTCGTTTGACTAACCATAGCAGTTGTGCCTCGAGTTGGGACACGTTTGACTTAACCACATCAGTTGTGCCTCGAGTCGGGCCTCGTTTGACTCAACCATATCATTTGTGCCTCAAGTTAGGCCTCGTTTGACTCAATAATATCATTTGTACCTTGAGTCGAGCCTCGTTTAATTGAACCATATCATTTGCGCCTCGAGTCAGGCCTCGTTTGACTCAACCGTATCAATTGCGCCTCGAGTCGGGCATCGTTTGACTCAACCATATCATTTGTGCCTTGAGTCAGTCCTCGTTTGACACAACCATATCATTTGCGTCTCGAGTCAGGGTGCGTTTGACTCAATCATATCTTTTGTAGCTCGAGTCGGGCCTCATTTGACTTACCCTTATAATTTGTGCCTCGAGTCGGGCCTCGTTTGACTCAACCATATCATTTGTTCCTCGAGTCGGGACTCGTTTGATTCAACCATATCATTTGCACCTCGAGTCGGGCCATGTTTGACTCAACCATATCATTTGTAACTCTCGAGTTGGGCCTTGTTTGACTTACCCTTATAATTTGCGCCTCAAGTCATGCTTTGTTCACTTATCCACATCATTTGCGCCTCGAGTCGGGTCTAGTTTGACTTACACTTATAATTTGTGCCTCGAGTTAGGCCTCGTTTGACTCAACCATATCAAATGTGCTTCGAGTCAGGCCTTGTTTGACTCAATCACATCAGTTGTGCCTCAAGTCAGGCCTCGTTTGACCTAACCATATCATTTGTGCTTCGAGTCGGGCCTCATTTGACTAACCATATCAGTTGTTCCTCGTGCCGAGACACGTTTGACTCAACCATATCAATTCTGCCTCGAGTCGGGTCTCGTTTGACTTAACCATATCATTTGCGCCTCAAGTCGGGCCTTGTTTTACACAATCATATCATTTGCACCTCGAGGCGGGCCTCGTTTGACTCAACCATATTATTTGCGCCTCGAGTTGGGCCTCATTTGACTCTACCATATCATTTGCACCTCAGGTTGGGCCTCATTTGACTCAACAATATCATTTGCGCCTTGAGTCAGGCATCATTTGACTTACGTTTATAATTTGTGCCTCGAGTCAGGCCTTGTTTGACTCAACCGTATCAAATGTGCCTCGAGTCGGGCCTCGTTTGACTCAACCACATCAGTTGTGCCTCGAGTCGTGCCTCATTTGACTTAACCAAATCATTTGCGCTTCGAGTCGAAACACGTTTGACTCAACCATATCCGTTGTGCCTCAAGTCGGCCCTCATTTGACTCAATCATATTAGTTGTGCCTCGAGTCGGGACTCGTTTGACTCAACCATATCAATTGCACCTCGAGTTGGGCCTCGATTGACACAACCATATCATTTGCACCTCTAGTCAGGCCTCGTTTAACTCAACCATATCATTTGTACCTCGAGTCAGGCCTCGTTTGACTCAACCATATGATTTGTTCCTCGAGTCGGGCCTCGTTTGACTCAACCATATCATTTGTGCATCGAGTCGGCACTCGTTTGACTCAACTATATCTGTTGTGCCTCAAGTCGGGCCTCGTTTGACTTAACCATATTAGTTGCGCATCGAGTCGGGACTCGTTTGACTTAGCCATACAATTGCGCCTCGAGTCGGGCCTCGTTTGACTTAACCACATCAGTTGTGCCTCGAGTCGGGCCTTGTTTGACTCAACACATCAGTTGCCCCTCGAGTCGGGCCTCGTTTGACTCAACCAGATCATTTGCGCCTCGAGTCAGGCCTCGTTGGACTCAACCATATCAGTTGTACGTTGAGTCGGGACTTGTTTGACTTAACCATATCAGTTGCGCCTCGAGTCGTGACTCGTTTGACTTAACCATATAAGTTGCGCCTTGAGTCGAGCCTCGTTTGACTTACCCTTATAATTTGTGCCTCGAGTCGGGCGTCATTTGACTTACCCTTATAATTTGCGCCTTGGTCAAGCCTTGTTTGACTCAAGCATATCAAATGTGCCTCGAGTCGGGCCTCATTTGACTCAACCACATCAGTTGTCCTCAAGTCGGGACTCATTTGACCCAACCCTATCATTTGTACTTCCAGTCGGGCCTCGTTTGACACAACCATAACTGTTGTGCCTCAGTTCGGGCCTCGTTTGGCTAACCATATCAGTTGTGCCACGAGTCGAGACACGTTTGCCTCAAACATATCAGTTGTGCCTCGAGTCGGGCCTCGTTTGACTCAACCATATCAAATGTGCCTCGAGTCGGTCCTCGTTTGACTCATCCACATTAGTTGTGCCACGAGTCGTGCCTAGTTTGACTTAACCAAATCATTTGCGCTTCGAGACGGGCCTCATTTGACTCAACCATATCCGTTGTGCCTTGAGTCGAGCCTCTTTTGACTTAACCATATTAGTTGTGCCTCGAGTTAGGACTCATTTGACTCAACCATATCAGTTGCGCCTCGTGTCCGGCCTCGTTTCACTCAATCATATCATTTTTTCCTTGAGTCGTGCCTCGTTTAACTCAACCATATCCGTTGTGCCTTGAGTCAGGCCTCGTTTAACTCAACCATATCATTTATTCCTTGGGTCAGGCCTCGTTTGACTCAACCATATCATTTGCGCCTCAAGTTGGGTCGTGTTTGACTCAACCATATCATTTGTGCCTCAAGTCGGGCCTTGTTTGCCTCAACCACATCAAATGTGCCTCGAGTCGGGCCTCGTTTGACTCAACCACATCAGTTATGCCTTGAGTTGGGCCTCGTTTGACTCAACCATATCTGTTGTGCCTCGGTTTGGGCCTCGTTTGACTAACCATATCAGTTGTGCCTCGAGTCGAGACATGTTTGCCTCAACCATATTAGTTGTGCCTCGATTCAGGCCTCGTTTGTCATAATCATATCATTTGTTCCTCGAGTCGGGCCTTGTTTCACTCAACCATATTAGTTGTGCCTCGAGTTGGGTCTCATTTGACTCAACCATATCATTTGCGCATCGAGACGGGCCTCGTTCGACACAACCATATCATTTGTACCTTGAGTCGGGCCTCGTTTGACACAATCATATCATTTGTGCCTCGAGTCGGGTCCCGTTTGACTCAACCATATCAAATGTGCCTCGAGTCGGCCCTCATTTGACTCAACCACATCAGTTGTGCCTCGAGTCGTGCCTTGTTTCACTTAACCAAATCATTTGTGCTTCAAGGCAGGCCTCATTTGACTCAACCATATCTGTTGTGCCTCGAGTAGGGCCTCGTTTAACTTAACCATATCAGTTGTTCCTCGAGTCAGGACTTGTTTGACTCAACCATATCAGTTGTGGCTCGTGTCGGGCCTCGTTTGACGCAACCATATTATTTGCTCCTCGAGTCAGGCCTTGTTTGACCCAATCATATCATTTGTGCCTCGAGGCGGGCCTCGTTTAACTCAACCACATTACTTGCGCCTCGAGTCGGTCCTTGTTTGACTCAACCATATCATTTACACCTCGAGTCGGGCCTCATTTGACTCAACCATATCATTTGTGCTTCGAGTCGGGCCTCGTTTGACTCAACCATATCTGTTGTGCCTCAAGTCAGGCCTCGTTTGACTTAACCATATTATTTGCACCTCAAGTCGGGCCTCGTTTGACTCAACCATATCATTTGCGCCTCGGGTCGGGCCTCGTTGGACTCAACAATATCATTTGCGCCTCGAGTCGGGTCTCGTTTGACTCAACCATGTCAAATGTGCCTCAAGGTAGGCCTCGTTTGACTCAACCATATTATTTCCGCCTCGAGTCAGGCCTCGTTTGACCTAGCCATATGTTTTGTGCCTCGAGTTAGGCCTCGTTTTACACAATCATATCATTTGCGCCTCGGGTTGGGCCTCGTTTGACTTAACCACATCATTTGTGCCTTAGGTTGAGCCTCGTTTGACTCAACCATGTCATTTACGCCTTGAGTCGGGCCTCATTTGACTCAACCATATCATTTGTGGCTCGAGTCGTGCCTCGTTTGACTTAACCATATCATTTGCGCCTCGAGTCAGAGCTCATTTGACTCAACCATATCATTTGCGCATCGAGTCAGAACTCTTTTGACTCAACCATATCAGTTGTGGCTCGAGTCGGGCCTCATTTGACTCAACCATATTATTTGTGCCTCGAGTCAGGCCTCGTTTGACTCAACCATATCAAATGTGCCTCGAGTCAGGCCTCGTTTGACTCAACCACATCAATTATGCCTCGAGTCGTGTCTCGTTTGACTTATCCAAATCCTTTGCGCTTTGAGTCAGGCCTCGTTTGACTCAACCATATCCGTTGTGCATCGAGTCGGCCCTCATTTGACTTAACCATATTAGTTGTGCCTCGAGTCGAGACTCATTTGACTCAGCCATATCAGTTGCCCCTCGAGTCTGGCCTCGTTTGACTTAACCATATCATTTGTGCCCCGAGTCGGGCCTGGTTTAACTCAACCATATCAGTTGTGCCTCGAGTCAAGCCTCGTTTGACTAAACCATATCATTTGCGCCTTGAGTCGGGCATCAATTGACACAACCATATCATTTGTGCCTCAAGTCAAGCGTCATTTGACTCAACCATATCATTTGTATCTCGAGTCCAGCCTCGTTTGACTCAACCATATCATTTGCGCCTCGAGTCGGGCCTCGGTTGACTCAAACATATCAACTGTGCCTCGAGTTAGGCCTTGTTTGACCTAACCATATAATTTGCACTTCGAGTCGGGCCTCGTTTGACTCAACCATAACTGTTGTGCTTTATGTCGGTCCTCGTTTGACTAACCATATCGGTTATGCCTTAAGTCGGGACACGTTTGACTCAACCATATCAATTGGGCCTCGAGTCGGGCCTCGTTTGACATAATCATATCATTTGCGCCTCGAGTCGGGCCTCGTTTGACCTAACCATATCATTTGTACCTCGAGTCGTGCATCGTTTGACACAATCATATTATTTGTGCCTCAGATCGGGCCTTGTTTGACACAACCATATCAGTTGTGCCTCGACTCGGGCCTCGTTTGAAACAACCACATCGGTTGTGCCTCGAGTCAGGCCCCATTTGACTTAGCCATATCATTTGCGCCTTGAGACGGGCCCGGTTTGACTCAACCATATCAATTGCGCCGCAAGTCAGGCATCGTTTGACATAACCATATCATTTGTGCCTTAAGTCGGCCCTCGTTTGACACAATCATATCATTTGTGCCTCGAGTCGAGCCTTGTTTGACTCCACCATATCTATTGTACCTCGAGTCGGGCCTCGTTTGACACAACCATATCATTTGTACCTCTAGTCGGGCCTCGTTTGACACAATCATATTATTTGTACCTCAGATCGGGCCTCGTTTGACTCAACCATATCAGTTGTGCCTCGAGTCGGTCCTCATTTGACACAACCATATAATTTGTGGCCCGAGTCAGGCCCCGTTTGACTCAGCCATATTATTTGCGCCTTGAGACGGGCCCTGTTTGACTCAACCATATCAATTGTGCCTCAAGTCAGGCATCGTTTGACACAACCATATCATTTGTGCCTCAGGTCGGGAGACGTTTGACTCAACCATATCATTTGTAACTCTCAAGTCGGGCCTCATTTGGCTTACCCTTATAATTTGCGCCTTGAGTTAGGCCATGTTTAACTCAACCATATCAAATGTGCCTTGAGTCGGACCTCGTTTGACTCAACCACATCGGTTGTACCTCGAGTTGGGACTCATTTGACTCAACCATATCAGTTGTGCCTCGAGTTGGGACTCGTTTGACTAAACCATATCATTTGTGCCTCGGGTCGGGCATCGATTGACATAACCATATCATTTGTGCCTTGAGTCGAGCCTCATTTGACTCAACCATATCATTTGTACCTCGAGTCGGGCCTCGTTTTATTCAACCATATAATTTGTGCCCCGAGTCAGGCCCCGTTTGACTCAGCCATATCATTTGCGCCTTGAGACGGGCCCTGTTTGACTCAACCATATCAATTGTGCCTCGAGTCAGGCATCGTTTGACACAACCATATCATTTGTGCCTCAGGTCGGGAGTTGTTTGACTCAACCATATCATTTGTAACTCTCGAGTCGGGCCTCATTTGGCTTACCCTTATAATTTGCGCCTTGAGTTAGGCCACGTTTAACTCAACCATATCAAATGTGCCTTGAGTCGGCCCTCGTTTGACTCAACCACATCGGTTGTACCTCGAGTTGGGACTCATTTGACTCAACCATATCAGTTGTACCTCGAGTCGAGCCTCGTTTGACTCAAACATATCATTTGTGCCTCAAGTCGGGCCTCGTTTGACTCATCCACATTAGTTGTGCCACGAGTCGTGCCTAGTTTGACTTAACCAAATCATTTGCGCTTCGAGTCGGGCCTCATTTGACTCAACCATATCCGTTGTGCCTTGAGTCGAGCCTCGTTTGACTTAACCATATTAGTTGTGCCTCGAGTTAGGACTCATTTGACTCAACCATATCAGTTGCGCCTCGTGTCCGGCCTCGTTTCACTCAATCATATCATTTTTTCCTTGAGTTGTGCCTCGTTTAACTAAACCATATCCGTTGTGCCTTGAGTCAGGCCTCGTTTAACTCAACCATATCATTTATTCCTTGCGTCAGGCCTCGTTTGACTCAACCATATAATTTGTGCCTCGAGTCGGGCCTCGTTTGACTCAACCATATCATTTGCGCCTCGAGTTGGGTCGTGTCTGACTCAACCATATCATTTGTGCCTCAAGTCGGGCCTTGTTTGCCTCAACCACATCAAATGTGCCTCGAGTCGGGCCTCGTTTGACTCAACCACATCAGTTATGCCTTGAGTTGGGCCTCGTTTGACTCAACCATATCATTTGCACTTAGACTCGTGCCTCGTTTGACTCAACCATATCTGTTGTGCCTCGGGTTGGGCCTCGTTTGACTAACCATATCAGTTGTGCCTCGAGTCGAGACATGTTTGCCTCCACCATATTAGTTGTGCCTCGATTCAGGCCTCGTTTGTCACAATCATATTATTTGTGCCTCGAGTCGGACCTTGTTTCACTCAACCATATTAGTTGTGCCTCGAGTTGGGTCTCATTTGACTCAACCATATCATTTGCGCATCGAGACGGGCCTCGTTCAACACAACCATATCATTTGTACCTTGAGTCAGGCCTCGTTTGACACAATCATATCATTTGTGCCTCGAGTCGGGTCCCGTTTGACTCAACCATATCAAATGTGCCTCAAATCGGCCCTCATTTGACACAACGACATCAGTTGTGCCTCGAGTCGTGCCTCGTTTCACTTAACCAAATCATTTGTCCTTCAAGGCAGGCCTCATTTGACTCAACCATATCTGTTGTTCCTCGAGTAAGGCCTCGTTTAACTTAACCATATCAGTTGTTCCTCGAGTCAGGACTTGTTTGACTCAACCATATCAGTTGTGGCTTGTGTCGGGCCTCTTTTGACGCAACCATATTATTTGCTCCTCGAGTCAGGCCTTGTTTGACCCAATCATATCATTTGTGCCTCGAGGCGGGCCTCGTTTAACTCAACCACATTACTTGCGCCTCGAGTCGGTCCTCGTTTGACTCAACCATATCATTTACACCTCGAGTCGGGCCTCATTTGACTCAACCATATCATTTGTGCTTCGAGTCAGGCCTCGTTTGACTCAACCATATCTGTTGTGCCTCAAGTCAGGCCTCGTTTGACTTAACCATATTATTTGCACCTCAAGTCGGGCCTCGTTTGATTCAACCATATCATTTGCGCCTCGGGTCGAGCCTCGTTGGACTCAACAATATCATTTGCGCCTCGAGTCGGGTCTCGTTTGACTCAACCATATCAAATGTGCCTCAAGGCAGGCCTCGTTTGACTCAACCATATTATTTGTGCCTCGAGTCAAGCCTCGTTTGACCTAGCCATATCATTTGTGCCTCGAGTTAGGCCTCGTTTTACACAATCATATCATTTGCGCCTCGGGTTGGGCCTCGTTTGACTTAACCACATCATTTGCGCCTTAGGTGAAGCCTCGTTTGACTCAACCATGTCATTTGTGCCTTTAGTCGGGCCTCATTTGACTCAACCATATCATTTGTGGCTCGAGTCGTGCCTCGTTTGACTTAACCATATCATTTGCGCCTCGAGTCAGAGCTCATTTGACTCAACCATATCATTTCCGCATCGAGTCAGAACTCTTTTGACTTAACCATATCAGTTGTGGCTCGAGTCAGGCCTCATTTGACTCAACCATATTATTTGTGCCTCGAGTCAGGCCTCGTTTGACTCAACCATATCAAATGTGCCTCGAGTCGGGCCTCGTTTGACTCAACCACATCAATTATGCCTCGAGTCGTGTCTCGTTTGACTTATCCAAATCCTTTGCACTTTGAGTCAGGCCTCGTTTGACTCAACCATATCCGTTGTGCATCGAGTCGGCCCTCATTTGACTTAACCATATTAGTTGTGCCTCGAGTCGAGACTCGTTTGACTCAGCCATATCAGTTGCCCCTCGAGTTTGGCCTCGTTTGACTTAACCATATCATTTGTGCCCCGAGTCAGGCCTCGTTTAACTCAACCATATCAGTTGTGCCTCGAGTTGGGCCTAGTTTGACTCCACCATATCAGTTGTGCCTCGAGTCAAGCCTTGTTTGACTAAACCATATCATTTGCGCCTTGAGTCAGGCATCAATTGACACAACCATATCATTTGTGCCTCGAGTCGAGCGTCATTTGACTCAAGCATATCATTTGTACCTCAAGTCGGGCCTCGTTTGATTCAACCATATCATTTGCGCCTCGAGTCGGGCCTTAGTTGACTCAAACATATCATCTGTGCCTCGAGTCAGGCATCGTTTGACACAACCATATCATTTGTGCCTTGAGTCATCCCTCGTTTGACACAACCATGTCATTTTTGCCTCGAGTCGAGCCTCGTTTAACTCAACTATATCAGTTAGGCCTCGAGTTGGGCCTCGTTTGACTCAACCATATCAGTTGTGGCTCGAGTCGAGCCTCGTTTAACTCAACCATATCAGCTGTGCCTCGAGTTGGGCCTCATTTGACTCAACCATATCAGTTGTGCCTCGAGTTGGGACTCGTTTGACTAAACCATATCATTTGTGCCTCGGGTCGGGCATCGATTGACATAACCATATCATTTGTGCCTTGAGTCGAGCCTCGTTTGACTCAACCATATCATTTGTACCTCGAGTCGGGCCTCGTTTTATTCAACCATATAATTTGTGCCCCGAGTCAGGCCCCGTTTGACTCAGCCATATCATTTGCGCCTTGGGACGGGCCCTGTTTGACTCAACCATATCAATTGTGCCTCGAGTCAGGCATCGTTTGACACAACCATATCATTTGTGCCTCAGGTCGGGAGACGTTTGACTCAACCATATCATTTGTAACTCTCGAGTCGGGCCTCATTTGGCTTACCCTTATAATTTGCGCCTTGAGTTAGGCCACGTTTAACTCAACCATATCAAATGTGCCTTGAGTCGGCCCTCGTTTGACTCAACCACATCGGTTGTACCTCGAGTTGGGACTCATTTCACTCAACCATATCAGTTGTGCCTCGAGTCGAGCCTCGTTTGACTCAAACATATCATTTGTGCCTCAAGTCGGGCCTCATTTGACTCAACCATATCAGTTGCGCCTCGAGTCGTGCCTCGTTTGACTCAACCATATCATTTCCGCCACGAGTCAGGCCTCAGTCGACACAACCATATCATTTGCACCCTGAGTCGGGCCTCGTTTGACTTACCCTTATAATTTGCACCTCGAGTCAGGCATCGTTTGACACAACCATATCATTTGTGCCTTGAGTCATCCCTCGTTTGACACAACCATGTCATTTTTGCCTCGAGTCGAGCCTCGTTTAACTTAACTATATCAGTTAGGCCTCGAGTTGGGCCTCGTTTGACTCAACCATATCAGTTGTGGCTCGAGTCGAGCCTCGTTTAACTCAACCATATCAGCTGTGCCTCGAGTTGGGCCTCATTTGACTCAACCATATCAGTTGTGCCTCGAGTTGGGACTGGTTTGACTAAACCATATCATTTGTGGCCTCGGGTCGGGCATCGATTGACATAACCATATCATTTGTGCCTTGAGTCGAGCCTCGCTGACTCAACCATATCATTTGTACCTCGAGTCGGGCCTCATTTTATTCAACCATATAATTTGTGCCCCGAGTCAGGCCCCGTTTGACTCAGCCATATCATTTGCGCCTTGAGACGGGCCCTGTTTGACTCAACCATATCAATTGTGCCTCGAGTCAGGCATCGTCTGACACAACCATATCATTTGTGCCTCAAGTCGGGAGACGTTTGACTCAACCATATCATTTGTAACTCTCGAGTCGGGCCTCATTTGGCTTACCCTTATAATTTGCGCCTTGAGTTACGCCACGTTTAACTCAACCATATCAAATGTGCCTTGAGTTGGCCCTCGTTTGACTCAACCACATCGGTTGTACCTCGAGTTGGGACTCATTTGACTCAACTATATCAGTTGTGCCTCGAGTCGAGCCTCGTTTGACTCAAAAATATTATTTGTGCCTCAAGTCGGGCCTCGTTTGACTCAACCATATCAGTTGCGCCTCGTTTGACTCAACCATATCATTTCCGCCACGAGTCGGGCCTCAGTCGACACAACCATATCATTTGCGCCCTGAGTCGGGCCTCGATTGACTTACCCTTATAATTTGCGCCTCGAGTCAGGCATCGTTTGACACAACCATATCATTTGTGCCTTGAGTCATCCCTCGTTTGACACAACCATGTCATTTTTGCCTCGAGTCGAGCCTCGTTTAACTCAACTATATCAGTTAGGCCTCGAGTTGGGCCTCGTTTGACTCAACCATATCAGTTGTGGCTCGAGTCGAGCCTCGTTTAACTCAACCATATCAGCTGTGCCTCGAGTTGGGCCTCATTTGACTTAACCATATCAGTTGTGCCTCGAGTTGGGACTCGTTTGACTAAACCATATCATTTGTGCCTCAGGTCGGGCATCGATTGACATAACCATATCATTTGTGCCTTGAGTCGAGCCTCGTTTGACTCAACCATATCATATGTACCTCGAGTCGGGCCTCGTTTTATTCAACCATATCATTTGCGCCTCGAGTTGGGCCTTGTTTGACTCAACCATATCATTTGCGCCTCGAGTCGGGCCTCGTTTGACTTACCCTTATAATTTGCGCCTCGAGTTTGGCCTCGTTTGACTTAACCATACCAAATGTGCCTTGAGTCCTTGTTTGACTCAACCATATAATTTGCACTTCGAGTTAGGCCTCGTTTGAGTCAACCATAACTATTGTACTTCATGTTGGGCCTCGTTTGACTAACCATATCGGTTGTGCCTCAAGTTGGGACACGTTTGACTCAACCATATCAGTTGTGCCTCGAGGCGGGCCTCGTTTGACATAATCATATCATTTGCACCTTGAGTTGGGCCTCGTTTGACTCCACCATATCAGTTGTGCCTCGAGTCTGGCCTCGTTTGACTCAACCATATCATTTGGGCGTCAAGTCGGGCCTCGTTTGACACAACCATATCATTTGTACCTCAAGTCGGGCCTTGTTTGACACAATCATATCATTTGCGCCTCGGATCGGGCCTTGTTTGACTCAACCATATTAGTTGTGCCTTGAGTCGGGCCTCGTTTGACACAACCATATAATTTGTGCCTCGAGACAGGCCCCGTTTGACTCAGCCATATCATTTGCGCCTAGAGATGGGCCCCGTTTGACTCTACCATATGAATTGCGCCTCGAGCCAGGCATCGTTTGACACAACCATATCATTTGTGCCTTGAGTCGGCCCTCATTTTTCACAACCATATCATTTGTGCCTCTAGTCGGGACTCGTTTGACTCAACCATATTATTTGTAGCTCGAGTCTACCCTTGTTGGACTGACCCTTATAATTTGTGCCTTGAGTCGGGCCTCATTTGACTCAACCACATGATTTGTTCCTTGAATCGGGCCCTGTTTGACTCAACCATATCAATTACACCTCGAGTCAGTCCTCGTTTGACTCAACCATATCATTTGCGCCTTGGGTCGGGCCTTGTTTGTCCCAACCATATCATTTGCGCTTCGAGTCGACCCTCGTTTGAGTCAACCATATCATTTGTGCCTCCGGGCGGGCCTCGTTTGACTCAACCATATTATTTGTGCCTCGAGTCAAGCCTCGTTTGACTCAACGATATCAGTTGTGGCTCATGTCGGGCCTCGTTTGACTCAACCATATTATTTGCCCCTCAAGTTGGGCCTTGTTTGACCCAATCATATCATTTGCACCTCGAGTCGGGCCTCGTTTGACTCAACCATATTATTTGTGCCTCGAGTCAGTCCCTCATTTGACTCAACCATATCATTTGCGCCTCGAGTCAGGCCTCGTTTGACTTAACCATATCATTTGCGCTTCGAGTCAGGCCTTGTTTGACTCAACCATATCTGTTGTGCCTCGAGTCAGGCCTCGTTTGACTTAACCATATCAGTTGTTCCTCGAGTTGGGACTCGTTTGACTGAACCATATCAGTTGTGGCTCGTGTCGAGCCTCGTTTGACTTAACCATATTATTTGCTCCTCGAGTCGGGCCTTGTTTGACCCAATCATATCATTTGTGCCTCAAGTCGGGACTCATTTCACTCAACCATATCATTTGCGCCTCCGGTCGAGCCTTGTTTGACTCAACCATATCATTTGTGCCTCGAGTCAAGTCTCGTTTGACTCAACCATATCATTTGCGCCTCGAGTCAAGCCTCATTTGACTCAACCATATCATTGGCGCTTCGAGTCCGGCCTCGTTTGACTCAACCATATCTGTTGTGCCTCGAGTCAGGCCTCGTTTGACTTAACCATATCAGTTGTTCCTCGAGTCAGGACTCGTTTGACTGAACCATATCAGTTGTGGCTCGTGTCGGGCCTCATTTGACTCAACCATATTATTTGCTCCTCGAGTCGGGCCTTGTTTGACCCAATTATATCATTTGCGCCTCGAGTCGGGCCTCATTTGACTCAACCATATCATTTACGCCTCCGGTCAGGCCTCGTTTGACTCAACTATATCATTTGTGCCTCGAGTCGGGTCTCGTTTGACTCAACCATATCATTTGCGCCTCGAGTCAGGCCTCGTTTAACTTACCCTTATAATTTGTGCCTCGAGTCAATCCTCGATTGACTCAACCATATCAAATGTGCCTCGAGTCGGTCCTCGTTTGACTCAACCACATTAGTTGTGCCAGGAGTCGTGCCTCGTTTGACTTAATCAAATCATTTGCGCTTCGAGTTGGGCCTCATTTGACTCAACCATATCCGTTGTGCCTTGAGTCGAGCCTCGTTTGACTTAACCATATTAGTTGTGCCTCGAGTTAGGACTCATTTGACTCAACCATATCAGTTGTGCCTCGTGTCCGGCCTCGTTTGACTCAACCATATCATTTTTGCCTTGAGTCGTGCCTCGTTTAACTTAACCATATCAATTGTGCCTCGAGTTGGGCCTCGTTTGACTCAACCATATCAGTTGTGCCTTGAGTCAGGACTCATTTGTCTCAATCATCTCAGTTATGGCTTGAGTCGGGACTCGTTTGACTCAACTAAATTATTTGTGCCTCGAGTCGAGCCTTGTTTGACATAATCATATCATCTGCGCCTCGAGGTAGGCCTCGTTTGACTCAACCATATTATTTACGCCTTGAGTTGGGCCTCGTTTAACTCAACCATATCATTTGTGCCTTGGGTCAGGCCTCGTTTGACTCAACCATATAATTTATGCCTCGAGTCGAGCCTCGTTTGACTCAACGATATCATTTGCACCTCGAGTTGGGTCTCGTTTGACTCAACCATATCATTTGCGCCTCATGTCGGGGCTCGTTTGCCTCAACCATATCAAATGTGCCTTGAGTCGGGCCTCGTTTGACTCAACCACATCAGTTATGCCTTGAGTTGAGCCTCGTTTAACTCAACTATATCATTTGCACTTCGACTCGTGCCTCGTTTGACTTAACCATATCTGTTGTGCCTCGGGTTGGGCCTCGTTTGACTAACCATATCAGTTGTGCCTCGAGTCGAGACACGTTTGCCTCAACCATATTAGTTGTGCCTCGATTCAGGCCTCGTTTGTCACAATCACATCATTTGTGCTGCGAGTCGGGCCTTGTTTGACTCAACCATATTAGTTATGCCTCGAGTTGGGTCTCGTTTGACTCAACCATATCATTTTCGCATCGAGATGGGCCTCGTTCGACACAACCATATTATTTGTACCTTGAGTCGGGCCTCGTTTGACACAATCATATCATTTGTGCCTCGAGTCGGGTCCCGTTTGACTTAACCATATCAAATGTGCCTCGAGTCGGCCCTTATTTGACTCAACCAAATCAGTTGTGCCTCGAGTCGTGCCTCGTTTCACTTAACCAAATCATTTGCGCTTCAACGCAGGCCTCATTTGACTCAACCATATCCGTTGTGCCTCGAGTAGGGCCTCGTTTGACTTAACCATATCAGTTGTTCCTCGAGCCGGGACTTGTTTGACTCAACCATATCAGTTGTAGCTCGTGTCGGGCCTTGTTTGACGCAACCATATTATTTGCTCCTCGAGTCAGGCCTTGTTTGACCCAATCATATCATTTGTGCCTCGAGGCGGGCCTCGTTTAACTCAACCACATTACTTGCGCCTCGAGTCGGTCCTCGTTTGACTCAACCATATCATTTACAACTCGAGTCAGGCCTCATTTGACTCAACCATATCATTTATGCTTCGAGTCGGGCCTCGTTTGAGTCAACCATATCTGTTGTGCCTCGAGTCGGCCCTCGTTTGACTCAACCATATTATTTGCGCCTCAAGTTGGGCCTTGTTTGACTCAACCATATCATTTGCGCCACGGGTCGGGCCTCGTTTGACTCAACATATCATTTGCGCCTCGAGTTGGGCCTCATTTGGCTCAACCATATCAAATGTGCCTCAAGGCAGGCCTCGTTTGACTCAACTATATTATTTGCGCCTCGAGTCGGGCCTCGTTTTACACAATCATATCATTTGCGCCTCGGGTTGGGCCTCGTTTGACTTAACCACATCATTTGCGCCTTAGGTTGAGCCTCGTTTGACTCAACCATGACATTTGCGCCTCGAGTCAGGCCTCATTTGACTCAACCATATCATTTGCGGCTCGACTCGGGCCTCATTTGACTCAACCATATCATTTACGCCTCGAGTCAAACCTCATTTGACTCAACCATATTAGTTGCGCCTTGAGTCGGGACTCGTTTGGCTCAACCATATCAGTTGTGGCTCGACTCGGGCCTCGTTTGACTCAACCATATCATTTACGCCTCGAGTCGGACCTCGTTTGACTCAACCATATCAGTTGCGCCTCGAGTCGGGACTCGTTTGACTCAACCATATCAGTTGTGGCTCGAGTCAGGCCTCGTTGACTCAACCATATTATTTGCGCCTCAAGTCAGACCTCGTTTGTCTCAACCATATCAAATGTGCCTCGAGTCGGGTCTCGTTTGACTCAACCACATTAGTTGTGCCTCGAGCCGTGTCTCGTTTGACCTAACCAAATCGTTTGTGCATCGAGTCGTACCTCGTTTGACTCAACCATATCGTTGTGCCTCGAGTCGGGCCTCGTTTGACTCAACCATATTAGTTGTGCCTCGAGTCAGGACTCGTTTGACTCAGCCATATCAGTTGCCCCTCGAGTCTGGCCTTGTTTGACTCAACCATATCATTTGCGGCTCGAGTCGGGCCTCGTTTAACTCAACCTATCAGTTGTGCCTCAAGTTGGGCCTAGTTTGACTCAACCATATCAGTTGTGCCTCGAGCCGGGCCTCGTTTGACTAAACTATATCAGTTGCGCCTCGAGTCGGGCATCGATTGACACAACCATATCATTTGTGCTTCAAGTCGAGCATCGTTTGGCTCAACCATATCATTTGTACCTTGAGTCAGGCTTCGTTTGATTCAACCATATCATTTTTGCCTCGAGTCGGGCCTCGTTTGACACAACCATATCATTTGCTCCTCGAGTCGGGACTCATTTGACTCAACCATATCAATTATGGCTCGAGTCAGGCCTCGTTTGACTCAACCATATCAAATGTGCCTTGAGGCGGGCCTCGTTTGACTCAACCATATTATTTGCACCTCGAGTCAGGCCTCGTTTGACCTAACCATATCATTTGTACCTCGAGTCATGCCTTGTTTTACACAATCATATCATTTGTGCCTCGAGTCAGGCCTCGTTTGACTCAACCATATTATTTGTGCCTCGAGTCGGGCCTCGCTTGACATAATCATATCATTTGCGTCTCGAGGCGTGCCTTGTTTGACTCAACCATATTATTTGTGCCTCGAGTCAGGCCTCGTTTGACTCAACCACATCATTTGCGCCTTGGGTCGGGCCTCGTTTGACTCAACCATATCATTTGCACCTCGCGTCGGGCCTCATTTGACTCAACCATTTCATTTGCGTCTCGAGTCAGGCCTCGTTTGACTCAACCATATCATTTGCGCCTCGAGTCGGACCTCATTTGACTCAACCATATCATTTGTGCCTCGAGTCGGGACTTGTTTGACTTAACCATATCAGTTGTGGCTTGAGTCGAGCCTCGTTTGACTTAACCATATTATTTGCTCCTATAGTCGGGCCTTGTTTGACCCAATCATATCATTTGCGCCTCAAGTCGGGCCTCATTTGACTCAACCACATCATTTGGGCCTCCGGTCGGGCCTCGTTTGACTCAACCATATCATTTGCGCCTCGAGTCGGGTCTCGTTTGACTCAACCATATCAAATGTGCCTCGAGTCGGGCCTCGTTTGACTCAACCACATGAATTGTGCCTCGAGTCGTGCCTCGTTTGACTTAACCAAATCATTTGCGCTTCAAGTCGGGCCTCATTTGACTCAACCATATCCGTTGTGCCTCGAGTCGAGCCTCGTTTGACTTAACTATATTAGCTGTGCCTCGAGTCAGGACTCATTTGACTCAACCATATCAGTTGCGCCTCGAGTCCAGCCTCGTTTGACTTAACCATATCATTTTTGGCACGAGTCGGGCCTCGTTTAACTTAACCATATCAGTTATGCCTCGAGTTGGGCCTCGTTTGACTCAACCATATCAGTTGTGCCTTGAGTTGGGACTTGTTTGACTCAACCGTCTTAGTTGTGGCTAGAGTCGAGACTCGTTGGACTCAACCATATTATTTGTGCCTCGAGTTGAGCCTCGTTTGACACAATAATATCATTTGCGCCTCGAGTCAGGCCTCGTTTGACTCAACTATATCATTTGCGCCTCGGGTCGGGCCTCATTTGACTCAACCATATAATTTGTGGCTCGAGTCGGGCCTCGTTTGACTCAACCATATCATTTGCGCCTTGAGTTGGGTCTCGTTTGATTCAACCATATCATTTGCACCTCAAGTCGGGCCTCGTTTGACTAAACCATATCATTTACACTTCGAGTTGGGCCTCGTTTGACTAACCATATCTGTTGTGCCTCGAGTCGGGCCTTGTTTGACTAACCATATCAGTTGTGCCTCGAGTCGAGACATATTTGCCTCAACCATATTACTTGTGCCTTGATTCAGGCCTCGTTTGTCACAATCATATCATTTGTGCCTCGAGTTGGGCCTTGTTTGACTCAACCATAACTGTTGTTCCTCGAGTCGGGTCTTGTTTGACTCAACCATATCATTTGTGCATTGAGACGGGCCTCGTTTGACGCAACCATATCATTTGTAGCTCGAGTCGAGCCTCGTTTGACACAATCATATCATTTGTGCCTCGAGTCGGGTCTCATTTGACTCAACCATATCATTTGCGCCTCGAGTTAGGCCTCGTTTAACTTACCTTTAAAATTTGCGCCTCGAGTCAGTCCTCGTTTGACTCAACCATATCAAATGTGCTTCGAGTCAGCCCTCATTTGACTCAACCACATTAGTTGTGCCTCGAGTCGTGCCTCGTTTGACTTAACCAAATCATTTGCGCTTCAACGTGGGCCTCATTTGACTCAACCATATCCGTTGTACCTTGAGTCGGGCCTCGTTTGACTCAACCATATCAGTTGTTCCTTGAGTCAGGACTTGTTTGACTCAACCATATCAGTTGTGGCTCGTGTCGGGCCTCGTTTGACTTATCCATATTATTTGCTCCTTGAGTTAGGCCTTGTTTGACCCAATCATATCATTTGCGCCTTGAGGTGGGCCTCGTTTGACTCAACCATATCATTTGCGCCTTGAGTCGGGCCTCATTTGACTCAACCATATCATTTGTGCTTTGAGTCGGGCCTTATTTGACTCAATCATATCTGTTGTGCCTCGAGTCGAGTCTTGTTTGACGTAACCATATCAGTTGTTCCTCGAGTCGGGACTCATTTGACTCAACCATATCAGTTGTGGCTCGTGTTGGGCCTCGTTTGACTTGACCATATTATTTGCTCCTCGAGTCGGGCCTTGTTTGACCCAATCATATCATTTGCGCCTCGAGTCTGGCCTCGTTTGACTCAACCATATCATTTGCACCTCGAGTCGGGTCTCGTTTGACTCAACCATATCATTTGCACCTCGAGTCAAGCCTCGTTTAACTTACCTTTATAATTTGCGCCTCGAGCCAGCCCTCGTTTGACACAACCATATCATTTGCATCTTGAGTCGAGGCGTGTTTCACTCAACCATATCTTTTGTACCTCGAGTCGGGCCTCAATTGTCTTACCCTTATAATTTGTGCGTCGAGTTGGGCCTCGTTTGACTCAACCATATCTTTTGTTCCTCGAGTCAGGACCCGTTTGATGCAACCATATCATTTGCGCCTCGAGTCGGGTCTCGTTTGACTCAACCATATCATTTGCGCCTCGAGTCAGGCCTCGTTTAACTTACCTTTAGAGTTTGCACCTCGAGTCAGGCCTCGTTTAACTTACCTTTATAATTTGTGCCTCGAGTCAGTCCTCGTTTGACTCAACCATATCAAATGTGCCTCGAGTTGGGCCTCGTTTGACTCAACCACATCAGTTATGCCTCGAGTTGAGCCTCGTTTGACTCAACCATATTAGTTGTGCCTCGAGTCAGGACTCATTTGACTCAACCAATCAGTTGCGCCTCGAGTCCAGCCTCGTCTGAGTCAACCATATCATTTTTGCCTCTAGTCGGGCCTCGTTTAACTCAACATATTAGTTGTGCCTCAAGTAGGGCCTCGTTTGACTCAACCGTATCAGTTGTGCCTCGAGTCAGGACTCGTTTGACTCAACCGTCTCAGTTGTGCCTTGAGTCGGGACTCGTTTGACTCAACTGTCTTAGTTGTGGCTCGAGTTGGGCCTCGTTTGACTCAACCATATTATTTGTGCCTAGAGTCGAGCCTCATTTGACATAATCATATCATTTGCGCCTAAAGGCAGGCCTCATTTGAGTCAACCATATTATTTACGCCTCAAGTTAGGCCTCGTTTGACTCAACCATATCATTTGCGCCTCAGGTCGGTCCTCGTTTGACTCAACCATATAATTTGTGCCTCGAGTCGGGCCTCATTTGATGCAACCATATCATTTGCGCCTCGAGTTGGTTCTTGTTTGACTCAACCATATCATTTGCGCCTTAAGTTGGGCCTCGTTTGACTCAACCATATCAAATGTGCCTCGAGTCAGGCCTCGTTTGACTCAACCACATCAGTTGTGCCTTGAGTCAGGCCTCATTTGACTAACCATATCAGTTATACCTCGAGTCGAGACACGTTTGCCTGAACCATATAAGTTGTGCCTCGAGTCAGGCCTCATTTGTCATAATCATATCATTTGTGCCTCGATCGGACCTTGTTTGACTCAACCATATCAGTTGTGCCTCGAGTCGGGTCTCGTTTGACTCAACCATATCATTTGCGCATCGAGATGGGCCTCGTTTGACACAACCATATCATTTATTTCTCGAGTCAGGCCTCGTTTGACACAATCATATCATTTATGACTCAGATTGGGCCTCGTTTGACTCAACCGTATCAGTTGCGCCTCGAGTTGGGTCTCGTTTAACTCAACCATATCATTTGCGCCTCAAGTTGGGCCTCGTTTGACTTAACCATATCAAATGTGCCTCGAGTCGGGCCTCGTTTGACTCAACCACATCAGTTGTGCCTTGAGTCGGGCCTCGTTTGACTCAACCATATCATTTGCGCCTCAAGTTGGGCCTCATTTGACTTAACCATATCAAATGTGCCTTGAGTCGAGCCTCGTTTGACTCAACCATATCTGTTGTGTCTCGAGTCGGGCCTCGTTTGACTAACCATATCAGTTGTGCCTCAAGTCGAGACACGTTTGCCTGAACCATATCAATTGTGCCTCGAGTCAGGTCTCATTTGTCACAATCATATCATTTGTGCCTCGAGTCGGGCCTTATTTGACTAAACCATATCGGTTGTGCCTCGAGTCGGGTCTCATTTGACTCAACCATATCATTTGCGCATCGAGACGGGCCTCGTTTGACACAACCATATCATTTGTTCCTCGAGTCGGGCCTCATTTGACACATATCATTTACGCCTCGGATCGGGCCTCGTTTGATTCAACCATATCAGTTGTGACTGAAGTCGGGCCTCGTTTAACTCAACCATATCATTTGCGCCTCGAGTCAGGTGTCGTTTGACATAATCATATCATTTGCAACTCGAGACGAGCCTCGTTTGACCCAACCATATCAGTTGTGCCTCGAGTCAGGCAGTGTTTGACACAACCATATCTTTTGCGCCTCGAGTCGGGCCTCATTTGATACAACCATATCATTTGTGCCTCGAATCATGCCTCGTTTGACTTAATAATATCATTTGTATCTCGAGTTGGGCCTCGTTTGACTCAACCATATTATTTGTGCCACGAGTCGGGCCTCGTTTGATACAATCATATCATTTACACCTCGATGCGGACCTCGTTTAACTCAACCATATTATTTGTGCCATGAGTCGGGCCTCGTTTGACTCAACCATATCATTTGCAGCTCGGGTCGGGCCTCGTTTAACTCAATCATATCATTTGGGCCTCAAGTCGAGCCTCTTTTGACTTAGCCATATAATTTGTGCCTCGAGTTAGGCCTCGTTTGACTTAACCATATCATTTGCACCTCGAGTCAGGCCTCGTTTGACTTACCTTTATAATTTGTGCCTCGAGTTAGGCCTCGTTTGACTCAACGATATCAAATGTGCCTCGAGTTGTGCCTCGTTTGACTTGGCCAAATCATTTGCGCTTCGAGTTGGGCCTCGTTTGACTCAACCATATCTGTTGTGCCTGGAGTAAGGCCTCATTTGACCCAACCTTATCATTTACGCTTCGAGTCGGCCCTCGTTTGGCTAACCATATCTATTGTGCCTCGAGTCGGCCTCGTTTGTCTAACCATATCAGTTGTGCCTCGAGTCGGGACACGTTTGACTCAACCATATCAGTTCAGCCTCGAGTTGGGCCTCATTTCACTTAACCATATCATTTGCGCCTCGAGTCGGTCCTCGTTTGACATAATCATATCATTTGCGCCTCAAGTTGGGCCTCGTTTGACTCAACCATATCTGTTGTGCCTCGAGTCGGGCCTCGTTTGACTAACCATATCAGTTGTGCCTCGAGTTGGGACACGTTTGACTCAACCACATCAACTGTGCCTCGAGTCGGGCCTCGTTTGACTCAACCATATCATTTGTGCCTCGAGTTAGGCCTCGTTTGACTCAATAATATCATTTGTACCTTGAGTCGGGTCTCGTTTGATTGAGCCATATCATTTGTGCCTCGAGTCGGGCATCGTTTGACTCAACCATATCAATTGTGCCTTGAGTTGGTACTCGTTTGACACAACAATATCATTTGCGTCTCGAGTAGAGCAGCGTTTGACTCAACCATATCTTTTGTACCTCGAGTCGGGCCTCATTTGACTTACCCTTATAATTTACGCATTGAGTTGGGCCTCATTTGACTCAACCATATCATTTATTCCTCGAGTCGGGACCTATTTGATTCAACCATATCATTTGCGCCTCGAGTCGGGCCCCGTTTGACACAACCATATCATTTACGCCTCATGTCGGGCCTCGTTTTACACAATCATATCATTTACACCTCGAGGCGATACTCGTTTGACTCAACCATATTATTTGCGCCTCGAGTCGGGCCTCGTTTGACTCAACCATATCATTTGCGCCTCGAGTTGGACCTCGTTTGACTTATATTTATAATTTGTGCCTCGAGTTTGGCCTCGTTTGACTCAACCATATAAAATGTGACTCGAGTCAAGCCTCACTTGACTCAACCACATCAGTTGTGCCTCAAGTCGTGCCTCATTTTACTTAACCAAATCATTTGCGCTTCGAGTTGGGACTCGTTTGACTCAACCATATCTGTTGTGCCTCGAGTTGGCCCTCATTTGACTCAATCATAATAGTTAGGCCTCGAGTCGGGACTCCTTTAACTCAACCATATCATTTACGCCTCGAGTCGGGCCTTGATTGACACAACCATATCATTTGCACCTCTAGTCGGGCCTCGTTTGACTCAACCATATCATTTGTACCTCGAGTCGGCCCTCGTTTGACTCAACCATATGATTTGTTCCTCAAGTCGGGCCTTGTTTGACATAACCATATCATTTACGCCTCGAGTCGGGCCTCGTTTGACTTACCCTTACAATTTGTACCTCGAGTCGCGCCTCGTTTCACTCAACCATATCATTTGCGCCTCGAGTCGGGCCTAGCTTGGCTCAACCATATCATTTGCACCTTCAGTTGGGCCATGTTTGACTCAACCATATCCAATGTGCCTCGAGTCGAATGTCTTTGACTCAACCACATCAGTTGTGCCTCGAGTAGGGACTCATTTGACTCAATCATATCATTTGTGCTTCGAGTGGGGCCTCGTTTGACACAACCATATCAGTTGTGGCTCAAGTCGGGCCTCGTTTGACTCAACCATATTATTTGCACCTCGAGTTGGGCCTCGCTTGACATAATCATATCATTTGTGCCTCGAGGTATGCCTCATTTGACTTAACCATATTATTTGTGCCTCGAGTCGGGCCTCGTTTGACTCAACCACATCATTTACACCTCGGGTCGGGCCTCGTTTGACTCAACCATATCATTTGCGCCTCGAGTCGGGCCTCATTTGACTCAACCATATCATTTGTGGCTCGAGTCGGGCCTCGTTTGACTCAACCATATCATTTGCGCCTCGAGTTGGGCCTCATTTTAGTCAACCATATCATTTGTGCCTCGAGTCGAGATTCGTTTGACTCAACCATATAAGTTGTGGCTCGAGTCAGGCCTCGTTTGACTCAACCATATTATTTGCGCCTCGAGTCAGGCCTCGTTTGACTCAACCACATCAGTTGTGCCTCGAGTCGTGTCTCGTTTGACTTAACCAAATCATTTGCGCTTCGAGTCGGGTCTTGTTTAATTCAACCATATTCGTTGTGCCTCGAGTCGGGCCTCATTTGACTCAACCATATTAGTTGTGCCTCGAGTCGGGACTCGTTTGATGTAGCCATATCAGTTGCGCCTCGAGTCTGGCCTCGTTTCACTCAACCATATCATTTGCGCCTCGAGTCGGGCCTCGTTTAACTAAACCATATCAGTTGTGCCTCGAGTTGGGCCTAGTTTGACTCAACCATATTAGTTGTGCCTCGAGTCGGGACTCGTTTGACTCAACCATATCATTTGCGCCTCGAGTCGGGCATCGATTGACACAGCCATATCATTTGTGTCTCGAGGCACGCCTCGTTTGACTCAACCATATTATTTGCACCTCGAGTCGGGACTCATTTGACTCAACCATATCAGTTGTGGCTCGAGTCGGGCCTCGTTTGACTCAACCATATTATTTGCGCCTCGAGTCAGGCCTTGTTTGACTAAACCATATCATTTGCGCCTTGAGTCGGGCATCGATTGACACAACCATATCATTTGTGCCTCAAGTTGAGCATCATTTGACTCAACCATATCATTTGCACCTCGAGTCGGGCCTCCTTTGATTCAATCATATCATTTGCGCCTTGAGTCGGGCCTCGTTTGACTCAACCATATCATTTGCACTTTGAGTCAGGCCTCGTTTGACTTACCCTTATAATTTGTGCCTCGAGTCACTCCTCGTTTGACTCAACCATATCAAATGTGCCTCGAGTCAGGCCTTCTTTTACCCAACCATATAATTTGCACTTCGAGTCGGGCCTCGTTTGACTCAAACGTAACTGTTGTGCTTCATGTTGAGCCTCGTTTGACTAACCATATCGGTTGTGCCTCAAGTCGGGGCACGTTTGACTCAACCATATCATTTGTGCCTCGAGTCGGGCCTCGTTTGACACAATCATATTATTTGAGCCTCGGATCGGGCCTCGTTTGACTCAACCATATCAATTGTGCCTCGAGTCGGGCCTTGTTTGACACAACCATATTAGTTGTGCCTCGAGTCGGGACTCGTTTGATGTAACCATATCAGTTGCGCCTCGAGTCTGGCCTCGTTTCACTCAACCATATCATTTGCGCCTCAAGTCGGGCCTCGTTTAACTAAACCATATCAGTTGTGCCTCGAGTTGGGCCTAGTTTGACTCAACCATATTAGTTGTGCCTTGAGTTGGGACTCGTTTGACTAAACCATATCATTTGCGCCTCGAGTCGGGCATCGATTGACACAGCCATATCATTTGTGTCTCGAGGCACGCCTCGTTTGACTCAACCATATTATTTGCACCTCGAGTCGGGACTCGTTTGACTCAACCATATCAGTTGTGGCTCGAGTCGGGCCTCGTTTGACTCAACCATATTATTTGCACCTCGAGTCAGGCCTCGTTTGACTAAACCATATCATTTGCGCCTTGAGTCGGGCATCGATTGACACAACCATATCATTTGTGCCTCAAGTCGAGCATCTTTTGACTCAACCATATCATTTGCACCTCGAGTCGGGCCTCCTTTGATTCAATCATATCATTTGCGCCTTGAGTCGGGCCTCGTTTGACTCAACCATATCATTTGCACGTTGAGTCAGGCCTCGTTTGACTTACCCTTATAATTTGTGCCTCGAGTCACGCCTCGTTTGACTCAACCATATCAAATGTGCCTCAAGTCGGGCCTTGTTTTACCCAACCATATAATTTGCACTTCGAGTCGGGCCTCGTTTGACTCAAACGTAACTGTTGTGCTTCATGTTGAGCCTCGTTTGACTAACCATATCGGTTGTGCCTCAAGTCGGGGCATGTTTGACTCAACCATATCATTTGTGCCTCGAGTCGGGCCTCGTTTGACACAATCATATTATTTGAACCTCGGATCGGGCCTCGTTTGACTCAACCATATCAGTTGTGCCTCGAGTCGGGCCTTGTTTGACACAACCACATCGGTTGTGCCTCGAGTCAGGCCCGTTTGACTTAGCCATATCATTTGCGCCTTGAGACGGGCCCCGTTTGGCTTAACCATATCAATTGCACCTCGAGTCGGGCATCGTTTGACACAACCATATCATTTGTGCCTTGAGTCGGCCCTCATTTGACACAATCATATCATTTGCGCCTCGAGTCAGCCCTCGTTTTACTCCACCATATTTGTTGTGCCTCGAGTCGGGCCTCGTTTGACTCAACCATATCATTTGCGCATCAAGTCGGGCCTCGTTTGACACAATCATATTATTTGTTCCTCGGATTGGGCTTCGTTTGTCTAAACCATATCAGTTGTGCCTCGAGTCGGGCCTCGTTTGACACAACCATATAATTTGTGCCCTGAGTCAGGCCCCGTTTGACTCAGCCATATCATTTGTGCCTTGAGACGGGCCCCGTTTGACTCAACCATTTCAATTGCGGCTCGAGTCGGGCATCGTTTCACATAACCATATCATTTGCACATCAGGTCGGGCCACGTTTGACTCAACCAAATCATTTGTAACTCTCGAGTCGGGTCTCGTTTGGCTTACCCTTATAATTTGCGCCTTGAGTCTGGCCTCGTTTGACTTAATCATATCAAATGTGCCTTGAGTCGGGCCCCATTTGACTCAACCACATCGGTTGTGCCTTGAGTTGGGACTCGTTTGACTCAACCATATCAGTTGTGCCTCAAGTCGGGCCTCGTTTGACATAATCATATCATTTGCGCCTCGAATCGGGCCTCATTTGACTCCACCATATCAGTTGGGCCTCAAGTCGGGCCTCATTTGACTCTACCATATCATTTCCGTGTCAAGGTGGGCCTCGTTTGACCTAACCATATCATTTGTGCCTCGAGTCGGGCCTCGTTTGACACAATCATATTATTTGTGCCTCGGATCGGGCCTCGTTTGACTCAACCATATCAGTTGTGCCTTGAGTCAGGCCTTGTTTGACACAACCATATAACTTGTGCCTCGAGTCAGGCCCCGTTTGACTCAGCCATATCATTTACGCCTTGAGACAAGCCCCGTTCGACTCAACCATATCAATTGCACCTCGGGTCGGGTATCGTTTGACACAACCATATCATTTGTGCCTGGAGTCAGCCCTCATTTGACACAATCATATCATTTGCGCCTCGAGTCGGGCCTTGTTTGACTCCACCATATCTGTTGTGCCACGAGTTGGGCCTCGTTTGACTCAACCATATCATTTGCGCGTCAAGTCGGGCCTCGTTTGACACAACCATATCATTTGTACCTCTACTCGGGCCTTGTTTGACACAATCATATTATTTGTACCTCAGATCGTGCCTCGTTTGACTCAACCATATCAGTTGTGCCTTGAGTCCGGCCTCGTTTGACACAATCATATAATTTGTGCCCTGAGTCAGGCCCCGTCTGACTCAGCCATATCAGTTACGCCTTGAGACGAGCCCCGTTTGACTCAACCATATCAATTGCGCCTTGAGTCAGGCATTGTTTGACACAACCATATCTTTTGCGCCTCAGGTCGGGCCACGTTTGACTCAACCATATCATTTGTAACTCTTGAGTTGGGCCTCGTTTGGCTTACCCTTATAATTTGTGCCTTGAGTCAGGCCTCGTTTGACTCAACCATATCAAATGTACCTTGAGTCGGGCCTCGTTTGACTCAACCACATCGGTTGTGCCTCGAGTTGGGACTCATTTGACTCAACCATATTAGTTGTGCCTCGAGTCGGGCCCCGTTTGACTCAACCATATCATTTGCGCCTTGAGTCGAGCCTCGTTTGACTCAACCATATCAGTTGCGCCTCGAGTTAGGCCTCATTTCACTCAACCATATCATTTTCGCCATGGGTCGGGCCTCATTTAACACAACCATATCATTTGTACCTCAAGTCGGGCCTCGTTTGATTTAACCTTATAATTTGCACCTCGAGTCAGGCATCATTTGACACAACCATATCATTTGTGCCTTGAGTCGACCCTCGTTTGACACAACCATATCATTTTTTCCTCGAGTCTGGCCTCGTTTAACTCAACCATATCAGTTGTGCCTCGAGTTGGGCCTCATTTGACTCAACCATATCAGTTGTGCCTCGAGTCGGGACTCGTTTGACTAAACCATATCATTTGCGCCTCGAGTCGGGCATCGATTGACATGACCATATCATTTGTGCCTCGAGTCGAGCCTTATTTGACTCAACCATATCATTTGTTCCTCAAGTCGGGCCTCGTTTGATTCAACCATATCATTTGCACCTCGAGTCGGGCCTCGTTTGAGTTAACCATATCATTTGCGCCTCGAGTTAGGTCTAATTTGACTTACCCTTATAATTTGCACCTCGAGTCAGTCCTTGTTTGACTCAACCATATCAAATGTGCCTTGAGTTGGGCCTTCTTTGACATAACCATATAATTTGCACTTTGAGTTGGGCCTCGTTTGACTCAACCATATGATTTGCGCCTCGAGTCGGGCCTCGCTTTAACCATATTATTTGCGCCATGAGTCGGGCCTCGTTTGACTCAACCACATCATTTGCGCCTTGGGTCGGGCCTCGTTTGACTCAACCATATCATTTGCGGCTCGAGTCGAGCCTTGTTTGACTCAACGATATCATTTGCGCCTCGGGTCGGTCCTCGTTTGACTCAACAATATCATTTGCACCTCGAGTCGGACCTCGTTTGACTTACGTTTATAATTTGTGCCTCGAGTTAGGCCTTGTTTGACTCAACCAAATCAAATGTGACTCGAGTCGAGTCTCATTTGACTCAACCACATCAGTTGTGCCTCGAGTCATTCCTCATTTTTCTTAACCAAATCATTTGCGCTTCGAGTCGGGACTCGTTTGACTCAACCATATCTGTTGTGCCTCAAGTTGGGCCTCATTCGACTCAATCATATTAGTTGTGCCTCAAGTCGGGACTCGTTTGACTCAACCATATCATTTGCGCCTCGAGTCGGGTCTCGATTGACACAACCATATCATTTCCACCACTAGTCGGGCCTCGTTTGACTCAACCATATCATTTGTACCTCGAGTCGGGCCTTGTTTGACTTAACCATATGATTTGTTCCTTAAGTCGAGCCCCGTTTGACTCAACCATATCATTTGTGCCTCGAGGCAGGCCTTGTTTGACACAACCATATCATTTGCGTCTCGAGTTGGGCCTCGTTTGACTTACCCTTACAATTTGCATCTCGAGTCGGGCCTCATTTGACTCAACCATACCATTTGCGCATGGGGTCGAGCCTAGCTTGGCTCAACCATATCATTTGCGCCTCAAGTTGGGCCTTGTTTGTCTCAACCATATCAAATGTGCCTCGAGTCAAATGTTGTTTGACTCAATCACATCAGCTATGCCTCGAGTCAAGACTCATTTGACTTAACCATATCATTTGTGCTTTGAGTCGGGCCTCATTTGACTCAACCATATCAGTTGTTCCTCGAGTTGGGACTCGTTCGACTCAACCATATCAGTTGTAGCTCAAGTCGGGCCTCGTTTGACTCAACCATATTATTTGCGCCTCGAGTCGGGCCTCGCTTGAAACAATCATATCATTTGCGCTTCGAGGGGCACCTTGTTTGACTTAACCATATTATTTTTGCCTCGAGTCGGCCCTCGTTTGACTCAACCACATCATTTGCACCTCAAGTCGGGCCTCATTTGACTCAACCATATCATTTACGCCTCGAGTCGAGCCTCATTTGACTCAACCATATCATTTGCGGCTCGAGTCGATCCTCGTTTGACTCAACCATATCATTTGCGCCTCAAGTCGGGCCTTGTTTTACTCAACCATATCATTTGCGCCTAGAGTCGGGACTCATTTGACTCAACCATATCAGTTGTGGCTCGAGTCAGGCCTCATTTTACTCAACCATATTATTTGCGCCTCGAGTCAGGCCCCGTTTGTCTCAACCATGTCAAATTGGCCTCGAGTCGGGCCTTGTTTGACTCCACCACATCAGTTGTGCCTCGAGTTGTGTCTCGTTTGACTTAACCAAATCATTTGCGCTTCGAGTCGGGTGTCGTTTGATTCAACCATATCCGTTGTGCCTCGAGTCAGGCCTCGTTTGACTCAACCATATTAGTTGTGCATCGATTCGGGACTCGTTTGATTTAGCCATATCAATTGCGCCACGAGTCTAGCCTCGTTTGATCAACCATATCATTTGCGCCTCGAGTCAGGCCTCGTTTAACTCAACCATATCAGTTGTGCTTCGAGTTGGGCCTAGTTTGACTTAACCATATCAGTTGTGCCTCAAGTCGGGACTCGTTTGACTAAACCATATCATTTGCGCCTCGAGTCGGGCATTGATTGACACAACCATATCATTTGTGCCTTGAGTCGAGCATCGTTTGACTCAACCATATCATTTGTACCTCGAGTTGGGCCTAGTTTGACTCAACCATATCAGTTGTGCCTTGAGTCGGGACGCGTTTGACTAAACCATATCATTTGTGCCTCGAGTCGGGCATCGATTGACATAGCCATATCATTTGTGCCTCGAGGCCACCTCGTTTGACTCAACCATATTATTTGCGCCTCGAGTTGGTCCTCGTTTGACTCAACCACATCATTTGCGCCTCGGGTCAAGCCTCATTTGACTGAACCATATCATTTGCGCCTCGAGTAAGGCCTCATTTGACTCAACCATATTATTTGTGGCTAGGGTTGGGCCTCGTTTGACTCAACCATATCATTTGTGCCTCGAGTCGGGCCTCATTTGACTCAACCATATCATTTGCGCCTTGAGTCAGGCCTCGTTTGACTCAACCATATCAAATGTGCCTCGAGTCGGGCCTCGTTTGACTCAACCACATCAGTTGTGCCTCGAGTCGTGTCTCATTTGACTTAACCAAATCATTTGTGCTTCGAGACGGGCCTCGTTTGACTCAATCTTATTCGTTGTGCCTCGAGTTGGGCCTCGTTTGACTCAACCATATTAGTTGTGCCTCGAGTCGGGACTCGTTTGATGCAGCTATATCAGTTGGCCTTTGAGTCAGGCCTCGTTTGAATTAACCATATCATTTTCACCTCAAGTTAGGCCTCGTTTAACCCAACCGTATGAGTTGTGCCTCGAGTTGGGCCTAGTTTGACTCAACCATATCAGTTGTGCCTCGAGTCGGGACTCGTTTGACTAAACCATATCATTTGCGCCTCGAGTCGAGCATCGTTTGACACAACCATATCATTTGTGCCTCGAGTCGAGCGTTGTTTGACTCAACCATATCATTTGCACCTCGAGTCGGGCCTCGTTTGATTCAATCATATCATTTACGCCTCGAGTCGGGCCTCGTTTGACTCAACCATATCATTTGCGCCTCGAGTCGGGCCTCGTTTGACTTACCCTTATAATTTACGCCTAGAGTCAGGCCTCGTTTGACTCAACCATATCAAATGTGCCTCAAGTCGGGCCTTGTTTGACCCAACCTTATAATTTGCACTTCGAGTCGGGCCTCGTTTGACTCAGCCGTAACTGTTGTGCTTCATGTCGGGCCTCGTTTGACTAACCATATCGATTGTGCCTCAAGCCGAGGCACATTTAACTCAACCATATCAGTTGTGCCTCGAGTCGAGCCTCGTTTGACATAATCATATCATTTGCGCCTCGAGTCGGGCCTCGTTTGACACAATCATATTATTTGTGCCTCTGATCGGGCCTCGTTTGACTCAACCATATCAGTTATGCCTCGAGTCGAGCCTTGTTGGACACAACCACATTGGTTGTGCCTCGAGTCAGGCCCTGTTTGACTTAGCCATATCATTTGCGCCTTGAGATGGTCCCCATTTGGCTCAACCATATCAATTGCGCCTTGAGTTAGGCATTGTTTGACACAACCATATCATTTGTGCCTTGAGTCGGCCCTCGTTTGACACAATCATATCATTTGCTCCTCGAGTCAAGCCTCGTTTGACTCCACCATATCTGTTGTGCCTCGAGTCAGGCCTCGTTTGACACAACCATATCATTTGTACTTGTAGTTGGGCCTCGTTTGACACAATCATATTATTTGTATCTCGGATTGTGGCTCATTTGACTCAACTATATCAGTTGTGCCTCGAGTTGGGCCTCGTTTGACACAAACATATAATTTGTGCCCCGAGCAGGCCCCGTTTGACTCAGCCATATCATTTGTGCCTTGAGACAGGCCCCGTTTGACTCAACCATATCAATTATGCCTCGAGTCGGGCATCATTTGACATAACCATATCATTTGCGCCTCAGGTCGGGCCACGTTTGACTCATCCATATCATTTGTAACTCTTGAGTCGGGCCTCGTTTGGCTTACCCTTATAATTTGCGCCTCGAGTCTGGCCTCGTTTGACTCAACCATATCAAATGTGCCTTGAGTCGGGCTTGTTTCACCCAACCATATAATTTGCGCTTCGAGTCGGGCCCCATTTGACTCAACCATAACTGTTGTGCTTTATGTCGGGCCTCGTTTGACTAACCATATCGGTTATGCCTCAAGTTGGGACACGTTTGACTTAACCATATGAGTTGTGCCTCGAGTCGGGCCTCGTTTGACATAATCATATCAATTGCGCCTCGAGTCGAGCATCGTTTGACACAACCATATCATTTGTTCCTTGAGTCAGCCCTCGTTTGACACAATCATATCATTTGCGCCTCGAGTCGGGCCTCGTTTGACTCCACCATATCTGTTGTGCCTCAAGTCGGGCCTCGTTTGACTTAACCGTATCATTTGCGCGTCAAGTTAGGCCTCGTTTGACACAACCATATCATTTGTACCTCTTGTCGGGCCTCGTTTGACACAATCATATTATTAGTACCTCAGATCGAGCCTCGTTTGACTCAACCATATCAGTTGTGCCTCGAGTTAGGCCATGTTTGACTCAATAATATCATTTGTACCTTGAGTCGGGCCTCGTTTGATTGAGCCATATCATTTGTGCCTCGAGTTGGGCCTGGTTTGACTCAACCATATCAATTGCGCCTCGAGTCAGGCACCGTTTGACTCAACCATATCAATTGTGCCTTTAGTCGGTCCTCGTTTGACTCAACCATATCATTTGCGTCTCGAGTCGGGCCTCATTTGACTTACCCTTATAATTTGCGCGTCGAGTCGGGCCTCGTTTGACTCAACCATATCATTTGTTCCCCGAGTCAGGACCCATTTGATTCAACCATATTATTTGCGCCTCGAGTCGGGCCCCGTTTGACATAACCATATCATTTGTGCCTCGAGTCGAGCCTCATTTTACCCAATCATATCATTTGTGCCTCGAGGCGGGCCTCGTTTGACTCAACCATATTATTTGCGCCTCGAGTCGGGCCTCGTTTGACTCAACCATATCATTTGCGCCTCGAGTCGGGCCTCGTTTGACTCAACAATATCGTTTGTGCCTCGGGTCGGACCTTGTTTGACTTACGTTTATAATTTGTGCCTCAAGTTAGGCCTCGTTTGACTCAACCATATCAAATGTGACTCGAGTCGAGCCTTATTTGACTCCACCACATAAGTTGTGCCTCGAGTCATCCTCATTTTACTTAACCAAATCATTTGCGCTTCGAGTCGGGACTCGTTTGACTCAACCATATCTGTTGTACCTTGAGTCGGCCCTCATTTGACTCAATCATATTAGTTGTGCCTCAAGTCGGGACTCGTTTGACTCAACCATATCATTTGCACCTCGAGTCGGGCCTCGATTGACACAACCATATATTTGCACCTCTAGTGGGGCATCGTTTGACTCAACCATATCATTTGTACCTCAAGTCAGGCCTCGTTTGACTCAACCATATGATTTGTTCCTCGAGTCGGGTCCTGTTTGACCCAACCATATCATTTGCGCCTTGAGTCAGGCCTTGTTTGACACAACCATATCATTTGCGCCTCGAGTGAGGCCTCGTTTGACTTACCCTTACAATTTGCACCTCGAGTTGGGCCTCGTTTGACTCAACTATACCATTTGCGCCTGGGGTCGAGCCTAGCTTGGCTTAACCATATCATTTACGCGTCGAGTCGGGCCTTATTTGACTCAACCATATCAAATGTGCCTCGAGTCGAATGTCGTTTGACTCAACCACATCAGTTGTGCCTCGAGTCGGGACTCATTTGACTCAACCATATCATTTGTGCTTCGAGTCGAGCCTCATTTGACTCAACCATATCAGTTGTTCCTCGAGTCGGGACTCGTTCGACTCAACCATATCAGTTGTGGCTCAAGTTGGGCCTCATTTGACTCAACCATATTACTTGCACCTCCAGTCGGGCCTCGCTTGACACAATCATATCATTTGCGCCTCGAGGTGCACCTCGTTTGACTTAACCATATTATTTGCGCCTTGAGTCGGGCCTCGTTTGGCTCAACTACGTCAGTTGCGCCTCGGGTCGGGCCTCGTTTGACTCAACCATATCATTTGTGCCTCGAGTCGGTCCTCATTTGACTCAACCATATCATTTGCGGCTCGAGTCGGGCCTTGTTTGACTCAACCATATCATTTCTGCCTCGAGTCGGGCCTCGTTTTACTTAACCATATCATTTACGCCTCGAGTCGAGACTCGTTTGACTCAACCATATCAGTTGTGGCTCGAGTTGGGCCTCGTTTGACTCAACCATACTATTTGCGCCTCGAGTCAGGCCTCATTTGTCTCAGCCATATCAAATGTGCCTCGAGTCGTGTCTCGTTTGACTTATCCAAATCATTTGCGCTTCGAGTCATGTCTCGTTTGACTTATCCAAATCATTTGCGCTTCGAGTCGGGCCTCGTTTGATTCAACCATATCCGTTGTGCCTCGAGTCGAGCCTCGTTTGACTCAACCATATTAGTTGTGCATCGATTCGAGACTCGTTTGATGTAGCCATATCAGTTGTGCCTAGAGTCTGGCCTTGTTTGACTCAACCATATCATTTGCGCCTCGAGTCGGGCCTCGTTTAACTCAGCCATATCAGTTGTGCCTTGAGTTGGGCCTAGTTTAACTCAACCATATCAGTTGTGCCTCGAGTCGGGACTCATTTGACTAAACCATATCATTTGCGCCTCGAGTCAGGCATCGATTCACACAACCATATCATTTGTGACTTGAGTCGAGCGTCATTTGACTCAACCATATCATTTGTACCTCAAGTTGGGCCTAGTTTGACTCAACCATATCAGTTGTGCCTCGAGTCGGGACTCGTTTGACTAAATCATATCATTTGCGCCTCAAGTCAGGCATTGATTGACACTGCCATATCATTTGTGCCTCGAGGCGCGCCTTGTTTGACTCAACCATATTATTTGCGCCTCGAGTCAGTCCTTGTTTGACTCAACCACATCATTTCCGCCTCGGGTCGGGTCTCATTTGACTGAACCATATCATTTGCGCCTCGAGTCGGGCCTCATTTGACTTAACCATATCATTTGCGGCTAGAGTCGGGCCTTATTTGACTCAACCATATCATTTGCGACTCGACCACATAAGTTGTGCCTCGAGTCGTGTCTCGTTTGACTTAACCAAATCATTTGCGCTTCGAGTCAGGCCTCGTTTGACTCAACCATATTAGTTGTGCCTCGAGTCGGGACTCGTTTGACGCAACCATATCAGTTGCGCCTCGAGTCTGGCCTCGTTTGACTCAATGATATCATTTGCGCCTTGAGTCAGGCCTTGTTCAACTAAACCATATTAGTTGTGCCTCGAGTTGGGCCTAGTTTGACTCAACCATATCAGTTGTGCCTCGAGTCAGGACTCGTTTGACTAAACCAAATCATTTGCGCCTCAAGTCAGGCATCGATTGACAATGCCATATCATTTGTGCCTCGAGGCGCACCTCATTTGACTTAACCATATTATTTGTGCCTCAAGTCGGTCCTCGTTTGACTCAACCACATCATTTGCGCCTCGGGTCGGGCCTCGTTTAACTCAACCTTATCATTTGCGCCTCACGTTGGGCCTCATTTGACTTAACCATATCATTTGCTGCTAGAGTTGGGCCTCGTTTGACTCAACCATATCATTTGCAACTCGACCACATCAGTTGTGCCTCGAGTCATGTCTGGTTTGACTTAACCAAATCATTTGCGCTTCGAGTCGGGCCTCGTTTGACTCAACCATATTAGTTGTGCCTCGAGTCGGGACTCGTTTGACGCAACCATATCAGTTGCACCTCGAGTCTGGCCTCGTTTGACTCAACGATATCATTTGCGCCTCGAGTCGGGCCTCGTTTAACTCAACCATATCAGCTGTGCCTCGAGTTGGGCCTAGTTTGACTCAACCATATCAGTTGTGCCTCGAGTCGGGACTCGTTTGTCTAAACCATATCATTTGCGCCTCGAGTTGGGCATCGATTGACGCAACCATATCATTTGTGCCTCGAGTCGAGCATCGTTTGACTTAACCATATCATTTGCACCTCGAGTCAGGCCTCGTTTGATTCAATCACATCATTTGCGCCTCGAGTCGGGCCTCGTTTGACACAACCATATCATTTACGTCTCGAGTCGAGGCGCGTTTGACTCAACCATATCTTTTGTAGCTCGAGTCAGGCCTCATTTGACTTACCCTTATAATTTGCACATTGAGTCGGGCCTCGTTTGACTCAACCATATCATTTGTTCCCCAAGTCAGGACCCATTTGATTCAACCATATCATTTGCGCCTCGAGTTAGGCCCCGTTTGACATAACCATATCATTTGTGCCTCGAGTCGGGCCTCATTTTACACAATCATATCATTTGCGCCTCAAGGCGGGCCTCGTTTGACTCAACCATATTATTTGCGCCTCGAGTCGGGCCACGTTTGACTCAACCATATCATTTGCGCCTCGAGTCGGGCCTCGTTTGACTCAACAATATCGTTTGTGCCTCGGGTCGGACCTCGTTTGACTTACGTTTATAATTTGTGCCTCAAGTTAGGCCTCGTTTGACTCAACCATATCAAATGTGACTCGAGTCGAGCCTTATTTGACTCCACCACATAAGTTGTGCCTTGAGTCATCCTCATTTTACTTAACCAAATCATTTGCGCTTCGAGTCGGGACTCGTTTGACTCAACCATATCTGTTGTGCCTTGAGTCGGCCCTCATTTGACTCAATCATATTAGTTGTGCCTCAAGTCGGGACTCGTTTGACTCAACCATATCATTTGCACCTCGAGTCGGGCCTCGATTGACACAACCATATATTTGCACCTCTAGTGGGGCATCGTTTGACTCAACCATATCATTTGTACCTCAAGTCAGGCCTCGTTTCACTCAACCATATGATTTGTTCCTCGAGTCGGGTCCTGTTTGACCCAACCATATCATTTGCGCCTTGAGTCAGGCCTTGTTTGACACAACCATATCATTTGCGCCTCGAGTGAGGCCTCGTTTGACTTACCCTTACAATTTGCACCTCGAGTTGTGCCTCGTTTGACTCAACTATACCATTTACGCCTGGGGTCGAGCCTAGCTTGGCTTAACCATATCATTTACGCCTCGGGTCGGGCCTTGTTTTACTCAACCATATCAAATGTGCCTCGAGTCGAATGTCGTTTGACTCAACCACATCAGTTGTGCCTCGTGTCGGGACTCATTTGACTCAACCATATCATTTGTGCTTCGAGTCGAGCCTCATTTGACTCAACCATATCAGTTGTTCCTCGAGTCGGGACTCGTTCGACTCAACCATATCAGTTGTGGCTCATGTTAGGCCTCATTTGACTCAACCATATTACTTGCGCCTCGAGTCGGGCCTCGCTTGACACAATCATATCATTTGCGCCTCGAGGTGCACCTCGTTTGACTTAACCATATTATCTGCGCCTTGAGTCGGGCCTCGTTTGGCTCAACTACGTCAGTTGCGCCTCGGGTCGAGCCTCGTTTGACTCAACCATATCATTTGTGCCTCGAGTCGGTCCTCATTTGACTCAACCATATCATTTGCGGCTCGAGTCGGGCCTTGTTTGACTCAACCATATCATTTCTGCCTCGAGTCGGGCCTCGTTTTACTCAACCATATCATTTACGCCTCGAGTCGAGACTCGTTTGACTCAACCATATCAGTTGTGGCTCGAGTTGGGCCTCGTTTGACTCAACCATACTATTTGCGCCTCGAGTCAGGCCTCATTTGTCTCAGCCATATCAAATGTGCCTCGAGTCGTGTCTCGTTTGACTTATCCAAATCATTTGCGCCTCGAGTCGTGTCTCGTTTGACTTATCCAAATCATTTGCGATTCGAGTCGGGCCTCATTTGATTCAACCATATCCGTTGTGCCTCGAGTCGAGCCTCGTTTGACTCAACCATATTAGTTGTGCATCGATTCGAGACTCGTTTGATGTAGCCATATCAGTTGCGCCTAGAGTCTGGCCTTGTTTGACTCAACCATATCATTTGTGCCTCGAGTCAGGCCTCGTTTAACTCAGCCATATCAGTTGTGCCTTGAGTTGGGCCTAGTTTAACTCAACCATATCAGTTGTGCCTCGAGTCGGGACTCATTTGACTAAACCATATCATTTGCGCCTCGAGTCGGGCATTGATTCACACAACCATATCATTTGTGACTCGAGTCGAGCATCATTTGACTCAACCATATCATTTGTACCTCAAGTTGGGCCTAGTTTGACTCAACCATATCAGTTGTGCCTTGAGTCGGGACTCGTTTGACTAAACCATATCATTTGCGCCTCAAGTCAGGCATCGATTGACACTGCCATATCATTTGTGCCTCGAGGTGCGCCTCGTTTGACTCAACCATATTATTTGCGCCTCGAGTCGGTCCTCGTTTGACTCAACCACATCATTTCTGCCTCGGGTCGGGCCTCATTTGACTGAACCATATCATTTGCGCCTTGAGTCGGGCCTCATTTGACTTAACCATATCATTTGCGGCTAGAGTCGGGCCTTATTTGACTCAACCATATCATTTGCGACTCGACCACATAAGTTTTGCCTCGAGTCGTGTCTCGTTTGACTTAACCAAATCATTTGCGCTTCGAGTCAGGCCTCGTTTGACTCAACCATATTAGTTATGCCTCGAGTCTGGCCTCGTTTGACTCAATGATATCATTTGCGCCCTGAGTCGGGCCTTGTTCAACTAAACCATATTAGTTGTGCCTCGAGTTGGGCCTAGTTTGACTCAACCATATCAGTTGTGCCTCGAGTCGGGACTTGTTTGACTAAACCAAATCATTTGTGCCTCGAGTCAGCATCGATTGACACTGCCATATCATTTGTGCCTCAAGGCGCACCTCATTTGACTTAACCATATTATTTGTGCCTCAAGTCGGTCCTCGTTTGACTCAACCACATCATTTGCGCCTCGGGTCGGGCCTCGTTTAACTCAACCTTATCATTTGCGCCTCACGTCGGGCCTCATTTGACTTAACCATATCATTTGCTGGTGGAGTTGGGCCTCGTTTGACTCAACCATATCATTTGTAACTCGACCACATCAGTTGTGCCTCGAGTCATGTCTGGTTTGACTTAACCAAATCATTTGCGCTTCGAGTCGGGCCTCGTTTGACTCAACCATATTAGTTGTGCCTCGAGTCGGGACTCGTTTGACGCAACCATATCAGTTGCACCTCGAGTCTGGCCTCGTTTGACTCAACGATATCATTTGCGCCTTGAGTTGGGCCTCGTTTAACTTAACCATATCAGTTGTGCCTCGAGTTGGGCCTAGTTTGACTCAACCATATCAGTTGTGCCTTGAGTCAGGACTCGTTTGTCTAAACCATATCATTTGCGCCTCGAGTTGGGCATCGATTGACGCAACCATATCATTTGTGCCTCGAGTCAAGCATCGTTTGACTTAACCATATCATTTGCACCTCGAGTCGGGCCTCGTTTGACACAACCATATCATTTGCGTCTCGAGTCGAGGTGCGTTTGACTAAACCATATCTTTTGTAGCTCGAGTCGGGCCTCATTTAACTTACCCTTATAATTTGCGCGTCGAGTTGGGCCTCGTTTGACTCAACCATATCATTTGTTCCCCGAGTCAGGACCCATTTGATTCAACCATATCATTTGCGCCTCGAGTCGGGCCCCGTTTGACATAACCATATCATTTGCGCCTCGAGTCGGGCCTCATTTTACCCAATCATATCATTTGTGCCTCGAGGCAGGCCTCGTTTGACTCAACCATATTATTTGCGCCTCGAGTCGGGCCTCGTTTGACTCAACCATATCATTTGCGCCTCGAGTCGGGCCTCGTTTGACTCAACAATATCGTTTGTGCCTCGGGTCAGACCTCGTTTGACTTATATTTATAATTTGTGCCTTAAGTTAGGCCTCGTTTGACTCAACCATATCAAATGTGACTCGAGTCGAGCCTTATTTGACTCCACCACATAAGTTGTGCCTCGAGTCATCCTCATTTTACTTAACCAAATCATTTGCGCTTCGAGTCGGGACTCGTTTGACTCAACCATATCTGTTGTGCCTTGAGTCAGCCCTCATTTGACTCAATCATATTAGTTGTGCCTCAAGTCGGGACTCGTTTGACTCAACCATATCATTTGCGCCTTGAGTCGGGCCTCGATTGACACAACCATATCATTTGTACCTCTAATGGGGCATCGTTTGACTCAACCATATCATTTGTACCTCAAGTCAGGCCTCGTTTGACTCAACCGTATGATTTGTTCCTCGAGTCGGGTCCTGTTTGACCCAACCATATCATTTGCGCCTTGAGTCAGGCCTTGTTTGACACAACCATATCATTTGCGCCTCGAGTGAGGCCTCGTTTGACTTACCCTTACAATTTGCACCTCGAGTTGGGCCTCGTTTGACTCAACTATACCATTTGCGCCTGGGGTCGAGCCTAGCTTGGCTTAACCATATCATTTACGCCTCGAGTCGGGCCTTGTTTGACTCAACCATATCAAATGTGCCTCGAGTCGAATGTCGTTTGACTCAACCACATCAGTTGTGCCTTGAGTCGGGACTCATTTGACTCAACCATATCATTTGTGCTTCGAGTCGAGCCTTATTTGACTCAACCAAATCAGTTGTTCCTCGAGTCGGGACTCGTTCGACTCAACCATATCAGTTGTGGCTCAAGTTGGGCCTCATTTGACTCAACCATATTACTTGCGCCTCGAGTCGGGCCTCGCTTGACACAATCATATCATTTGCGCCTCGATGTGCACCTCGTTTGACTTAACCATATTATTTGCGCCTTGAGTCGGGCCTCGTTTGGCTCAACTACGTTAGTTGCGCCTCGGGTCGGGCCTCGTTTGACTCAACCATATCATTTGTGCCTCGAGTCGGTCCTCATTTGACTCAACCATATCATTTGCGGCTCGAGTCGGGCCTTGTTTGACTCAACCATATCATTTCTGCCTCGAGTTGGGCCTCGTTTTACTCAACCATATCATTTACGCCTCGAGTCGAGACTCGTTTGACTCAACCATATCAGTTGTGGCTCGAGTTGGGCCTCGTTTGACTCAGCCATATCAAATGTGCCTCGAGTCGTGTCTCGTTTGACTTATCCAAATCATTTGCGCTTCGAGTCGGGCCTCGTTTGATTCAACCATATCCGTTGTGCCTCGAGTCGAGCCTCATTTGACTCAACCATATTAGTTGTGCATCGATTCGAGACTCGTTTGATGTAGCCATATCAGTTGCGCCTAGAGTCTGGCCTTGTTTGACTCAACCATATCATTTGCGCCTCGAGTCGGGCCTCGTTTAACTCAGCCATATCAGTTGTGCCTTGAGTTGGGCCTAGTTTAACTCAACCATATCAGTTGTGCCTCGAGTCGGGACTCATTTGACTAAACCATATCATTTGCGCCTCGAGTCGGGCATCGATTCACACAACCATATCATTTGTGACTCGAGTCGAGCGTCATTTGACTCAACCATATCATTTGTACCTCAAGTTGGGCTTAGTTTGACTCAACCATATCAGTTGTGCCTCGAGTCGGGACTCGTTTGACTAAACCATATCATTTGCGCCTCAAGTCAGGCATCGATTGACACTGCCATATCATTTGTGCCTCGAGGCGCGCCTTGTTTGACTCAACCATATTATTTGCGCCTCGAGTCGGTCCTCGTTTGACTCAACAACATCATTTCTGCCTCGGGTCGGGCCTCATTTGACTGAACCATATCATTTGCGGTTAGAGTCGGGCCTTATTTGACTCAACCATATCATTTGCGACCCGACCACATAAGTTGTGCCTCGAGTCGTGTCTCGTTTGACTTAACCAAATCATTTGTGCTTCGAGTCAGGCCTCGTTTGACTTAACCATATTAGTTGTGCCTTGAGTCAGGACTCGTTTGACGCAACCATATCAGTTGCGCCTCGAGTCTGGCCTCGTTTGACTCAATGATATCATTTGCGCCTCGAGTCGGGCCTTGTTCAACTAAACCATATTAGTTGTGCCTCGAGTTTGGCCTAGTTTGACTCAACCATATCAGTTGTGCCTCGAGTCGGGACTCGTTTGACTAAACCAAATCATTTGCGCCTCGAGTCAGGCATCGATTGACACTGCCATATCATTTGTGCCTCGAGGAGCACCTCATTTGACTTAATCATATTATTTGTGCCTCAAGTCAGTCCTCGTTTGACTCAACCACATCATTTGCGCCTCGGGTCGGGCCTCGTTTAACTCAACCTTATCATTTGCGCCTCACGTCGGGCCTCATTTGACTTAACCATATCATTTGCTGCTAGAGTTGGGCCTCATTTGACACAACCATATCATTTGCAACTCGACCACATCAGTTGTGCCTCGAGTCATGTCGGTTTGACTTAACCAAATCATTTCCGCTTCGAGTCGGGCCTCATTTGACTCAACCATATTAGTTGTGCCTCGAGTCGGGACTCGTTTGACGCAACCATATCAGTTGCACCTCGAGTCTGGCCTCGTTTGACTCAACGATATCATTTGCGCCTCGAGTCGGGCCTCGTTTAACTCAACCATATCAGCTGTGCCTCGTGTTGGGCCTAGTTTGACTCAACCATATCAGTTGTGCCTCGAGTCGGGACTCGTTTGTCTAAACCATATCATTTGCGCTTCGAGTTGGGCATCGATTGACGCAACCATATCATTTGTGCCTCGAGTCGAGCATCGTTTGACTTAACCATATCATTTGCACCTCAAGTCGGGCCTCGTTTGATTCAATCATATTATTTACGCCTCGAGTCGGGCCTCGTTTGACTCAACCATATCAATTGCGCCTCGAGTCGGGCCTCGTTTGACTTACTCTTATAATTTGCGCCTCGAGTCAGGCCTCGTTTGACTCAACCATATCAAATGTGCCTCGAGTCGGGCCTCGTTTGACTCAACTGTAACTGTTGTGCTTCATGTCGGCCTCGTTTGACTAACCATATCGGTTGTGCCTCAAGCCGGGATACGTTTGACTCAACCATATCAGTTGTGCCTCAAGTCAGGCCTTGTTTGACATAATCATATCATTTGCGCCCCGAGTCGGGCCTTGTTTGACACAATCATATTATTTGTGCCTTGGATCGGGCCTCGTTTGACTTAACCATATCAGTTGTGTCTCGAGTCGGGCCTCGTTTGACTCAACCATATCAGTTGTGCCTCAAGTCGGGACTCGTTTAACTTAACCATATCAGTTGGGCCATGAGTCAGGACTCGTTTGACTCAACCATATCATTTGCACCTCAAGTCGGGCATCGTTTGACACAATCATATCATTTGCGCCTTGAGTCAGGCCTCGTTTGACTCAACCATATCATTTATACCTCGAGTCGGGCCTCATTTGGCGCCTCGAGTCAGGCCTCATTTGACTCAACCATATCAAATGTGCCTCAAGTCAGGCCTCATATAACTCAACCACATCAGTTTGCCTCGAGTCGAGCCTCATTTGACTCAACCATATCATTTTTGCCTCAAGTCAGGCCTCGTTTGACATAATCGTATCATTTGTGCCTCGAGGCGGGCCTTGTTTAACTCAACCAAATCTGTTGTGCGTCGAGCCAAGCCTTATTTAACTCAACCGTATAATTTGTGCCTCGAGTCAGGCCTCGTTTGACTCAACCATATTGTTGTGCCTAGAGTTGGGACTCGTTTGACTCAACCATATCAGTTGTGCCTCAACTCGGGCCTCGTTTAACTCAACCATATCATTTGTGCCTCGAGTCGGGCATTGATTCACACAACCATATCATTTGTGCCTCGAGTTAGGCCTCGTTTGACTTAACCATATCACTTGCGCCTTGAATCGGGCCTCGTTTCACTCAACCATATCATTTGTGCCTCGAGTCAGTCCTCGTTTGACTCAACCTTATCAGTTGTGCGTTGAGTTAGGACTCGTTTGACTCAACCATATTAGTTGTGCCTCAAGTCGGGCCTCGTTTGACTCAATCATATGTTTTGTGCCCCGAGTCGGGCCTTGTTGGACAAAACCATATCATTTGCGCCTCAAATCGGCCCTCGTTTAACTCAACCATATTAGTTATGCCTTGAGTCGTGCCTCGTTTGACTCACCCATATCATATCTACCTTGAGTCGAGCATCATTTGACACAATCATATCGTTTATGCCTCGAGTTGGGCCTCGTTTAACTCAACCATCTCAGTTGTGCCTCGAGTCGGGCGTCGTTTGACTCAACCATATTAGTTGCGCCTTGAGTCGGGCCTCGTTTGACTCAACCATATCATTTGCGCCTCAAGTTAGTCCTCGTTTGACTCAACCTTATCAGTTGTGCCTTGAGTCGGGACTCGTTTGACTCAACCATATCAGTTGTGCCTCGAGTCGGGCCTCGTTTGACTCAATCATATCTTTTGTGCCTCGAGTCAGGCCTCGGTTGAGTCAACCATATCATTTATAGTTCTTGAGTTGGGCCTCGTGTGACTTACCCTTATAATTTTCGCCTCGAGTCGAGCCTCGTTTGACTCAACGATATCATTTGCGCCTCGAGTCGGGCCTTGTTTGACTCAACCATATCATTTGTGCCTCGAATCGGCCCTCGTTTGACTTAACCATATTAGTTGTGCCTCGAGTCGTGCCTTGTTTGACTCACCCATATATATCTACCTTGAGTCGAGCATCGTTTGATACAATCATATCGTTTACGCCTCGAGTTGGGCCTCGTTTAACTCAACCATCTCAGTTGTGCCTCGAGTCGAGCGTCTTTTCACTCAACCATATCATTTGCGCCTCGAGTCGGGCCTTGTTTGACTCAACCATATCATTTGCACCTCGAGTCGGGCCTCGTTTGACTCAACCATATCAGTTGTGCCTCGAGTCAGGACTCGTTTGACTCAAACCATATTAGTTGTGCCTCGAGTCCAGCCTCGTTTGACTTAACCATATCATTTGCACCTTGAGTCGGGTCTTGATTGACACAACCATATCATTTGTACCTCGAGTCGGGCATTGTTTGACTTAACCATATCATTTGCGCCTCAGGTCGGGCCTTATTTGAGACAACCATATCATTTACAGTTCTCGAGCCGGGCCTCGTGTGACTTACGCATATAATTTGCGGCTCGAGTCAGGCCTCATTTCACTGAACTATATCAGTTGTGCCTCGAGTCGGGTCTCGTTTGACTCAACTACATCATTTTTGCCTCGAGTCGGGCCTCGTTTGACATAATCATATCATTTGCGCCTCGAGAGTGGCCTCATTTGACTCAACCATATTAGTTGTGCCTCGAATGGGGACTCGTTTGACTTAACCATATCATTTGCGTCTTTAGTCGGGCCTCGATTAACTCAACCATCTCAGTTGTACCTTGAGTCTAGCCTCATTTGACTCAACCATATCATTTGCACGTCAAGTCAGGCCTCGTTTGGCACAACCATATCATTTGCGCCTCGAATCAGGCCTCGTTTAACTCAACCATATCAGTTGTGCCTCGATTTGTGCCTCGTTTGACACACCCATATCTTATCTGGCTTGAGTCGAGTATCGTTTGACCTAATCATATCGTTTACGCCTCGAGTCGGGCCTCGTTTGACTCAACCATCTCAGTTGTGCCTCGAGTTAGGCCTCGTTTGACTCAACCTTATCATTTGCACCGCGAGTCAGGCCTCGTTTGACTCGACCATATCAGCTGTAACTTGAGTCGGGACTCATTTGACTCAACCATATATGTTGTGCCTCGAGTTGGGCCTCGTTTCACTCAACCATATCTTTTGTGCCTCGAGTCCGACCTCATTTGACTCAACCATATCGTTTATAGTTCTTGAGTTCAGCCTCATGTGACTTACCCTTATAATTTGGGCGTCGAGTCGAGCCTCGTTTGACTCAATGATATCATTTGTGCCTCGAGCCAGTCCTCGTTTGACTCAACTATATCAGTTGTGCCTCAAGTCAGGGCTCGTTTGACTCGACCATATCTTTTGTTCCTCGAGTCGGGCCTCGTTTGACTCAACCATATCATTTGTAGTTCTTGAGTCAGGCCTCAAGTGGCTTACCCTTATAATTTGCGCCTCGAGTTGGCCTCGTTTGACTCAACGATATCATTTATGCCTCGAGTCAGGCCTCATTTAACACAACCATATCATTTGTGCCTCGAGTTCGGCCTCATTTCACTAAACTATATCATTTGCGCTTTGAGTTGGGCCTCTTTGAATCAACGATATCATTTATACCTCAGTCGGGCCTCATTTGGCACCTCGAGTCAGGCCTCGTTTGACTCAACCATATCAAATGTGCCTTGAGTCAGGCCTCGTTTAACTCAACCACATCAGTTGTGCCTCGAGTCGGGCCTCATTTGACTCAACCATATCATTTGCAACTTGAGTCGGGCCTCGTTTCACACAACCATATCAGTTGTGCCTCAAGTCCGGCGTCGTTCGACTTAACCATATCTGTTGTGCCTCGAGTCAGGCCTCGTTTGACTCAACCATATCATTTGAGCCTCGAGTCGGGCCTCGTTTGACTCAACCATATTAGTTGTGCCTCGAGCTGGGCCTCGTTTGACTCAACCATATCTGTTGTGCCTAGAGTTAGGACTCGTTTGACTCAATCATATCAATTATGCCTCGACTCAGGCCTCATTTGACTCAACCATATCAGTTGTGCCTCGAGTCGGGCCTCGTTTGACTCAACCATATCATTTGCGCCTCGAGTCGGGATTCGTTTGACTCAACCATATCATTTGTACCTCGAGTCAGGCCTCGTTTGACTCAACCATATCAGTTGTAACTCGAGTCTGGACTCGTTTGACTCAACCATATTAGTTGTGTCTCGAGTCAGGCCTCGTTTGACTCAACCATATCTTTTGTGCCTCGAGTCAGGCCTCGTTTGACTCAACGATATCATTTATAGTTCTTGAGTTGGGCCTCGTGTGACTTGCCCTTATAATTTGGGCCTCGAGTCGAGCCTCGTTTGACTCAACGATATCAATTGTGCCTCGATTCGGGCCTCGTTTGACTCAACCATATCATTTGTGCCTCGAGTCGGGCCTCGTTTGACACAACCATATCATTTCAAATCAGGCCTCGTTTGACTCAACCATATCAGTTGTGCCTCGATTTGTGCCTCGTTTGACTCAACCATATCATATCTGCCTTGAGTCGAGCATCGTTGGACACAATCATATAATTTACGCCTCGAGTCGGGCCTTGTTTGACTAAACCATCACAGTTGTGCCTCGAGTCAGGCCTTGTTTGACTCAACCATATCATTTTGTGCCCTTGTTTGACTCAACCATATCATTTGTGCCTCGAGTCGGGCCTCGTTTGACTCAACCATCTCAGTTGTGCCTTAAGTCAAGACTCGTTTGACTCAAACCATATCAGTTGTGCCTCAAGTCAGACCTCGTTTGACTTAACCATATCATTTGCGCCTCGAGTCGGGTCTTGATTGAAACAACCATATCATTTGTGCCTCGAGTCGGGCCTCATTTGACTCAACGATATCATTTATACCTCGAGTGGTGCCTCATTTGGCACCTCGAGTCAAACCTCATTTGACTCAACCATATCAAATGTGCCTCAAGTCGGGACTCATTTGACTCAACCACATTTGTGCCTCGAGTCAGGCCTCATTTGGCTCAACCATATCATTTGCAGCTAGAGTCGGGCCTCGTTTCACATATCCATATCAGTTGTGCCTTGAGTTGGGCCTCGTTTGACTCAACTATATCATTGTGCCTTGAGTCAGGCCTCGTTTGACTCAACCATATCAGTTGTGCCTCGAACCAGGCCTCGTTTGACTCAACCATATCGTTTGTGCCTCGAATCGGGCCTCGTTTGACTCAACCATATCAGTTGTGCCTCGAGTTGGGACTCGTTTGACTCAACCATATTAGTTGTACCTCGACTCAGGCCTCGTTTGACTCAACCATATCATTTATGCCTCGAGTCGGGCCTCGTTTGACTCAATCATATCATTTGTGCCTCAAGTCGAACCTCGTTTGACTCAACCATATTATTTACACCATGAGTCAGGCCTCATTTAACTCAACCATAGCAGTTGTGCCTCGAGTCGGGCCTCATTTGACCCAACCATATCATTTGTGCCTCGAGTCCGGCCTCGTTTCACTAAACCATATCATTTGCGCTTCGAGTTGGGCGTCTTTGAATCAACGATATCATTTATACCTCGAGTCGGGCCTCATTTGGCACCTCGAGTCGGGCCTCGTTTGACTCAACCATATCAAATGTGCCTCGAGTCAGGCATCGTTTGACTCAACCACATCAGTTGTGCCTCGAGTCGGGCCTCATTTGACTCAACCATATCATTTGCATATCGAGTCGGGCCTTGTTTCACATAACCATATCAGTTGTGCCTCGAGTCGAGTGTCGTTTGACTCAACCATATCCGTTGTGCCTCGAGTCAGGCATCGTTTGACTCAACCATATCACTTCTGCCTCGAGTCGGGCCTCGTTTAACTCAACCATATTAGTTGTGCCTCGATTTGTGCCTCGTTTGACACACCCATATCTTATCTGGCTTGAGTCGAGTATCGTTTGACCCAATCATATCGTTTACGCCTCGAGTCGGGCCTCGTTTGACTCAACCATCTCAGTTGTGCCTCGAGTTAGGCCTCGTTTGACTCAACCATATCATTTGCACCGCGAGTCAGGCCTCGTTTGACTCGACCATATCAGCTGTAACTTGAGTCGGGACTCATTTGACTCAACCATATATGTTGTGCCTCGAGTCGGGCCTCGTTTCACTCAACCATATCTTTTGTGCCTCGAGTCCGGCCTCATTTGACTCAACCATATCATTTATAGTTCTTGAGTTCGGCCTCATGTGACTTACCCTTATAATTTGGGCGTCGAGTCGAGCCTCGTTTGACTCAATGATATCATTTGTGCCTCGAGCCAGTCCTCGTTTGACTCAACTATATCAGTTGTGCCTCGAGTCAGGGCTCGTTTGACTCGACCATATCTTTTGTTCCTCGAGTCAGGCCTCGTTTGACTCAACCATATCATTTGTAGTTCTTGAGTCAGGCCTCGTGTGGCTTATCCTTATAATTTGCACCTCGAGTTGGCCTCGTTTGACTCAACAATATCATTTACGCCTCGAGTCAGGCCTCATTTAACACAACCATATCATTTATGCCTCGAGTTCGGCCTCATTTCACTAAACTATATCATTTGCGCTTTGAGTTGGGCCTCTTTGAATCAACGATATCATTTATACCTCAGTCGGGCCTTATTTGGCACCTCGAGTCAGGCCTCGTTTGACTCAACCATATCGAATGTGCCTCGAGTCAGGCCTCGTTTGACTCAACCACATCAGTTGTGCCTCCAGTCGGGCCTCATTTGACTCAACCATATCATTTGCAACTTGAGTCGGGCCTCGTTTCACACAACCATATCAGTTGTGCCTCAAGTCCGGCGTCGTTCGACTTAACCATATCTGTTGTGCCTCGAGTCAGGCCTCGTTTGACTCAACCATATCATTTGAGCCTTGAGTCGGGCCTCGTTTGACTCAACCATATTAGTTGTGCCTCGAGCCGGGCCTCATTTGACTCAACCATATCTGTTGTGCCTAGAGTCGGGACTCGTTTGACTCAATCATATCAATTATGCCTCGACTCAGGCCTCGTTTGACTCAACCATATCAGTTGTGCCTCGAGTCGGGCCTCGTTTGACTCAACCATATCATTTGCGCCTCGAGTCGGGATTCGTTTGACTCAACCATATCATTTGTGCCTCGAGTCAGGCCTCGTTTGACTCAACCATATCAGTTGTAACTCGAGTCTGGACTCGTTTGACTCAACCATATTAGTTGTGTCTCGAGTCGGGCCTCGTTTGACTCAACCATATCTTTTGTGCCTCGAGTCAGGCCTCGTTTGACTCAACGATATCATTTATAGTTCTTGAGTTGGGCCTCGTGTGACTTGCCCTTATAATTTGGGCCTCGAGTCGAGCCTCGTTTGACTCAACGATATCAATTGTGCCTCGATTCGGGCCTCGTTTGACTCAACCATATCATTTGTGCCTCGAGTCGGGCCTCGTTTGACACAATCATATCATTTCAAATCAGGCCTCGTTTGACTCAACCATATCAGTTGTGCCTCGATTTGTGCCTCATTTGACTCACCCATATCATATCTGCCTTGAGTCGAGCATCGTTGGACACAATCATATAATTTACGCCTCGAGTCGGGCCTTGTTTGACTAAACCATCACAGTTGTGCCTCGAGTCAGGCCTTGTTTGACTCAACCATATCATTTTGTGCCCTTGTTTGACTCAACCATATCATTTGTGCCTCGAGTCGGGCCTCGTTTGACTCAACCATCTCAGTTGTGCCTTAAGTCAAGACTCGTTTGACTCAAACCATATCAGTTGTGCCTCAAGTCAGACCTCGTTTGACTTAACCATATCATTTGCGCCTCGAGTCGGGTCTTGATTGAAACAACCATATCATTTGTGCCTCGAGTCGGGCCTCATTTGACTCAACGATATCATTTATACCTCGAGTGGTGCCTCATTTGGCACCTCGAGTCAAACCTCGTTTGACTCAACCATATCAAATGTGCCTCAAGTCGGGACTCATTTGACTCAACCACATTTGTGCCTCGAGTCAGGCCTCATTTGGCTCAACCATATCATTTGCAGCTAGAGTCGGGCCTCGTTTCACATATCCATATCAGTTGTGCCTTGAGTTGGGCCTCGTTTGACTCAACTATATCATTGTGCCTTGAGTTAGGCCTCGTTTGACTCAAGCATATCAGTTGTGCCTCGAACCAGGCCTCGTTTGACTCAACCATATCGTTTGTGCCTCGAATCGGGCCTCGTTTGACTCAACCATATCAGTTGTGCCTCGAGTTGGGACTCGTTTGACTCAACCATATTAGTTGTACCTCGACTCAGGCCTCGTTTGACTCAACCATATCATTTATGCCTCGAGTCGGGCCTCGTTTGACTCAATCATATCATTTGTGCCTCAAGTCGAACCTCGTTTGACTCAACCATATCATTTGCGCCATGAGTCAGGCCTCATTTAACTCAACCATAGCAGTTGTGCCTCGAGTCGGGCCTCATTTGACCTAACCATATCAGTTGTGCCTCAAGTCAGGCCTCGTTTGACTTAACCATATCATTTGCGCCTCGAGTCGGGTCTTGATTGAAACAACCATATCATTTGTGCCTCGAGTCAGGCCTCATTTGACTCAACGATATCCTTTATACCTCGAGTGGTGCCTCATTTGGCACCTCGAGTCAAACCTCGTTTGACTCAACTATATCAAATGTGCCTTAAGTCGAGACTCATTTGACTCAACCACATTTGTGCCTCGAGTCAGGCCTCATTTGGCTCAACCATATCATTTGCACCTAGAGTCGGGCCTCGTTTCACACATCCATATCAGTTGTGCCTTGAGTTGGGCCTCGTTTGACTCAACTATATCATTGTGCCTTGAGTCAGGCCTCGTTTGACTCAACCATATCAGTTGTGCCTCGAACCAGGCCTCGTTTGACTCAACCATATCGTTTGTGCCTCGAATCGGGCCTCGTTTGACTCAACCATATCAGTTGTGCCTCGAGTCGGGACTCGTTTGACTCAACCATATTAGTTGTACCTCGACTCAGGCCTCGTTTGACTCAACCATATCATTTATGCCTCGAGTCGGGCCTCGTTTGACTCAATCATATCATTTGTGCCTCAAGTCGAACCTCGTTTGACTCAACCATATCATTTGCGCCATGAGTCAGGCCTCATTTAACTCAACCATAGCAGTTGTGCCTCAAGTCGGGCCTCGTTTGACACAACCATATCATTTGTGCCTCGAGTCCGGCCTCGTTTCACTAAACCATATCATTTGCGCTTCGAGTTGGGCCTCTTTGAATCAACGATATCATTTATACCTCGAGTCGGGCCTCATTTGGCACCTCGAGTCGGGCCTCATTTGACTCAACCATATCAAATGTGCCTAGAGTCAGGCATCGTTTGACTCAACCACATCAGTTGTGCCTCGAGTCGGGCCTCATTTGACTCAACCATATCATTTGCATCTCGAGTCAGGCCTTGTTTCACATAACAATATCAGTTGTGCCTCGAGTCGAGTGTCGTTTGACTCAACCATATCCGTTGTGCCTCGAGTCAGGCATCGTTTGACTCAACCATATCACTTCTGCCTCGAGTCGGGCCTCGTTTAACTCAACCATATCATTTATGCCTCGAGTCGGGCCTCGTTTGACTCAACCATATCAGTTGTGCCTCGAGCCGGGACTCATTTGACTCAACCATATCAGTTGTGCCTCCAGTCGGGACTCGGTTGACTCAATCATATCAGTTGTGCCTCGAGCCGGGCCTCGTTTGACTCAACCATATCAGTTGTGCCTCGAGCTGGGACTCGTTTGACTCAACCATATCAGTTGTGCCTCGAGTCGGGCCTCGTTTGACTCTACCATATCATTTGTGCCTCGAGTCGGGCCTCATTTGACTCAACCATCTCAGTTGTGCCTCAAGTCAAGACTCGTTTGACTCAAACCATATCAGTTGTGCCTCAAGTCAGGCCTCGTTTGACTTAACCATATCATTTGCACCTCGAGTCAGGTCTTGATTGAAACAACCATATCATTTGTGCCTCGAGTCGGGCCTCGTTTGACTCAACGATATCAATTATACCTCGAGTGGGGCCTCATTTGGCGTCTCGAGTCAAGCTTCGTTTCACTCAACCATATCAAATGTGCCTTGAGTCGGGACTCGTTTGACTCAACCACATCAGTTGTACCTCGAGTCGGGCCTCATTTGACTTAACTACATCATTTGCACCTCGAGTCGGGCCTCGTTCCGCATAACCATATCAGTTGTGCCTCGAGTTAGGCCTCATTTGACTCAACCATATCAGTTGTGCCTCGAGTCGGGCCTCGTTTGACTTAACCATATCATTTCTGGTTCGAGTCAGGCGTCGTTTGACACAATCGTATCATTTGTGCCACGAGTCAGGCCTCGTTTGACTCAACCATATCAGTTGTGCCTCGAGCCAGGCCTCGTTTGACTTAACCATATTGTTTGTGCCTCGAATCGTACCTCGTTTGACTCAACCATATCAAATGTACCTTGAGTCGGGACTCGTTTGACTCAACCACATCAGTTGTACCTCGAGTCGGGCCTCATTTGACTTAACTACATCATTTGCACCTCGAGTCGGGCCTCGTTCCGCATAACCATATCAGTTGTGCCTCGAGTTAGGCCTCATTTGACTCAACCATATCAATTATGCCTCAAGTCAGGCCTCGTTTGACTTAACCATATCATTTGCACCTCGAGTCAGGTCTTGATTGAAACAACCATATCATTTGTGCCTCGAGTCAGGCCTCGTTTGACTCAACGATATCATTTATACCTCGAGTGGGGCCTCATTTGGCGTCTCAAGTCAAGCCTCGTTTGACTCAACCATATCAAATGTGCCTCGAGTCGGGACTCGTTTGACTCAACCACATCAGTTGTACCATGAGTCGGGCCTCATTTAACTCAACCATATCATTTGCACCTCGAGTTGGGCCTCGTTTCACACAACCATATTAGTTGTGCCTCAAGTTGGGCCTCGTTTGACGCAACCATATCAGTTGTGCCTCGAGTCGGGCCTCGTTTGACTTAACCATATCATTTGTGCCTTGAGTCGGGTCTTGATTGAAACAACCATATCATTTGTGCCTCAAGTCAGGCCTCGTTTGACTTAACCATATCATTTGTGCCTCAATTCAGGCCTTGATTGACACAACCATATCATTTGTGCCTCGAGTCGATCCTCGCTTGACTCAACCATATCATTTGTGCCTCGAGTCGGGCCTCGCTTGACTCAACCATATCATTTGTGCCTCGAGTCGGGCCTCGTTTGACTCAACCATATCATTTGTGCCTCGAGTCAGGATTCATTTGACTTAACCATATCATTTGCGCCTCGAGGCAGGCCTCGTTTGACTCAACCATATCAGTTGTGCCTCAAGTCGAGACCCATTTGACTCGACAAAATCAGTTGTGCCTCGAGTCGGGTCTTGTTTGACTCAACCATATCTTTTGTGCCTCAAGTCAGGCCTCGTTTGACTTAACCATATCATTTATAGTTCTTGCGTTAGGCCTCGTTTGACTTACCCTTTCAATTTGCGCCTCGAGTCGAGCCTCGTTTGACTCAACGATATCATTTGCGCCTCGAGTGGGGCCTCATTTGACTCAACCATATCATTTGTGACTCGAGTCGGGCCTCGTTTGACACAACCATATCATTTGTGCCTCGAATCGAGCCTCGTTTGACTGAACCATATTAGTTGTGCCACGATTCATCCCTCGTTTGACTTACCCATATCATATCTACCTTGAGTTGAGCATCGTTTGCCACAATCATATCGTTTACGCCTCGAGTCGGGCCTTGTTTGACTCAACCATCTCAGTTATTCCCCGAGTCGGGCCTCGTTTGACTCAACCATATCATTTGTGCCTCGAGTCGGGCCTTGTTTGACTCAACCATATCATTTGCACCTCGAGTCGGGCCTCGTTTGACTCAACCATAATAGTTGTGCCTTGAGACAGGACTCGTTTGACTCAAACCATATTAGTTGTTCCTTGAGTAAGGCCTCATTTGACTTAACCATATCATTTGCGCCTTGACTCGGGCCTCGCTTGGGTCAACCATATAATTTGTGCCTCGAGTCAGGCATTCTTTGACACAATCGTATCATTTGCGCCACGAGTCGGGCCTCGTTTGACTCAACCATATCAGTTGTGCCTCGAGCCAAGCCTCATTTGACTCAAACATATCATTTGTGCCTCGAATCGGGCCTCGTTTGACTCAACCAAATAAGTTGTGCCTCGAGTTGGGACCCGTTTGGCTTAACAAAATCAGTTGTGCCTCGAGTCGAGCCTCGTTTGACTTAACCATATCATTTATCGTTCTTGAGTTAGGCCTAGTGTGACTTACCCTTTTAATTTGTGCCTCGAGTCGAGCCTCGTTTGACTCAATGATATCATTTGCACCTCGAGGTGGGCCTCATTTGACTCAACCATATCATTTGCGACTCGAGTCGGGCCTCATTTGACACAACCATATCATTTGTGCCTCGAGTTGGGCCTTGATTGACACAACCATATCATTTGTGCCTCGAGTCAGGCCTCGCTTAACTCAACTATATCATTTGTGCCTCGAGTAAGGCGTCGTTTGACACAATCGTATCATTTGCACCACAAGTTGGGCCTCGTTTGAATTAACCATATCAGTTGTGCCTCGAGCGAAGCATCGTTTGACTCAACCATATCGTTTGTGCCTTGAATCGGGCCTCGTTTGACTCAACCAAACCAAATCAGTTGTGCCTCGAGTCGCGACTCGTTTGACTCAACCATATTAGTTGTGCCTCGACTCAGGCCTCGTTTGACTCAACCATATCATTTGTGCCTCGACTCGAGCCATGATTGACACAACCATATCATTTATGCCTCGAGTCGGGCCTCGTTTGACTCAACCATATAATTTGTGCCTCGAGTCGGGCCTCGTTTGACTCAACCATATCAGTTGTACCATCAGTCGAGCCTCGTTTGACTTAACCATATCATTTGCGCCTTGAGTTGGGCTTCGCTTGACTCAACCATATCATTTGTGCCTCGAGTCAGGCGTCCTTTGACACAATCATATCATTTGCACCACGAGTCAGGCCTCGTTTGACTCAACCATATTAGTTGTGCCTCGAGCCAAGCCTCAATTGACTCAAACATATCGTTTGTGCCTCGAATCGGGCCTCGTTTGACTCAACCAAATAAGTTGTTCCTCGAGTCGGGACCCGTTTGACTCAACAAAATCAGTTATGCCTCGAGTCGAGCCTCGTTTGACTCAACCATATCTTTTGTGCCTCGAGTCAGGCCTCGTTTGACTCAACCATATCATTTATCGTTCTTGAGTTAGGCCTCGTTTGACTTACCCTTTTAGTTTGCGCCTCGAGTCGAGCCTCGTTTAACTCAATGATATCATTTGCACCTCGAGTTGGGCCTCATTTGACTCAACCATATCATTTGCGACTCAAGGCGGGCCTCGTTTGACACAACCATATCATTTGCGCCTCGAGTCGAGCCTTGATTGACACAACCATATCATTTGTAGCACAAGTCAGGCCCCACTTAACTCAACCATATCATTTGTGCCTCGAGTCAGGCGTCGTTTGACACAATCGTATCATTTGCACCACGAGTCGGGCCTCGTTTGAATCAACCAAATCAGTTGTGCCTCGAGTCGCGACTCATTTGACTCAAACATATTAGTTGTGCCTCGACTCAGGCCTCGTTTGACTCAACCATATCATTTGTGCCTCGAGTCGGGCCATGATTGACATAACCATATCATTTATGCCTCGAGTCGGGCTTCGTTTGACTCAACCATATAATTTGTGCCTCGAGTCGGGCCTCGTTTGACTCAACCATATCAGTTGTGCCATCAGTCGAGCCTCGTTTGACTCAACCATATCTTTTGTGTCACGAGTCAGGCCTCGTTTGACTCAACCATATCAATTGCGCCTCAAATCAGGCCTCGTTTGACACAACCATATAATTTGCGCCCTGAATCGGGCCTCGTTTAACTCAACCATATCAGTTGTGCCTCGAGCCGGGCCTCGTTTGACTCAACCATATCATTTGTGCCTCAAGTCGGGCCTCGTTTGACTCAACCATATTAGTTGTGCCTCAAGTCAGGACTCGTTTGACTCAACCATATCAGTTGTGCCTCGACTCGGGCCTCGTTTGACTTAACCATATCATTTGTGCCTCAAGTCGGGCCTTGTTTGACTCAACCATATTATTTGCGCCTCGAGTCGGGATTCATTTTACTTAACCATATCATTTACGCTTCGAGGCAGGCCTCGTTTGACTCAACCATATCAGTTGTGGCTCGAGTCGGGACCTGTTTGACTCAACAAAATCAGTTGTGCCTCGAGTCGAGCCTCGTTTAACTCAACCATATCTTTTGTGCCTCGAGTCAGGCCTCGTTTGACTCAATCATATCATTTATAGTTCTTGAGTTAGGCCTCGTGTGACTTACCCTTTTAATTTGCGGCTCGAGTCGAGCCTCGTTTGACTCAACGATATCATTTGCGCCTCGAGTTGGGCCTCATTTGACTCAACCATATCATTTGTGACTCAAGTCGGCCCTCGTTTGACACAACCATATCATTTGTGCCTCGAGTCGAGCCTTGATTGACACAACCATATCATTTGTGCCTCGAGTCAGGCCTCGCTTGACACAACCATATCATTTGTGCCTTGAGTCAGGCGTCGTTTGACACAATCGTATCATTTGCGCCACGAGTCGGGCCTCGTTTGACTTAACCATATCAGTTGTGCCTCGGGCCAAGCCTCGTTTGACTCAACCATATCGTTTGTGCCTCGAATCGGGCCTCATTTAACTCAACCAAATCAGTTGTGGCTTGAGTCAAGACTCGTTTGACTCAACCATATTAGTTGTGCCTCGACTTGGGCCTCGTTTGACTCAACCATATCATTTGTGCCTCGAGTCGGGCCATGATTGACACAACCATATCATTTGTGCCTCAAGTCGGGCCTCGTTTGACTCAACCATATCATTTGCGCCTCGAGTCGGGATTCATTTGATTTAACCATATCATTTGCGCCTCGAGGCAGGCCTCGTTTGACTCAACCATATCAGTTGTGCCTCGAGTCAGGACCCGTTTGACTCGACAAAATTAGTTGTGCCTCGAGTCGGGCCTTGTTTGACTCAACCATATCTTTTGTGCCTCGAGTCAGGCCTCGTTTGACTCAACCATATCATTTATAGTTCTTGAGTTAGGCCTCGTTTGACTTACCCTTTTAATTTGTGCCTCGAGTCAAGCCTCATTTGACTCCACGATATCATTTGTGCCTCGAGTTGGGCCTCATTTGATTCAACCATATCATTTGCGAGTCGAGTCGGGCCTCGTTTGACACAACCATATAATTTGTGCCTCGAATCGGGCCTCGTTTGACTGAATCATATCAGTTGTGCCTCGATTCATCCCTCGTTTGACTCACCCATATCATATCTACCTTGAGTCGAGCATCGTTAGACATAATCATATCGTTTACGCCTCGAGTCGGGCCTTGTTTGACTCAGCCATCTCAGTTGTACCCCAAGTCGGGCCTCGTTTGACTCAATCATATCATTTGTGCCTCGAGTCGGGCCTTGTTTGACTCAACCATATCATTTGCGCCTCGAGTCGGGCCTCGTTTGACTCAACCATAATAGTTGTGCCTTGAGTCAGGACTCGTTTGACTCAAACCATACTAGTTGTTCCTCGAGTAAGGCCTCATTTGACTTAACCATATCATTTGCGCCTTGAGTTGGGCCTCGCTTGACTCAACCATATCATTTGTGCCTCGAGTCAGGCGTCCTTTGACACAATCGTATCATTTGCGCCACGAGTCGGGCCTCGTTTGACTCAACCATATCAGTTGTGCCTCGAGCCAAGCCTCAATTGACTCAAACATATCGTTTGTGCCTCGAATCGGGCCTCGTTTGACTCAACCAAATAAGTTGTTCCTCGAGTCGGGACCCATTTGACTCAACAAAATCAGTTGTGCCTCGAGTCAGGCCTCGTTTGACTCAACCATATCATTTATCGTTCTTGAGTTAGGCCTCGTGTGACTAACCCTTTTAGTTTGCGCCTCGAGTCGAGCCTCGTTTGACTCAACGATATCATTTGCACCTCGAGTTGGGCCTCATTTGACTTAACCATATCATTTGCGACTCGAGTCGGGCCTCGTTTGACACAACCATATCATTTGTGCCTCGAGTCGGGCCTTGATTGACACAACCATATCATTTGTGCCTCGAGTCGGGCCTCGCTTAACTCAACCATATCATTTGTGCCTCGAGTCAGGCATCGTTTGACACAATCATATCATTTGCACCACGAGTCGGGCCTCGTTTGAATCAACCAAATCAGTTGTGCCTCGAGTCGCGACTCGTTTGACTCAACCATATTAGTTGTGCCTCGACTCAGGCCTCGTTTGACTCAACCATATCATTTGTGCCTCGAGTCAGGCCATGATTGACACAACCATATCATTTATGCCTTGAGTCGGGCCTCGTTTGACTCAACCATATAATTTGTGCCTTGAGTCGGGCCTCGTTTGACTTAACCATATCTTTTGTGCCTCGAGTCAGGCCTCGTTTGACTCAACCATATTAATTGCGCCTCAAGTCAGGCCTCGTTTGACACAACCATATAATTTGCGCCTTGAATCGGGCCTCGTTTAACTCAACCATATCAGTTGTGCCTCGAGCTGGGCCTCGTTTGACTCAACCATATCATTTGTGCCTCAAGGTGGGCCTCGTTTGAGTCAACCATATTAGTTGTGCCTGAAGTCGGGACTCGTTTGACTCAACCATATCAGTTGTGCCTTGACTCGGGCCTCGTTTGACTTAACCATATCATTTGTGCCTCGAGTCGGGCCTTGATTGACACAACCATATCATTTGTGCCTCGAGTCGGACCTCGCTTGACTCAGCCGTATCATTTGTGCCTCGAGTCGGGCCTCATTTGACTCAACCATATCATTTGCGCCTCGAGTTGGGATTCATTTTACTTAACCATATCATTTGCGCCTCGAGGCAGGCCTCGTTTGACTCAACCATATCTTTTGTGCCTCGAGTTAGGCCTCGTTTGACTCAACCATATCATTTATAGTTCTTGAGTTAGGCCTCGTGTGACTTACCCTTTTAATTTGCGCCTCGAGTCGAGCCTCGTTTGACTCAACGATATCATTTGCGCCTCGAGTTGGGCCTCATTTGACTCAACCATAACATTTGTGACTCAAGTCGGGCCTCGTTTGACTAAACCATTTTATTTGCGCCTCGAGTCGGACCTCGTTTGACTTAACCATAACAGTTGTGCCTCAAGCCAGGACTCGTTTGACTCAAACCATATTAGTTGGTCCTCGAGTTAGGCCTCATTTGACTTAACCATATCATTTGCACCTTGAGCCGAGGCTGGATTGACACAACCATATCATTTGTAGTTCTCGAGCCGGGCGTCATGTGACTTACGCATATAATTTGCAGCTCAAGTCAAGCCTCGTTTGACACAACCATATCATTTGTTCCTCGAGTCGGGCGTCATTTCACTTAACCATATCAGTTGTGCCTCGAGTTAGGCCTCGTTTGACTCAACTATATCATTTCAGCCTCGAGTTGGGCCTCATTTGACACAACCATATCATTTGCGCCTCGAGAGTGGCATCGTTGGACTCAACCAAATCAGTTGTGCCTCGAGCGGGGCCTCGTTTGACTTAACCATATCATTTGCGTCTTTAGTCGGGCCTCGTTGACTCAACCATCTCAGTTGTGCCTCGAGTCGGGCCTCGTTTGAATCAACCATATCATTTGCACGTCGAGTCGGGCCTCGTTTGACACAACCATATCATTTGCGCCTTGAGTCAGGCCTTGATTGACAAAACCATATCATTTGTGCCTCGACTCGGGCCTCGCTTGACTCAACCATATCATTTGTGCCTCGAGTCGGGCCTCGTTTGACTCAACCATATCATTTGCGCCTCGAGTCAGGATTCATTTGACTTAACCATATCATTTGCACCTCGAGGCAGGCCTCGTTTGACTCAACCATATCAGTTGTGCCTCGAGTCGGGACCCGTTTGACTCAACAAAATCAGTTGTGCCTCGAGTCGGGCCTTGTTTGACTCAACCATATCTTTTGTGCCTTGAGTCAAGCCTCGTTTGACTCAACCATATCATTTATAGTTCTTGAGTTAGGCCTCGTGTGACTTACCCTTTTAATTTGTGCCACGAGTCGAGCCTCGTTTGACTCAATGATATCATTTGTGCCTTGAGTTGGGCCTCATTTGACTCAACCATATCATTTGCGACTTGAGTCAGGCCTCGTTTGACACAACCATATCATTTGTGCCTCGAGTCGGGCCTTAATTGACACAACCATATCGTTTGTGCCTCGAGTCGGGCCTCGCTTGACTCAACCATATCATTTGTGCCTCGAGTCAAGCGTCGTTTGACACAATCGTATCATTTGCGCCACTAGTCAGGCCTCGTTTGACTTAACCATATCAGTTGTGCTTTAGCCAAGCCGCGTTCGACTCAACCATATCGTTTGTGCCTCGAATCGGGCCTCGTTTGACTCAACCAAATCAGTTGTGGCTCGAGTTGGGACTCGATTGACTCAACCATATTGTTGTGCCTCGACTTAGGCCTCGTTTGACTCAACCATATCATTTGTGCCTCGAGTCAGGCCATGATTGACACAACCATATTATTTGTGCCTCGAGTCGGGCCTTGTTTGACTCAACCATATCATTTGTGCCTCGAGTCGGGCCTTGTTTAACTCAACCATATCATTTGCGCCTCGAGTCTGGCCTCATTTGACTCAACCATATCAGTTGTGCCTTTAGTCGGGCCTCGTTTGACTCAACCATATCTTTTGTGCCTCGAGTCAGGCCTCATTTGACTCAACCATATCATTTATAGTTCTTGAGTTGGGCCTCGTGTGACTTACCCTTATAATTTGCGCCTCGAGTTGATCCTCGTTTGAGTCAACGATATCATTTGCGCCTCAAGTCAGGCCTCGTTTGACACAACCATATAATTTGTGCCTCGAATCGGGCCTCGTTTAACTCAACCATATCAGTTGTGCCTCGATTTGTGCCTCGTTTGACATACCCATATCATATCTGCCTTGAGTTGAGCATCGTTCGACACAATCATATCGTGTACGCCTCGAGTCGGGCCTTGTTTGACTCAACCATCTCAGTTGTGCCTCAAGTCAAGCCTCGTTTGACTCAACCATATCATTTGTGCCTCAAGTCAGGCCTCATTTGACTCAACCATAGCAGTTGTAACTCGAGTCGGGACTCGTTTGACTCAACCATATCTGTTGTGCCTCGAGTCGGGCCTCGTTTGACTCAACCATATATTTTGTGCCTCGAGTCCGGCCTTGTTTGACTCAACCATATCGTTTATAGTTCTTGAGTTGGCCCTCGTGTGACTTACCCTTATAATTTGGGCCTCGAGTCGAGCCTCGTTTGACTCAATGATATCATTTGCGCCTCAAGTCGGGCCTCATTTGACTCAACCATATCATTTGTGCCTCGAGTCAGGCCTGGTTTGACATAATTATATCATTTACGCCTTCAGTTCGGCCTCGTTTGGCTAAACCATCACAGTTGTGCCTCGAGTCAGGCCTCGTTTGACTCAACCATATCATTTGCACCTCGAGTCGGGCCTCGTTTGACTGAACCATATCAGTTGTGCCTCAAGTCAAGACTCATTTGACTCAAACCATATCAGTTGTGCCTCAAGTCAGGCCTCGTTTGACTTAACCATATCATTTCCGCCTCGAGCCAGGTTTTGATTGAAACAACCTTATCATTTGTGCCTCGAGTCAGGCCTCGTTTGACTCAACGATATCATTTATACCTTGAGTCAGGCCTCGTTTGGCGCCTCGAGTCAAGCCTCATTTAACTCAACCATATCAAATGTGCCTCGAGTCGGGACTCATTTGACTCAACCACATCAGTTGTGCCTCGAGTTGGGCCTCATTTTAGTTAACCATATCATTTGCACCTCGAGTCGGTCCTCGTTTCACACAACCATATCAGTTGTGCCTCGAGTTGGGCCACGTTTGACTCAACCATATCAGTTGTGCATCGAGTCAGGCCTCATTTGACTTAACCATATCATTTCTGCCTCGAGTCAGGTGTCGTTTGACACAATCGTATCATTTGCGCCTCGAGTCGGGCCTCGTTTGACTCAACCATATCAGTTGCGCCTCGAGCCGGGCCTCGTTTGACTCAACCATATCAGTTGTGCCTCGAGTCGGTATTCGTTTGACTCAACCATATTAGTTGTGCCTCGACTCAGGCCTCGTTTGACTCAACCATATCATTTGTGCCTCGAGTCGGGCCATGATTGACACAACCATATCATTTGTGCCTTGAGTCGGGCCTCGCTTGACTCAACCATATCATTTGTGCCTCGAGTCAGGCATCGTTTGACACAATCGTATCATTTGTGCTAGGAGTCGGGCCTCGTTTGACTCAACCATATTAGTTCTGCCTCGAGTCGGGACCCGTTTGACTCAACAAAATCAGTTGGGCCTCGAGTCGGGCCTCGTTTGACTCAACCATATCTTTTGTGCCTCGAGTCAAGCCTCGTTTGACTCAACTATATCATTTATAGTTCTTGAGTTAGGCCTCGTGTGACTTACCCTTTTAATTTGTGCCTCGAGTCGAGCCTCGTTTGACTCAACGATACCATTTGCGCCTCGAGTTGGGACTTATTTGACTCAACCATATCATTTGTGACTTGAGTCGGGCCTCGTTTGACACAACCATATCATTTGTGCCTCGAGTCGGGCCTTGATTGACACAACCATATCATTTGTGCCTCGAGTCAGGCCTCGCTTGACTCAACCATATCATTTGTGCTTCGAGTCAGGCGTCGTTTGACACAATCGTATCATTTGCGTCACGAGTCGGGCCTCGTTTGACTTAACCATATCAGTTGTGCCTCGAGCCAAGCTGCGTTTGACTCAACCATATTGTTTGTGCCTTGAATCGGCCCTCGTTTGACTTAACCAAATCAGTTGTGGCTCGAGTCGGGACTCGTTTGACTCAACCGTATTAGTTGTGCCTCGACTTAGGCCTCATTTGACTCAACCATATCATTTGTGCCTCGAGTCGGGCCTCGTTTGACTCAACCATATCATTTGTGTCTCGAGTCGGGCCTCGTTTGACTCAACCATATCATTTGCGCCTCGAGTCCAGCCTCATTTGACTCAACCATATCAATTGTGCTTTCTGTCGGGCCTCGTTTGACTCAACCATATCTTTTGTGCCTTGAGTCAGGCCTCATTTGACTCAACCATATCATTTATAGTTCTTGAGTTGGGCCTCGTGTGACTTACCCTTATAATTTGTGCCTCGAGTCGATCCTCGTTTGAGTCAACGATATCATTTGCGCCTTAAGTCAGGCCTCATTTGACTCAACCATATCATTTGCGCCTCAAGTCAGGCCTCGTTTGACACAACCATATAATTTGCGCCTCGAATCGGGCCTCGTTTAACTCAACCATATTAGTTGTGCCTCGATTTGTGCCTCATTTGACACACCCATATCATATCTGCCTTGAGTCGAGCATCGTTTGACACAATCATATCGTGTACGCCTCGAGTCGGGCCTTGTTTGACTCAACCATCTCAGTTGTGCCTCGAGTCCGGCCTCGTTTGACTCAACCATATCATTTGTGCCTCGAGTCAGGCCTCATTTGACTCAAACATATCAGTTGTAACTCGAGTCGGGACTCATTTGACTCAACCATATCTGTTGTGCCTCGAGTCGAGCCTCGTTTGACTCAACCATATATTTTGTGCCTCGAGTCCAGCCTTGTTTGACTCAACAATATCGTTTATAGTTCTTGAGTTGGGCGTCGTGTGACTTACCCTTATAATTTGGGCCTCGAGTCGAGCCTCGTTTGACTCAATGATATCATTTGCCCCTCGAGTCGGGCCTCGTTTGACTCAACCATATCATTTGTGCCTCAAGTCGGGCCTGGTTTGACACAATCATATCATTTACGCCTTGAGTTCGGCCTCGTTTGACTAAACCATCACAGTTGTGCCTTGAGTTAGGCCTCGTTTGACTCAACCATATCATTTGCACCTTGAGTCGGGCCTAGTTTGACTTAACCATATCATTTGCACCTCGAGTCAGGCCTCGTTTGACTCAACCATATCAGTTGTGCCTCGAGTCAAGACTCGTTTGACTCAAACCATATCAGTTGTGCCTCAAGTCAGGCCTCGTTTGACTTAACCATATCATTTGTGCCTTGAGTCGGGTCTTGATTGAAACAACCATATCATTTGTGCCTCGAGTCAGGCCTCATTTCACTCAACGATATCATTTACATCTCGAGTCATGCCTCGTTTGGCGCCTCGAGTCAAGCCTCGTTTAACTCAACCATATCAAATGTGCCTCGAGTTGGGACTCGTTTGACTCAACCACATCAGTTGTGCCTCGAGTCGGGCCTCATTTTAGTCAACCATATCATTTGCACCTTGAGTCGGGACTCGTTTCACACAACCATATCAGTTGTGCCCCGAGTTGGGCCTCGTTTGACTCAACCATATCAGTTGTGCCTCGAGTCGGGCCTTGTTTGACTCAACCATATCATTTCTGCCTCAAGTCAGGCGTCGTTTCACACAATCGTATCATTTGTGCCTCGAGTCGGGCCTCGTTTGACTCAACTATATCAGTTGTGCCTCGAGCCGGGCCTCGTTTGACACAACCATATCATTTGTGCCTCGAGTCGGGCCTCGTTTGACTCAACCATATCAGTTGTGCCTCGAGTCGGGATTCGTTTAACTCAACCATATTAGTTGTGCCTCGACTCATGCCTCTTTGACTCAACCATATCATTTGTGCCTCGAGTCGGGCCACGATTGACACAACCATATCATTTGTGCCTCGAGTCGGGCCTCATTTGACTCAACCATATCATTTGTACCTCGAGTTGGGACTCGTTTGACTCAACCATATCATTTGTACCTCGAGTCAGGCATCATTTGACTCAACCATATCAGTTGTGCCTGGAGTCGGGACTCGTTTGACTCAACCATATCAGTTGTGCCTCGAGTCGAGCCTCATTTCACTTAATCATATTTTTTTGTGCCTCGAGTCAGGCCTCATTTAGCTCAACCATATCGTTTATAGTTCTTGAGTTGGGCCTCGTGTGACTTACCCTTATAATTTGTGCCTCGAGCCGATCCTCGTTTGAATCAATGATATCATTTGTGCCTCAAGTTAGGCCTCGTTTGACTCAACGATATCATTTGCGCCTCGAGTTGGGCCTCATTTGACACAACCATATCATTTGCGCCTCGAGCCGGGCCTCGTGTGACTTATGCATATAATTTGTGGCTCGAGTTGGGCCTTGTTTGACACAGCCATATCATTTGTACCTCGAGTCAGGCCTCATTTCACTTAACCATATCAGTTGTGCCTCGAGTCGGGCTTCGTTTGACTCAACTATATCATTTCTGCCTCAAGTCGGGCCTCGTTTGATACAATCATATCATTTGCGCCTCGAGAGTGGCATCGTTGGACTCAACCATATCAGTTGTGCCTTGAGCGGGGCCTCGTTTGACTTAACCATATCATTTGCGTCTTTAGTCGGGCCTCGTTGACTCAACCATCTCAGTTGTGCCTCAAGTCGGGCCTCGTTTGAATCAACCATATCATTTGCACGTCGAGTCAGGCCTCGTTTGACATAACCATATCATTTGCGCCTTGAGTCGGGACTCGTTTGACTCAACCATATCAGTTGTGCCTCGAGTCAGGCCTTGTTTGACTCAACCAAATAAAATGTGCTCGAGTCAGGTATCGTTTGACTCAACCACTTTAGTTGTGCCTCGAGGCGGGCCTCATTTGACTCAACCATATCATTTGCAACTCGAGTCGGGCATCGTTTCACATAACCATATCAGTTGTGCCTCGAATTGGGACTTGTTTAACTCAACCATATAAGTTGTCCCTTGAGTCGGGCCTCGTTTGACTCAACCATATCATTTTTGCCTCAAGTCAGGCCTCATTTGACACAATCGAATCATTTGCGCCTCGAGTCGGGCCTCGTTTGACTTAACCATATCAGTTGTGCCTCGAGCCGGGCCTCGTTTGACTCAACCATATCATTTGTGCCTCAAGTCGGGCCTCGTTTGACTCAACCATATTAGTTGTGCCTTAAGTCGGGACTCGTTCGACTCAACCATATCAGTTGTGCCTCGACTCGGGTGTCGTTTGACTTAACCATATCATTTGTGCCTCGAGTCGGGCCTTGATTGACACAACCATATCATTTGTGCCTCGAGTCGATCCTCGCTTAACTCAACCATATTATTTGTGCCTCGAGTCAGACCTCGATTGACTCAACCATATCATTTGCACCTCGAGTCGGGATTCATTTAACTTAACCATATCATTTGCGCCTCGAGGCAGGCCTCGTTTGACTCAACCATATCAGTTGTGCCTCGAGTCGGGACCTGTTTGACTCAACAAAATCAGTTGTGCCTCAAGTCGGGCCTCGTTTGACTCAACCATATCTTTTGTGCCTCGAGTCAGGCCTTGTTTGACTCAACCATATCATTTATAGTTCTTGAGTTAGGCCTCGTGTGACTTACCCTTTTAATTTGCGCCTCGAGTCGAGCCTCGTTTGACTCAACGATATCATTTGCGCCTCGAGTTGGGCCTTATTTAACCCAACCATATCATTTGCGACTCGAGTTGGGCCTCATTTGACACAACCATATCATTTGTGCCTCGAATCGGGCCTCGTTTGACTGAACCATATCAGTTGTGCCTCGCTTCATCCCTCGTTTGACTCACCCATATCATATCTACCTTGAGTCGAGCATCGTTTGACACAATCATATCGTTTGACACAATCATATCGTTTATGCCTTGAGTCGGGCCTTGTTTGACTCAATCATCTATGTTGTGCCTCGAGTCGAGCCTCGTTTGACTCAACCATATCATTTGCGCCTCGAGTCGGGCCTTGTTTGACTCAACCATAAAGTTGTGCCTTGAGTCAGGACTCGTTTGACTCAAACCATATTAGTTGTTCCTCGAGTAAGGCCTCATTTGACTTAACCATATCATTTGCGCCTTGAGTCAGGTCTTGATTGACACAACCATATCATTTGTGCCTCGAGTCGGGTGTCATTTGACTGAACCATATCATTTGCACCTCAGGTCGGGCCTCATTTGACACAACCATATCATTTGTAGTTTTCGAGCCAGGCCTCATGTGACTTACGCATATAATTTGCGGCTCGAGTCGGGCCTTGTTTGACACAACCATATCATTTGCACCTTGAGTCGGGCCTTGTTTCACTCAACCATATCAGTTATGCCTCTAGTCGGGCCTCATTTGACTCAACCATATCAGTTGTGCCTCGAGTAGGGCCTCGTTTGGCTCAACCATATCATTTGCGCCTCTAGTCGGGTCTCATTTGACTTAACCATCTCAGTTGTGCCTCGAGTCGGGCCTCGTTTGACACAACCATATCTTTTGTGCCTCGAGTTGGGCCTTGTTTGACTCAACCATATCATTTGTGCCTCGAGTCAAGCCTCGTTTGACTCAACCATATCAGTTGTGCCTTGAGTCAGGACTCGTTTGACTCAACCATATCAGTTGTGCCTCGAGTCAGGACTAAACCATATCAGTTGTGCCTTGAGTCGGGCCTCGTTTGACTTAACCATATCATTTGTGCCTCGAGTTGGGTCTTTCTTGACACAACCATATCATTTGTGCCACGACTCGGGCGTCATTTGACTCAACCATATCATTTGCACCTCAAGTCGGTCCTCATTTGACATAACCATATCATTTGTAGTTCTCGAGTTGGGCCTTGTGTGACTTACGCATTTAATTTGTCGCTCGAGTCGGGCCTCGTTTGACTCAACCATATTATTTGCGCCTCGAGTTGGGCCTCGTTTGACTCAACCATATCAGTTGCACCTCGAGTCAGGAATCGTTTGACTCAACCAAATTATTTATGCCTTGAGTCGGGCCTCGTTTGACTCAACGATATCATTTATACCTCGAGTTGGTCCTCGTTTGGCGCCTAGAGTCAGGCCTCGTTTGACTCAACCATATCAAATGTGCCTCGAGTCAGGCCTCGTTTGACTCAACCACATCAGTTGTGCGTCGAGTTAGTCCTCATTTGACTCAACCATATCATTTGCTCCTCGAGTCAGCCCTCGTTTCACATAACTATATCAGTTGTGCTTCGAGTTGGGCCTCGTTTGACTCAACCATATCAGTTGTGACTCGAGTCAGTCCTCATTTGACTCAACCATATCATTTCTGCCTCGAGTCAGGCCTCGTTTGACACAATCGTATCATTTGTGCCTCGAGTCGGGGCTCGTTTGACTCAACCTTTTTAGTTGTGCCTTGAGCTGGGACTCATTTGACTCAACCATATCGTTATGCCTCGACTCGGTCCTCGTTTGACTCCACCATATCATTTGTGCCTCGAGTCAGACCTTGATTGACACAACCATATCATTTGTGCCTCGAGTCGGGCCTCGTTTGACTCAACCATATCATTTGTACCTCGAGTCAGGATTCGTTTGACTCAACCAAATCATTTGCGCCTCGAGTGAGGCCTCGTTTGACTCAACCAAATCATTTGCGCCTCGAGTCAAGCCTCGTTCGACTCAACCATATAAGTTGTGCCTCGAGTCGGGACTTGTTTGACTCAACCATATCAGTTGTCCCTCGAGTCGGGCCTCGTTTGACTCAACCATATCATTTGTGCCTCGAGTCGGGCCTCTTTGATTCAACGATATCATTTATACCTCGAGTCAGGCCTCATTTGGCGCCTCAAGTTAGGCCTCGTTTGATGCAACCACATCAAATATGCCTCGAGTTAGGCCTCGTTTGACTCAACCACATCAGTTGTGCCTCAAGTCGGGCCTCATTTGACTAAACCAGATCATTTGCACCTCGAGTCGGGTCTCGTTTCACACAACCATATCAGTTGTGCCTCAAGTTGGGCCTCGTTTCACTCAACCATATTAGTTGTGCCTCAAGTTGGGCATCGTTTGACTTAACCATATCATTTCTGCCTCGGGTCGGGCCTCGTTTGACACAATCAAATCATTTGTGCCTCGAGAGTCGCCTCATTTGACTCAACCATATCAGTTGTGCCTTGAGCGGGGCCTCGTTTGACTCAACCATATCATTTACACCTCTAGTCGGGCCTCGTTTGACTCAACCATCTTAGTTGTGCCTCGAGTCTACCTTGAGTTAGACCTTATTTGACTCAACCATATCAGTTGTGCCTCGAGTCGGGCCTCGTTTCACTCAACTAGAACGTTTGCGCCTCGAGTTGGGTCTTGATTGATAACAAACTTATCATTTGGCCCTCGAGTCGAGCCTCGTTTGACTCAACCATATCATTTACGCCTCGAGTCGGGTCTCGTTTGACTCAACCATATCATTTGCTTCTCGAGTCGGGCGTTGATTGACACAACCAGATCATTTGTGCCTCAAGTCGGGCCTCGTTTGACTCAACCATATAATTTGCGCCTTGAGTTGGGCCTTGATTGACATAACCACATTATTTGTGCCTTGAGTCGGTCCTCATTTGACTCAACAATATCATTTGCACCTCGAGTTGGGACTCATTTGACTCAACCATATCATTTGCGCCTCGAGTCAGGCCTCGTTTGACTCAACCATATCATTTGCACCTCAAGTCGGGCCTCGTTTGAGTCAAGCATATCAGTTGTTCCTCAAGTCGGGACTCATTTGACTCAAACCATATCAGTTGTGCCTCGAGTCGGGTCTCGTTTGACTCAACCATATCATTTGTGTCTCAAGTCGGGTCTTGATTGACACAACCATATCATTTGTGGCTCGAGTAGGTCCTCGTTTGACTCAACCATATCATTTGTGCCTCAGGTCGGGGTTTGTTTGACTCAACCATATCCGCTGTGCCTTGAGTCGGGCCTCGTTTGACTCAACCATATCATTTGTGCCTTGAGCCGGGCCCTGTTTGACATAATCATATCATTTCTACCTTGAGTTAGGCCTTATTTGACTCAACCATATCAGTTGTGCCTCGAGTCGGGCCTCGTTTCACTCAACTAGAACGTTTGTGCCTCGAGTTGGGTCTTGATTGATAACAAACTTATCATTTGGGCCTCGAGTCGGGCCTCGTTTGACTCAACCATATCATTTGCGCCTCGAGTCGGGTCTCGTTTGACTCAACCATATCATTTGCTTCTCGAGTTGGGCATTGATTGACACAACCAGATCATTTGTGCCTCGAGTCGGGCCTCGTTTGACTCAACCATATCATTTGCGCCTTGAGTCAGGCCTTGATTGACATAACCACATCATTTGTGCCTTGAGTTGGTCCTCATTTGACTCAACAATATCATTTGCACCTCGAGTTGGGACTCGTTTGACTCAACCATATCATTTGTGCCTCGAGTCAGGCCTCGTTTGACTCAACCATATCAGTTGTGCCTCGAGTTAGGACTCGTTTGACTCAACCATATCTGTTGTGCCTCGAGTCGAGCCTCGTTTAACTCAACCATATCATTTGCGCCTCGAGTCGGGCCTTATTTGATACAACCATATCATTTGTGCCTCAGGTTGGGCCTCATTTGACTCAACCATATCATTTGCGCCTTGAGTCAGGCCTCGTTTGAGTCAAGCATATCCGTTGTTCCTCGAGTCGGGAATCATTTGACTCAAACCATATCAGTTGTGCCTCGAGCCGGGTCTCGTTTGACTCAACCATATCATTTGCGTCTCGAGTCGGGTCTTGCTTGACACAACCATATCATTTGTGCCTCGAGTCGGTCCTCGTTTGACTCAACCATATCATTTGTGGCTCAGGTCGGCCTTCGTTTGACTCAACCATATCAGTTGTGCCTCGAGTCGGGCCTTGTTTGACTCAACCATATCATTTGTGCCTTGAGTCGGGCCTCGTTTGACACAATCATATAATTTCTACCTTGAGTCAAGCCTTGTTAGACTCAACCATATCAGTTGTGCCTCGAGTCGGGCCTCGTTTGACTCAACTAGAACATTTGCGCCTCGAGTCGGGTCTTGATTGACAATAATCTTATCATTTGGGCCTCGAGTCGGGCCTCGTTTGACTCAACCATATCATTTGCTTCTTGAGTTGGGTGTTGATTGACACAACCAGATCATTTGTGCCTCAAGTCGGGCCTCATTCGGCTCAACCATATCTTTTGCGCCTTGAGTCGGGCCTTGATTGACACAACCATATCATTTGTGCCTCGAGTCGGTCCTTGTTTGACTCAACCATATCATTTGCGACTCAGGTCAGGGCCTCGTTTGAGTCAACCATAACATTTGCACCTCGAGTCAGGTCTTGATACATACAACCATATCATTTGTGCCTCGAGTCAGGCATTGTTTGACTAAACCATATCATTTGCGCTTTGGGTCAGGCCTCGTTTGACTTGACCATATTAGTTGTGCCTTGAGTCAGGCCGCGTCTGACTCAACCATATCATTTCTGCCTAGAGTCAGGACTCGTTTGACACAATCATATCATTTGCGCCTTGAGTTGGGCCTCGTTTAACTCAACCATATATTGTGCCTCGAGTCGGGACTTGTTTGACTCAACCATATCAGTTGTGCCTCCAGTCGGGCCTCGCTTGACTTAACCACATCAGTTGTGCCTCGAGTCGGGACTCGTTTGACTCAACCATATCACTTGTGCCTCGAGGCAGGCCTCGCTTGACTCAACCATATCATTTGCGCCTCGAGTCGGGCCTCGTTTGACTCAAACATATCAGTTGTGCCTCAGGTCGGGCCTCGTTTGACTTAACAATATCATTTGTGCCTCGAGTCGGGACTCGTTTGACTCAACCATATCATTTGCGCATCGAGTCGAGCCTCGTTTGACTCAACCATATCATTTGCTCCTCAAGTCAGGCCTCGTTTGACACCACCATATCAGTTGTGCCTCAGGTCGGGCCTCGTTTGACTTAACAATATGATTTGCGCCTCAAGTCAGGACTCATTTGACTCAACCATATCATTTGCGCCTCAAGTCAGGACTCGTTTGACTCAACCATATCATTTGTGCCTTGAGTCGGGCCTCGTTTGACTCAACCATATCATTTGCGCCTCGAGTCGAGACTCGTTTGACTCAACCATATCATTTGTGCCTTGAGTCGGGCCTCGTTTGACTCAACCATATCATCTGCGCCTCGAGTCGAGACTCGTTTGACTCAACCATATCATTTACGCCTCGAGTTGGGCCTTGATTGACACAACCATATCATTTGTGCCTCGAGTCAGGACTCATTTGACTCAACCATATCTTTTGTGCAGTCAGGCGTCATTTGACTCAATCATATTAGTTGTGCCTCGAGTCGAGACTCGTTTGATTCAACCATATCAGTTGTGCCTCGAGTCGGGCCTCGTTTGACTCAACCATATCATTTGTAGTTCTTGAGTCGGGCCTCGTGTAAATTACCGTTATAATTTGTGCCTAGAGTCGAGCCTCGTTTGACTCAACAATATCATTTGCACCTCAAGTCGGGCCTTATTTGACTCACCCATATCATTTGTGCCTTGAGTAGGGCATCATTTGACACAATTATATCATTTCTACCTTGAGTCGGGCCTCGTTTGACTCAACGATATCAGTTGTGGCTCGTGTTGGGCCTCATTTGACTCAAACATATCAGTTGTGCCTCGAGTCGGGTCTTGTTGGACTCAACCATATCATTTGCTCCTCGAGTCGGGTCTTGATTGACACAGCCATATCATTTATGCCTCGAGTCGGTCCTCGTTTGACTCAACCATATCATTTGTGCCTCAAGTTAGGCTTCGTTTGACTCAACCATATCAGTTGTACCTCGAGTCAGGCCTCGTTTGACTCAACCATATCATTTGTGCCTTGAGTCGGGCCTCGTTTAACACAATCACATCATTTCTACCTTGAGTCAGGCCTCGTTTGACTCAACCATATAGTTGTGCCTCGAGTCGGGCCTCGTCTGACTGAACCAGAACATTTGCGCCTCGAGTCGGGTCTTGATTGACAACAACCTTATCATTTGGGCCTCGAGTCTGGCCTCGTTTCACTCAACCATATCAGTTGTGCCTCAAGTTGGGCTTCGTTTGACTCAACCAGAACATTTACGCCTCGAGTCAAGTCTTGATTGACAACAACCTTATCATTTGGGCCTCGAGTCAGGCCTTGTTTGACTCAACCATATCATTTGCGCCTCGAGTCGGGCCTCGTTTGACTCAACCATATCATTTGCACCTCGAGTCGGCCGTTGATTGACACAACCAGATCATTTGTACCTCGAGTCGGGCCTCGTTTGACTCAACCATATCATTTGTGCCTCAAGTCAGGCTTTGATTGACACAACCATATCATTTGTGCCTCGAGTCGGTCCTCGTTTGACTCAACCATATCATTTGCGACTTAGGTCAGGCTTTGTTTGACTCAACTAGATCAGTTGTGCCTTGAGTTGGGCCTCGTTTGACTTAACCATAACATTTGTGCCTCGAGTTGGGCCTCGTTTGACTCACCCATATCATTTGTGGCTCAAGTCAGGCCTCGTTTGACTTACATATATCATTTGCGGCTCGAGTCAGGCCTCGTTTGACTCAACCATATCATTTGTGCCTAGAGCCGGGCCTCGTTTGACTCAACCAGATCATTTGTGCCTCGAGTTAGGCCTCGTTTGACACACCCATATCATATAGGCCTCGACTCAGGCCTCGTTTAAGTCACCCATATCATTTGTGCCTCGAGTCGGACCTTGTTTGACTCACCCATATCATTTACGGCTCAAGTCAGGCCTCATTTGACTTACATATATCATTTCCGCCTCGAGTCGGGCCTCGTGTGGCTCAACCATATCATTTGCACCTCGAGTCAACCCTCATTTGACTTACCTATATGTTTACACCTCGAGTTGGGCCTCGTTTGACTCACCCTTATTATTTGTGCCTTGAGTCAGGACTCGTTTAACTCAACCATAACATTTGTGCCTCGAGTTAGGCCTCGTTTGACTTACCCATATCATTTGTGGCTCAAGTCGGGCCTCGTTTGACTTACATATATCATTTGTGGCTCGAGTCAGGCCTCGTTTGACTCAACCATATCATTTGTGCCTCAAGTCAGGCCTTGTTTAAGTCAACCATATGTTTGCGCGTCAAGTCGGGCCATATTTAACTCACCCATATCATTTGTGCCTCGAGTTAGGCCTCGTTTGACTTACCCATATCATTTGCACCTCGAGTCGAGCCTCGTTTGACTCAACCATATGCATGCGCCTTGAGTCAGGCCCCATTTGACTCACCCATATCATTTACGCCCTGAGTCGGGCCTCGTTTGACTCACCATTATCAAGTCGGGCCTCATTTGACTCAACCATATGTTTGTACATCGAGTTGGGCCTTGTTTGACTCACCCATATGTTTGCACCTCAAGGTGGGCCTCATTTGATTCTCCCGTATGTTTGCTGGTCGAGTCGGGCCTCGTTTGACTCAACGTTATCATTTGCGCCTCGAGTCAAGCCTCGTTTGACTCAACCATATCATTTGCACCTCAAGTCGGGCCTCGTTTGACTCAACCATATGTTTGCCATTGAGTTGGGCCTCGTTTGACTCACCCATATGTTTGCGCCTCGAGTCAGGCCTCGTTTGACTCACCTATATCATTTGCACCTCGAGTCGGGCCTCGTTTGACTCACCCATATGTTTACGCGTTGAATCGGGCCTTGTTTGACTCACCCATATGTTCGTGCCTCGAGTCGGGCCTCGTTTGACTCACCCAAATGTTTGCGCCTCAAGTCAAGCCTCATTTCACTTAACCATATCACTTGCGCCTTGAGCCAGGCCTCGTTTGACTCTCCCTTTTCATTTGCACCTCGAGTCAAGCCCCGTTTGACTCAACTATATGTTTGAACCTTCAGTCGAGCCTCAATTGACTCACCCATATCATTTGCTCCTTAAGCCAGGCCTTGTTTGACTTAACCAAATCGTTTGCATGTCGAGTCGGGCCTTGTTTCACTCACCCATATCAATTATGCCTCGATTCAGGCCACGTTTGACTCATCCTTATCATTTGTGCCTCGAGTCAAGCCTCGTTTGACTCAGCCATATCATTTGTGCCTTGAGTCAGGTGTCGTTTGACTCACTCACATGTTTGTGCCTCAAGTTAGGCCTCATTTGACTCAACCATATCATCTGCGCCTCGAGTCAGGCCTCGTATCACTAACCTGTATGTTTGCTCCTCAAGTTAGGCCTCGTTTGACTCACCCATATTATTTGCACCTCGAGTTGGGCTCGGTTGACTCAACCATATCATTTACGCCTCAATTGAGGTGTCGTTTGACTCACCCGTATCATTTGCGCCTTGAGTCATGCCTGGTTTGACTCACCATATCATTTGGGCCTCGAGTCCAGCCTCGTTTGAGTCAACCATATCATTTGCATGTTGAGTCGGGCCTGGTTTGACTCACCCATATCATTTGTGCCTCAAGTCAGGCCTCGTGTGGCTCACCCATATCATTTGCACCTCGAGTCGGCCCTCATTTGACTTACCCATATATTTGCACCTCGAATCGGGCCTCGTTTGACTTAACCATATCATTTGTGCCTCGAGGCGGGCCTCGTTCGACTCACCCTTATCATTTGTGCCTCGAGTCGGGACTCGTTTGACTCAACCATATCATTTGTACCTCGAGTTGGGCCTCGTTTGACTCACCCATATCATTTGCGGCTCAAGTCGGGCCTCGTTTGACTTACATATATCATTTGTGGCTTGAGTCGGGCCTCGTTTGACTGAACCACATTATTTGTGCCTCAAGTCAGGCCTCGTTTGAGTCAACCATATGTTTGTGCATCGAGTCGGGCCTTGTTTGACTCACCCATATCATTTGTACCTCAAGTCAGGCCTCGTTTGACTCACCCATATCATTTGCACGTTGAGTCAAGCCTCGTTTGACTCAACCATATGTATGCGCCATGAGTCGGGTCTCATTTGACTCACCCATATCATTTACGCCCTGAGTTAGGCCTCGTTCGACTCACCATTATTAAGTCGGGCCTCATTTGGCTCAACCATATGTTTGCGCATCGAGTTGGGCCTTGTTTGACACACCCATATGTTTACGCCTTGAGGCAGGCCTCGTTTCATTCTCCCATATGTTTGCTGGTTGAGTTGGGACTCGTTTGACTCAATGTTATCATTTGCGCCTCGAGTCGAGCCTTGTTTGACCCAACCATATCATTTGTCCCTCAAGTCGGGCCTCGTTTGACTCAACCATATGTTTGCGCGTTCAGTCGGGCCTTGTTTAACTCACCCATATGTTCGCGCCTCGAGTCAGGCTGCATTTGACTCACCTATATCATTTGCGCCTCGAGTCGAGCCTCGTTTGACTCACCCATATGTTTGCGCCTCGAGTCAAGCCTCATTTCACTCAACCATATCATTTGCGCCTCAAGCCAGGCCTCGTTTGACTCCACCATATCGTTTGAACGTCGAGTCGGGCCTTGTTTAACTCACCCATATCAATTGCGCCTCGAGTCAGGCCTCGTTTGACTCACCCTTATTATTTGCGCCTCGAGTCAAGCCTCGTTTGACTCAACCATATCATTTGCGCCTTGAGTCGGGCATCGTTTGACTCACTCACAAGTTTGCGTCTCAAGTTGGGCCACATTTGACTCAACCACATCATCTGTGCCTCGAGTCGGGCCTCGTATCACTAACCTGTACGTTTGCTCCTTGAATCGGGCCTCATTTGACTCACCCATATCATTTGCACCTCGAGTCGGGCTCAGTTGACTCAACCATATCATTTATGCCTCAAATGAGGCGTCATTTGACTCACCCATATCATTTGTGCCTCGAGTCATGTCTGGTTTGACTCACCCATATCGTTTACGCTTCAAGTCGGGCCTCGTGTGGCTTACCCATATCATTTGCACCTCGAGTTAGCCCTCATTTGACTTACCCATATGTTTGCACCTCGAGTCGAGCCTCGTTTGACTCAACCATATCATTTGTACCTAGAGGCGGGTCTCGTTTGACTCACCCTTATCATTTGTGTCTCGAGTCGGGACTCGTTTAACTTAACCATATCATTTGTGCCTTGAGTCAGGCCTCATTTTTCTCACCCATATCATTTGCGCCTTGAGTTGGGCGTCGTTTGACTCACCCATATCATTTGCGCCTCGGTCGGACCTTGTTTGACTTAACCATATCATTTGTGCCTCGAGTTGGGCCTCTCAAGATTCACCCATATCATTTGTGCCTTGAGTCAGGCCTCGTTTGACTCAACCATATCATTTGCACCTCGAGTCGGGCCTCTCTTAATTCACCCATATTATTTGTGCCTCGAGTTAAGCCTTGTTTGACTTACCCATATCATTTGCGCCGCGAGTCGGGTCTCATTTGACTCATGCATATCAATTGCGCCTCGAGTCCGGCCTCGTTGAACTCACCTATATCATTTGCGCCTCGAGTCGGGCATTATTTGACTCGCCCATATCATTTGCGCCTTGAGTCAGGCATCGTTTAACTTACCCATATCATTTGTGCCTCGAGTCGATCCTCATTTTGACTGGCCCATATCATTTGCGCCTCAAGTCGAGCCTCATTTGACTGACCCATATCATTTGCACCTCGAGTTAGGCCTCGTTTAACTGACCCATATCATTTGTGCCTCGAGTCGGGCCTCGTTTGGCTCAACCATATCATTTGCACCTCGAGTCGAGCCTCATTTTACTCAACCATATCATTTGCACCTCGAGTCATGCCCTATTTGACTACCCCATATCATTTGCGCATCGAGTTGGGCCCTGCTTGACTCACGCATATTATTTGTGCCTCGAGTCGAGCCACGTTTGACTCACCGTTATCATTTGCACCTTGAGTCGAGCCTCGTTTGACTCACCTATATCATTTGCACCTCGAGTTAGTCCTCGTTTGACTCAACCATATCATTTGCACCTTGAGTCAACCCTCATTTGACTTACCCACATGTTTGCACCTTGTTTGACTCAACGATATCATTTATGCCTCGAGTTGGGCCTCGTTTAACTCACCCATATTATTTGGGTCTCGAGTCAGGCATCGTTTGACTCAACCATATCATTTGCACATCGAGTTAGTCCTTGTTTGACTTACCCATATCATTTGCGCCTTGAGTCAGGCCTCGTTTGACTCACCCATATCATTTGCGCCTCTAGTTAGTCCTCATTTGACTCACCCATATCATTTGCACCTCAAGTCAACCCTCGTCTGACTTACCCATATGTTTGCACCTCGTTTGACTCAACGATATCATTTGCACCTCGAGTTGGGCCTTGTTTGACTCACTCATATCATTTGGGTCTTGAGTCAGGTCTCATTTGACTCAACCATATCATTTGTGCATTGAGTCGGGCCTCGTTTGACTCACCCATATCTTTTGCGCCTCAAGACAGGCCTCGTTTGACTCAACCATATCATTTGTACCTCGAGTCGGGCCTCGTTTGACACACCCAAATCATTTGCACCTCGAGTTGGGCCTCGTTTGACTCAACCATATGATTTGTACCTTGAGTCACGCCTCGTTTGACTCCCCTATATCATTTGTGCATCAAGTAGGGCCTTGTTTGACTCCCCCATATCGTATGTGCCTCGAGTTGGGCCTCATTTGACTGACTGTTATCATTTGTGCCTGGTGTCGGGCCTTGTTTTACTCAACCATATGTTTGCGTATCGTGCCAGGCCTTGTTTGACTCACCCATATGTTTGCGCCTCGAGTCGGGCCTTGTTTGACTCACCCATATCATTTGTGCCTCGAGTTGGGCCTCGTTTGAGTTAACCATATCATTTATACCTCGAGTCGACCCTTGTTTGACTTACCCATATGTCTGCACCTCGACTCTGCCCTTGTTTGACTCAACCATATCATTTGTTCCTCGAGTCGAACCTCGTTTGACTCAACCATATCATTTGTGCCTGGAGTCAGGCCTTGTTTGACTCACCCATATCATTTGTGCCTCGAGTCGGGCCTCATTTGACTCACCCATATCATTTGCGTATCTGTCAGGCCTCATTTGACTCACCCATATCTTTTGCGCCTCGAGACGGGCCTCATTTGACTCAACCATATCATTTGCACCTCGAGTCAGGCCTCGTTTAACACACCCAAATCATTTACACCTCGAGTCGGGCCTCGTTTGACTCGACCATATCATTTGCGTCTCGAGTCACGCCTCGTTTGACTCCCTTATATCATTTGTACATCGAGTAGGGCCTTGTTTGACTCCCCCATATCATATGTGCCTCGAGTTGAGCCTTGTTTGACTAAACCATATCATTTGTTCCTCGAGTTGGGCCTCATTTGACTCAACCATATCATTTGCACCTAGAGTTAGGCCTCATTTGACTCACCCATATCATTTGTGCCTTGAGTCGGGCCTCGTTTGACTCACCTATATCATTTCCGCCTCGAGTTGGGCCTCATTCACTCACCCATAAGTTTGCGCCTTGAGTTGGGCCACGATTGACTCATCCATATCATTTGCTCCTCGACTCGGTCCTTGTTTGACCCACCCATAAGTTGGTGTCTTGAGTCGGGCCTTGATTGACTCACCCATATCATTTGTGCGCCGAGTCGGGCCTCATTTATCTTACCCTTATCATTTGTGCCTCGAATAAAGCCTTGTTTGACTCAACCATTTCATTTGTGCCTCGAGTCAGGCCTCATTTGACTCACTCACATGTTTGTGCCTCGAGTCAGGCCTCGTTTGACTCAACCATATCATCTGCGCCTCGAGTTAGGCCTCGTTTGACTTAACCATATCATTTAGGCCTTGAGTCAGGCCTCGTTTAACTCACCTATATCATTTGTGCCTCGACTCGGGCCTTGTTTCACTCACCCATAACTTTGCACCTTGAGTTGGGCATCCATTGACTCACCCATATCATTTGTGCCTTGACTCGGGCCTTGTTTGACCTACCCATAAGCTGGCGCCTTAAGTCGGGCCTCGATTGACTCACCCATATCATTTACGCCCTGAGTCGGACCTTGTTTGACTCACCCTTATCATTTGTGCCTCGAATCAAGCCTCGTTTGACTCAACCATATAATTTGTACCTCGAGTCAGGCCTCATTTGACTCACTCACATGTTTGCGCAACGAGTCGGGCCTTGTTTGACTCAACCATATCATTTGTGCCTTGAGTAGGGCCTCGATTGACTCATCCATATCATTTGGGCTTCGAGTCAGGCCTCGTTTGACTCAACCATATCATTTGCGCCTCGAGTCGGGCCTCTCTTGACTCACCCATATCATTTGTGCCTCAACTCAGGCCTCATTTCACTCAACCATATCCTTTGCACCTGGAGTTAGGCCTCTCTTGGCTCAACCATATCATTTATGCCTCAAGTCGGGTCTCGTTTGACTCACCCATATCATTTGCGCCTTCAGTCGGGTGTCATTTGACTCACCCATATCATTTGCGCCTCAGTCAGACCTTGTTTGACTTAACCATATCATTTGTGCCTCAAGTCGGGACTCGTTTGACTCACCCATATCATTTGGTCCTCAAGTCAGGCCTCGTTTGACACACCCATATCATTTGGTCCTCGAGTCAGGCCTCGTTTGACTCAACCATATCATTTGCGCCCCGAGTCGTGCCTCTCTTGACTCACCCATATCATTTGCGCCTCGAGACAGGCCTCGTTTGACTCAACCATATCATTTGCGCCTCGAGTCGGGCCTCTCTTGATTCACCCATATCATTTGTGCCTCGAGTCGAGCCTTGTTTGACTTACCCATATCATTTGTACTGCGAGTCAGGTCTCATTTGACTCATGTATATGATTTGCACCTTGAGTTGGGCCTCGTTTGACTCACTCATATCTTTTGCGCCTCGAGTCTGGCATTGTTTGACTCACCCATATCATTTGCGCCTCGAGTTAGGCCTCGTCTAACTTACCCATATCATTTGTGCCTTGAGTAGGGTCTCATTTGACTGACCCATATCATTTGCACCTCGAGTCGGGCCTCGTTTGACTCACTCAAATCATTTGTACCTCGAGTTGGGCCTCGTTTGACTCACAAATATCATTTGCACCTCGTGTTAGGCCTCGTTTTACTCAACCATATCATTTGCGCCTCGAGTCAAGCCTCATTTGACTCCCCCATATCATTTGTGCATCAAGTCGGGCCTTGTTTGACTCACCCATATTATTTGTGCCTCGAGTCGGGCCATGTTTCACTTACTATTATCATTTGCGCCTCGAGTCGGGCCTCATTTGACTCACCTATATCATTTGTGCCTCGAGTTGGGCCTCGTTTAACTCAACCAAATTATTTGCACCTCTAGTCAACCCTCATTTGACTTACCCATATGTTGTTTGCACCTCGTTTGACTCAACGATATCATTTGCACATCGAGTCAGTCCTTGTTTGACTCACCCATATCATTTGCGCCTCAAGTCGAGCCTCGTTTGACTTACCCATATCATTTTTGCCTCGAGTCGGGTCTCTTTGACTCACCCATATCATTTGCGCCTTGAGTTGGGCCTTATTTGACTCACCCATATTATTGGTACCTCAAGACAGGCCTCGATTGACTCAACCATATCATTTGCACCTCGAGTCAGGCCTCGTTTGACTCAACCATATCATTTGCGCCTCGAGTCATGCCTCATTTGACTCCCCTATATCATTCGCGCATCAAGGAGGGCCTTGTTTGACTCAACCATATGTTTGCGCATCGTGCCAGGTCTTGTTTGACTCACCCATATGTTTGTGCCTCGAGTCAAGCCTTGTTTGACTCACCTATATCATTTGCGCCTTGAGTTGGGCCTCGTTTGACTCAACCATATCATTTACACCTCCAGTCAGGCCTTGTTTGACTTACCCATATCATTTACGCCTCGAGTCAGGCCTCGTTTAATTTACCCATATCATTTATGCCTCGAGTTGCGTCTCATTTGACTGACCCATATCATTTGCGCCTCGAGCCTCGTTTAACTTACCCCTATCATTTGTGCCTCGAGTCTGGTCTCATTTGACTAACCATATCATTTACGCCTCGAGTCGTGCCTCGTTTAACTCACCCATATTATATGGACCTCGAGTCAGGCCTCGTTTGACTTAACCATATATTTGCAACTCGAATCGGGCCTCGTTTTACTCAACCATATCATTTACGGCTCGAGTCATGCCTTATTTGACTCGCCCATATCATTTGCGCATCGAGTCGGACCTTGTTTAACTCACCCATATCATTTATGCCTTGAGTCGGGTCACGTTTGACTCACTGTTATCATTTGCGCCTCAAGTCGGCCCTCGTTTGACTCAACCATACGTTTGCGCATCGAGTTAGGCCTTGTTTGACTCACCCATGTGTTTGCGCCTCGAGTCGGGCCTTGTTTGACTCACTATATCATTTGCACCTCGAGTTAGGCCTCGTTTGACTCAACCATATCATTTGGGTCTCAAGTCAGGCCTCGTTTGACTCAACCATATCAATTGCGCATCAAGTCGGTCCTTGTTTGACTCACCCATATCATTTACGCCTTGAGTCTCGCCTCGTTTGACTCACCCATATTATTTGCGACGTGAGATGGTCCTCGTTTGACTCAACCATATCATTTGCACCTCGAGTCGGGCCTCGTTTGACACACCCAAATCATTTGCACCTCGAGTCGGGTCTCGTTTGACTCAACCATATCATTTGCGCCTTGAGCCATGCCTCGTTTGACTCCCCAATATCATTTGTGCATCGAGTAGGGACTTGTTTGACTCCCCCATATCATATGTGCCTGGAGTTGGACCTCGTTTGACTCACCGTTATCATTTGTGTCTCGTGTCGGGCCTTGTTTGACTCAACCATATGTTTGCGCATCGTGCCAGGCCTTGTTTAACTCACCCATATGTTTGCGCCTCAAGTCGGGCCTTGTTTGATTCACCCATATCATTTGTGCCTCGAGTTGGGCCTCGTTTGACTTAACCATATCATTTACACCTCGAGTCGACCCTTGTTTGAATTACCCATATGTTTGCACCTTGACTCTGTGCTTGTTTGACTCAACCATATCATTTGTTCCTCGAGTTGGCCTCGTTTGACTCAACCATATCATTTGCGCCTGGAGTTAGGCCTCGTTTAACTCACCCATATCATTTGTGCCTCGAGTTGGGCCTCGTTTGACTCAACCATATCATTTGCGCATCGACTCGGGCCTTGTTTGACTCACCCATAAGTTTGCACCTTGAGTCGGGCCTCGTTTGACTCACCCTTATAATTTGTGGCTCGAGTTGGGACTCATTTGACTCAACCATATCATTTGTGGCTGGAGTCAGGCCTCGTTTGACTCATCCATATCATTTGTGCCTCGAGTCGGGCCTCCTTTGAATCACCCATATCGTTTGCACCTCAAGTTGGGCCTCGATTGACTCACCCATAAGTTTGCGCCTTGAGTTGGGCCTTGATTGAGTCACCCATATCATTTGTGCCTCGACTCGGGCCTTGTTTGGCCCACCCATAAGCAGGTGCCTTGAGTCAGGCCTCATTTGACTCACCCATATCATTTGCGCCTCGACTCGGCCTTGTTTGACTCACCCATAAGCTTGCGCCTTGAGTCAGGCCTCGTTTGACTCACCCTTATAATTTGTGCCTCGAGTCAAGACTCATTTGACTCAACTATATCATTTGTACCTAGAGTCAGGCCACGTTTGACTTGCGCATATTCTTTGCACCTCAAGTTGGACATCATTTGACTCACCCATATCATTTACCCCTCGAGGCGGGCCTTGTTTGGCTCAACCATAAGTTTGCACCTTGAGTTGGGCCTCGATTGAGTCACCCATATCATTTGCGCCCCGAGTCGGGCCTTGTTTGACTCAACCATATCATTTTCACCTCGAGTCGGGCCTCGTTTGACACACCCAAATCATTTGCACCTTGAGTCGGGTCTCGTTTGACTCAACCATATCATTTGCGCCTCGAGCCATGCCTGGTTTGACTCCCTAATATCATTTGCGCATCGAGTAGGGACTTGTTTGACTCCCCCATATCATATGTGCCTTGAGTTGGACCTCGTTTGACTCACCGTTATCATTTGTGCCTCGTGTCGGGCCTTGTTTGACTCAACCATATGTTTGCGCATCGTGCCAGGCCTTGTTTGACTCACCCATATGTTTGCGCCTCAAGTCGGGCCTTGTTTGATTCACCCATATCATTTGTGCCTTGAGTTGGGCCTCGTTTGACTTAACCATATCATTTACACCTCGAGTCGACCCTTGTTTGAATTACCCATATGTTTGCACCTCGACTCTGTGCTTGTTTGACTCAACCATATCATTTGTTCCTCGAGTCGGCCTCGTTTGACTCAACCATATCATTTGCGCCTGGAGTCAGGCCTCGTTTAACTCACCCATATCATTTGTGCCTCGAGTCGGGCATCGTTTGACTCACCCATATCATTTGTGCATCGACTTGGGCCTTGTTTGACTCACCCATAAGTTTGCACCTTGAGTCGGGCCTCGTTTGACTCACCCTTATAATTTGTGCCTCGAGTTGGGATTCATTTGACTCAACCATATCATTTGCAGCTGGAGTCAGGCCTCGTTTGACTCATCCATATCATTTGTGCCTCAAGTCGGGCCTCCTTTGAATCACCCATATCGTTTGCACCTCGAGTTGGGCCTCGATTGACTCACCCATAAGTTTGCGCCTTGAGTTGGGCCTTGATTGAGTCACCCATATCATTTGCGCCTCGACTCGGGCCTTGTTTGGCCCACCCATAAGCAGGTGCCTTGAGTCGGGCCTCATTTGACTCACCCATATCATTTGCGCCTCGACTCGGGCCTTGTTTGACTCACCCATAAGCTTGCGCCTTGAGTCGGGCCTCGTTTGACTCACCCTTATAATTTGTGTTTCGAGTCAAGACTCATTTGACTCAACCATATCATTTGCGGCTGGAGTCAGGCCTCGTTTGACTCATCCATATCATTTGTGCCACAGTTGGGCCTCCTTTGACTCACCCATATTGTTTGCACCTCGAGTTGGGCCTCGCTTGATATTGGTAACTCAAACGAGGCCTGACTCGAGGCACAAATGATATGGTTGAGTCACACGAGGCCCGAGTTGAGGTACAAATGATAAGGGTGAGACAAACGATGCCTGACTCGAGGCGCAAATGATATGCTTAAGTCAAACGAGGCCAAACTCGAGGCACAAATGATGTGGGTGAGCCAAATAAGACTCGACTCGAGGAACAAATGATATGGTTGAGTCAAATGAGGCCTGAGTTGAGGCCTAAATGATAAGGGTGAGTAAAATGAGGCTCGACTCGAGGTGCAAATGATATAGTTGAGTCAAACGAGGCCTTTCTCGAGGAATAAATGATATAGGTGAAGTCAAACGAGGCCGGACTCAAGGCGCAAATGATATGGGTGAGTCAAACAAGGAACGACTTGATGCGCAATTGATATGGTTAAGTCAAACGAGGCCTGACTCGAGACCCAAATGATATGGTTGAGTCAAACGAGGACCAACTCGAGGCACAAATGATATCGTTGAGTTAAACGAGGTGAAAACATATGGGTAAGTCAAACGAGGGTTGACTCGAGATGCAAATGATATGGTTGAGTCAAACGAGGCCCGACTCAGGGCGCAAATGATATGGGTGAGTCAATCGAGGCCCGTCTCAAGGCACTTGCTTATGGGTGGGTCAAACAAGGCCCGAGTTGAGGCACAAATGATATGGGTGACTCAATCGGGGCCCAACTCAAGGCGCAAACTTATGGGTGAGTCAATTGAGGCCCAACTCGAGGTGTAAATAATATGGGTTAGTCAAAGGAGGCCTGACTCAAGGCACAAATGATATGGATGAGTCAAACGAGGCCTTACTCCAGCCGCAAATGATATGGTTAAGTCAAATGAGTCTCGACTCGAGGTACAAATTATAAGGGTGAGTCAAACGAGGCCCGACTCAAGGCGCAAACTTATGGTTGAGTCAAACAAGGACCGAGTCGAGGCGCAAATGATATGGGTGAGTCAAACAAGACCCGACTCGAGGCACAAATGATATGGGTGAGTTAAACAAGGCCTGTCTCTAGGCGCAAATGATATGGTTGAGTCAAACGAGGCCCAGCTCGAGGAACAAATGATATGGTTGAGTCAAACAAGTGCAGAGTCGAGGTGCAAACATATGGGTAATTAAAACAAGGGTCGACTCGAGGTGTAAATGATATGGTTAAGTCAAACGAGGCCCAACTTGAGGCACAAATGATATGGGTGAATCAAACAAGGCCCGACTTGAGGTGCAAACATATGGGTGAGTCAAACAAGGCCTGGCACGATGCGCAAACAAATGGTTAAGTCAAACAAGGCTTGACACGAGGCACAAATGATAACGGTGAGTCAAACGAGGTCTAACTCAAGGCACATATGATATGGGGGAGTCAAACAAGTCCCTACTCTATGTGCAAATGATATTAGGGAGTCAAATGAGGCATGACTCAAGGCGCAAATGATATGGTTGAGTCGAACGAGGCCCAACTCGAGGTGCAAATGATTTGGGTGTGTCAAACGAGGCCCCACTCGAGGTGCAAATGATATGGTTGAGTCAAACGAGGCCCCTCTCGAGGCGCAAATGATATGGGTGAGTCAAACAAGGACCGACTTGATGCGCAATTGATATGGTTAAGTCAAACGAGGCCTGACTCGAGACCCAAACGATATGGTTCAGTCAAACAAGGCTTAACTCGAGGCACAAATGATATCGTTGAGTTAAACAAGGTGAAAACATATGGGTAAGTCAAACGAGGGTTGACTCAAGATGCAAATGATATGGTTGAGTCAAACGAGGCCCGACTCGGGGCGCAAATGATATGGGTGAGTCAATCAAGGCCCAACTTAAGGCATCTGCTTATGGGTGGGTCAAAGAAGGCCCGAGTTGAGGCATAAATGATATGGGTGACTCAATCGAGGCCCAACTCAAGGCACAAACTTATAGGTGAGTCAATCGAGGCCCAACTTGAGGTGCAAACGATATGGGTGAGTCAAAGGAGGCCTGACTCGAGGCACAAATGATATGGATGAGTCAAACGAGGCCTGACTCCAGCCGCAAATGATATGGTTGAGACAAATGAGTACCAACTCGAGGCACAAATTATAAGGGTGAGTCAAATGAGGCCCGACTCAAGGCACAAACTTATGAGTGAGTCAAACAAGGCTCGAGTCGAGGCGCAAATGATATGGGTGAGTCAAACGAGGCCCGACTCGAGGCACAAATGATATGGGTGAGTTAAACAAGGCCTAACTCCAGGCGCAAATGATATGGTTGAGTTAAACGAGGCCCAACTCGAGGAACAAATGATATGGTTGAGTCAAACAAGCGCAGAGTCGAGGTGCAAACATATGGGTAATTCAAACAAGGGTCGACTCGAGGTGTAAATGATATGGTTAAGTCAAACGAGACCCAACTCGAGGCACAAATGATATGGGTGAATCAAACAAGGCCCAACTTGAGGCACAAACATATGGGTGAGTCAAACAAGGCCCGGCACAATGCGCAAACATATGGTTGAGTCAAACCAGGCCTGACACGAGGCACAAATGATAACGGTGAGTCAAACGAGGTCCACTCAAAGCACATATGAGATGGGGGAGTCAAACAAGTCCCTACTCGATGTGCAAATGATATTGGGGAGTCAAACGAGGCATGACTTGAGGCGCAAATGATATGGTTGAGTCAAACGAGGCCCGACTCGAGGTGCAAATAATTTGGGTGAGTCAAACAAGGGCTGACTTGATGTGCAATTTATATGGTTAAGTCAAACGAGGTCTAACTCGAGACCCAAATGATATGGTTGAGTCAAATGAGGCCCAACTCGAGGCTCAAATGATATCGTTGAGCTAAACAACGTGAAAACATATGGGTAAGTCAAACGAGGGTTGACTCGAGATGCAAATGATATGGTTGAGTCAAACGAGGCCCGACTCGGGGTGCAAATGATATGGGTGAGTCAATTGAGGCCCGACTCAAGGCGCCTGCTTATGGGTGGGTCAAACAAGGCCTGATTCGAGGCACAAATGATATGGGTGACTCAATCGAGGCCCAACTCAAGGTGCAAACTTATGGGTGAGTCAAGCGAGGCCCAACTCGAGGTGCAAACAATATGGGTGAGTCAAAGGAGGCCCGACTGTGGCACAAATGATATGGATGAGTCAAACGAGGCCTGACTCCAGCTGCAAATGATATGGTTGAGTCAAATGAGTCTTGACTCGAGGCACAAATTATAAGGGTGAGTCAAACGAGGCCCGACTCAAGGCGCAAGCTTATGGGTGAGTCAAACAATGCCCGAGTTGAGGCGCAAATGATATGGGTGAGTCAAATGAGGCCCAACTCAAGGCACCTGCTTATGGGTGGGCCAAACAAGGGCTGAGTCGAGGCGCAAATGATATGGGTGACTCAATCAAGGCCCAACTCAAGGCGCAAACTTATGGGTGAGTCAATCGAGGCCCAACTCGAGGTGCAAACGATATGGGTGATTCAAAGGAGGCCCGACTCGAGGCACAAATGATATGGATGAGTCAAACGAGGCCTGACTCTAGCTGCAAATGATATGGTTGAGTCAAATGAGTCCCGACTCGAGGCACAAATTATAAGGGTGAGTCAAACGAGGCCCGACTCAAGGTGCAAACTTATGGGTGAGTCAAACGAGGCCCGAGTCGATGCGCAAATGATATAGGTGAGTCAAACGAGGCCCGACTCGAGGCACAAATGATATGGGTGAGTTAAACAAGGCCTGACTCCAGGCGCAAATGATATGGTTGAGTCAAAGGAGGCCGACTCGAGGAACAAATGATATGGTTGAGTCAAACAAGCACAGAGTCGAGGTGCAAACATATGGGTAATTCAAACAAGGGTCGACTCGAGGTGTAAATGATATGGTTAAGTCAAACGAGGCCCAACTCGAGGCACAAATGATATGGGTGAATCAAACAAGGCCCGACTTGAGGCACAAACATATGGGTGAGTCAAACAAGGCCTGCCACGATGCGCAAACATATGGTTGAGTCAAACAAGGCCTGACACGAGGCATAAATGATAACAGTGAGTCAAACGAGGTCCAACTCAAGGCACATATGATATGGGGGAGTCAAACAAGTCCCTACTCGATGCGCAAATGATATTGGGGAGTCAAACGAGGCATGGCTCGAGGCGCAAATGATATGGTTGAGTCAAACGAGACCCGACTCAAGGTGCAAATGATTTGGGTGTGTCAAACGAGGCCCAACTCGAGGTGCAAATGATATGGTTGAGTCAAACAAGGCCTGACTCGAGGCGCAAATGATATGGGTGAGTCAATCGAGGCCCGACTCAAGGCGCCTGCTTATGGGTGGGTCAAACAAGGCCCGAGTCGAGGCGCAAATGATATGGGTGACTCAATCGAGGCCCAACTCAAGGTGCAAACTTATGGTTGAGCCAAACAAGGCCCGCCTCGAGGGGTAAATGATACGGGTGAGTCAAATGATGCCCGACTTGAGGTGCAAAGAATATGCGCAAGTCAAACGAGGCCCGACTCTAGGTACAAATGATATGGTTGAGTCAAACAAGGCCCGACTTGAGGCGCCAATGATATGGGTCAGTCAAACAAGGCCCAACTCGAGGTGCAAATGATATGGTTGAGTCAAATGAGGCCCGACTCGAGGCACAAGTGATATGGTTAAGTCAAACGATGCTCGACTCGAGGCACAAATGATATGGGTCAGTCAAAACCATCTCGAGAGGCAAATGATATGGGTAAGTCAAATGAGGCCTGACTCGAGGTTCTAATGATATGGTTGAGTCCAACGAGGCCCGACTCGAGGCGCAATAGATATGGGTGAGTCAAACGAGGCTCAACTTGAGGTGCAAAGGATTTGCATGAGTCAATTGAGGCCCAACTCGAGGTGCAAATGTTATGGGTCAGTCGAATGAGGCCCAACTTGAGGCGTAAATGATATGGTTGAGTCAAACGAGGCTCAGCTCAAGGCACAAATGATATGGTTGAGTTAAACGAGGCCCAACTCGAGGCACAAATGATATGGGTTAGTCAAACGAGGCCCGACTCGAGGCAAAAACATAAGGGTGAGTCAAACGAGGCTCAACTTGAGGCGTAAATGATATGGTTGAGTCAAACGAGGCCTGGCTCGAAGGGCAAATGATATGGTTGAGTCAAAGGAGGCCCGACACGAGGTGCCAATGATATGTGTGTGTCAAATGAGGCCCGACTCGAGGCGCAAATGATATGGGTAGTCAAACGAGGACTGACATGTGGCGCAAAAGATAAGGGTAAGTCAAACAAGGCCCGACTCGAGGTGCAAATGATATGGTTAAGTCAAACAAGGCCTACCTCGAGGAGCAAATAATAAGGGTGAGTTAAATGACGCCTGATTTGAGGTGCAAAGGATATGCGTGAGTCAAAGGAGGTCCGACTCAAGGTACAAATGATATGGTTGAGTCAAACGAGGCCTGACTCGAGTCACAAATATATGGGTGAGTCAAATGAGGCCTGCCTCAAGGCGCAAACACATGGGTGAGCTAAACGAGGCCCAACTCGAAGGGCAAATGATATGGTTGACTCAAACGAGGCCCGACTCAAGGCTTAAATTTGTATGGTTGAGTCCAATAAATCCTGACTCAAGGTGCAAATGATAAGCGTGAGTCAAACGAGGCCTGAGTTGATTGTCAAATGATATGAGTGAGTCAAACGAGGCCTGACACGATGCACAAAGGATAAGGGTAAGTCAAACGAGGCCCGACTTGAGGCATAAGTGATATGGTTGAGACAAACGAGGCTCAACTCGAGCTACAAATGATATGGGTGAATCAAACGAGGCCCGACTCAACGGGCAAATGATATTGGTGAGTCAAACGAGGCCCAACTCGAGGTTCAAATGATATCGTTGAGTCCAACAAGGCCTAACTCTAGGTGCAAATGATAAGGGTGAGTCAAATGAGACCTAAGTTGTGGCACAAATGATATGGGTGAGTCAAACAAGGCCCGACTCAAGGCGCAAATGATATGGGTAAGTCAAATAAGGCCCAACTCTAGGCGCAAATGATTTGGTGAGTCAAATGAGACCCGACACAAGGCGCAAATGATATGGGTGAGTTAAACGAGGCTTGATACGAGGGGCAAATGATATGGGTGAGTTAAACGAGGACTAAGTCAAGGCACAAATGATATGAGTGAGTCAAACGAGGCTTAACTCAAGGTGCAAATGATAAGGGTGAGTCAAATGAGGACTAAGTCGAGGCACAACTAATATGAGTGAGTCAAACGAGGCCCGACACGAGGCACAAAGGATAAGGGTAAGTCAAACGAGGCCCAACTCAAGGTGCAAATGATATGGGTGAGTCAAATGAGGCCCAACTTAACCCGCAAACATATGGGTGAGACAAACAAGGCATGAGTTGAGGCGCAAATGTTATGGTTGAGTCAAACAAGGCCTGACCCAAGATACAAATGATATGGGCGACTCAAATGAGGCCTGACTCGAGGCACAAAACATATGGGTAAGTCAAACGAGGCCTAACTCGAGGCACAAATAATATGGTTGAGTCAAATGAGGCACGACTCAAGGCGCAAATGATATGGGTGAGTCAAATGAGGCCCGACATGAGGCGCAAAGGATAAGGGTAAGTCAAACGAGGCCCGACACGAGGTGTAAATGATATGGGTGAGTTAAACGAGGCCCGACTCTACCCGTAAACATATAGGTGAGTCAAACGGGGCCCGACTCGAGTCACAAATGATATGGTTAAGTCAAAGGAGGCCCAACCCGAGGCACAAATGATATGGGTGAGTCAAACAAGGCCTAACTCGAGGCGCAAATGATATGGGTAAGTCAAACTAGGCCCGACTCGAGGTGCAAACACATGGGTAAGTTAAACAAGGCCCAACTCAAAGCGTAAATGATATGGTTGGGTCAAATGAGGCCCAACACGAGGCACAAATAATATGGTTAAGTCAAATGAGGCCCGACTCGAGGCACAAGTGATGTGGTTGAGTAAAATTGAGGCCCGACTCGAGGCGCAAATGATATGGGTCAATCAAATGAGGCCCGACTCGAGGCGCAAATGTTATCGGTGAGTCAAATGAGGCCCGACTTGAGTTGCAAACATATGGGTAAGTCAAACGAGGCCTGACTCAAGGCACAAATGATATGGGTGAGTCAAACGAGGACTGACACGAGGTGCAAAGGATAATGGAATGTCAAACGAGGCCCGACTCGAGATGGAAATGATATGGGTGAGTCAAACGAGGCCCAACTCGACCTGCAAACATATGGGTGAGTCAAATGAGGCCTGACTCGAGGCACAAATCATATGGGGGAGTAAAATAAGGCCCAACTTGAGGTGCAAACATAAGGTTGAGTCAAACAAGTCCCGACTCGAGGCGCAAACAAATGAGTGAGTCAAATGAGGCCGGATTCGAGGAGCAAACATAAGTGTGAGTCAAACGCAGGCCGATTCGAGCCACAAATGTTATTGTTGAAACAAACAACGCCTGACTCGAGGCACAAATGATATGGGTGAGTCAAATGAGGCCCCACTTGAGTTGTAAACATATGGGTAAGTCAAACGAGGCCTGACTCGAGGTGAAAACATAAGGGTGAGTCAAACGAGGCCCGACTCGAGGTGCAAATGATATGGTTGAGTTAAACAAGGCCCGCCTCGAGGCACAAATGATAAGGGAGAGTCAAATGAGGCCAAACTTGAGGTGCAAAGGATCTGCGTGAGTCAAATGAGGTCCAACTCGAGGCACAAATGATATGGGTCAGTTAAACGATGCCCGACTTGAGGTACAAATGATATGGTTGAGTCAAATGAGCCCCGACTCGAGGTGCAAATAATATGGTTGAGTCAAATGAGGTTCGAATCGAGGCACAAATGATGTGGATGAGTCAAAGGAGGCCCGACACGAAGTGCAAAGGATAACAGTAAGTCAAACAAGGCCCAACTCGAGGGGCAAAAGATATGGGTAAGTCAAACGAGGCTTAACTTGAGGTTCAAATGATATGGTTGAGTCTAACAAGGCCTGACTCAAGGCGAAAATGATATGGGTGAGTCAAACGAGGCCCAACTCGTGTTGCAAATGATATGGATTAGTTGAACGAGGCCCGACTCAAGGCGCAAATGATACGGTTGAGTCAAACGAGGCCTGGCTCGAGGTGCAAATGATATGGTTAGTCAAACAAGGCCTGCCTCGAGGCACAAATGATAAGGATGAGTCAAATGATGCCCGACTTGAGGAGCAAAGTATATGCGTTAGTCAATCGAGGCCCATCTCGAGGCACAAATGATATGGTTAAGTCAAATGAGGCCCGACTCAAGACGCAAATGATATGGGCGAGTCAGACGAGGACCAGCACGAGGTGCAAAGGATAATGGAATGTCAAACAAGGCCTGACTCGAGGGGCAAAAAATATGGGTGAGTCAAACGAGGCCCAACTCGGCCCGCAAACATATGGGTGACTCAAACAAGGCTTGACTCAAGGCGCAAATCATATGGGGGAGTAAAATGAGGCCCACCTTGAGGTGCAAACATAAGGTTGAGTCAAACGATTCCTGACTCGAGGTGCAAACAAATGAATGAGTCAAATGAGGTCGGATTCGAGGAGCAAACATAAGGGTGAGTCAAACGCAGGCCGACTCGAGGCACAAATGTTATTGTTGAGACAAACAAGGCCTAACTCGAGGCACAAATGATATGGGTGAGTCAAACGAGGCCTAACTTGAGTTGTAAACATATGGGTAAGTCAAATAAGGCCTGACTCGAGGCAAAAACATAAGGGTGAGTCAAACGAGGCCCAACTCGAGGTGCAAATGATATGAGTGAGTCAAACCAAGCCCGACTCGAGGTGCAAATGATATGGTTGACTTAAACAAGGCCCATCTCGAGGCACAAATGATAAGGGTGAGTCAAATGAGGCCCAACTTGAAGTGCAAAGGATATGCGTGAGTCAAACGAGGCCCAACTCGATGCACAAATGATATGCTTGAGTCAAATGAGGCCCAACTTGAGGTGCAAAGGATATGCATGAGTTAAACGAGGCCCAACTCGAGACGCAAATGATATGCTTGAGTCAAACAAGGCCAGACTCGAGACGCAAATGATATGGGTCAGTCAAATGAGGCCCGACTCGAGGCACAAATGATATGGTTGAGTCAAACGAGGTCCGACTCGAGGCACAAATAATATGGTTGAGTCAAATGAGGTTCGACTCAAGGTGCAAATGATATGGATGAGTGAAACGAGGCCCGACACAAAGCGCAAAGGATAACAGTAAGTCAAACGAGGCCTGACTCGAGGGGCAAAAGATATGGGTGAGTCAAACGAGGCCCGACTTGAGGTTCAATGATATGGTTGAGTCCAACAAGGCCTGACTCAAGGCGAAAATAATATGGATGAGTCAAACGAGGCCCAACTTGTGTTGGAAATGATAAGAGTGAGTCAAACGAGGCCCGACTCGAGGTGCAAATGATATGGTTAGTCAAACAAGGCCTGCCTCGAGGCACAAATAATAAGGGTGAGTCAAATGAGGCCCAACTTGAGGAGCAAAGTATATGCGTGAGTCAATCGAGGCCCGACTCGAGGCACAAATGATATGGTTGAGTCAAATAAGGCCTGACTCGAGGCACAAATGATATGGTTGAGTCAAACGAGCCCCGACTCGATGCACAAATGATATGGTTGAGTCAACCGAGGCCTGACGCGAGGGACAAATGATATGGGTGAGTCAAATGAGGCCCGGCTCGAGGTACAAATGATATCATTGAGTTAACCGACGCCTGGCCCGAGACACAAATGATATGGTTGAGTCAAACGAGGACCAACTCGAGGTGCAAATGACATGGTTGAGCCAAACAAGGACCGCCTTGAGGCACAAATGATAAGGGTGAGTCAAATGATGCCCGACTTGAGGTACAAAGGATATGCACGTGTCCCCGACTCGAGGCATAAATGATATGGTTGAGTCAAACGACGCTTGACTCGAGGCACAAATGATATGGGTCTGTCAAACAAAGCCTGACTCGAGCCACAAATGATATGGTTGACTCAAACGAGGCCCGACACGAGGCACAAGTGATATGGTTGAGTTAAACGAGGCCCGACTCAAGGCGCAAATGATATGGGTGAGTTCAACTCGGCTCGACTCAAGGTTCAAATGATATGGTTGAGTCCAAGAAGGCCTGACTCAAGGCGCAATTTATATGGGTGAGTCAAACGAGGCTCGACTTGAGGTGCAAAGGATATGCATGAGTCAGTCAAGGCCCAACTCAAGGAACAAATGATATGGTTGAGTCAAACGAGGCCCGATTCGAGTTGCAAATGATATGAGTGAGTCAAACGAGGCCCGACTTGAGGTGCAAATGTCATCGTTGAGTCGAACGAGGCTTGCCTCGAGGTGCAAATGATAAGGGTGAGTCAAATGAGGCCAGACTTGAGGTGCAAAGGATATGCATGAGTCAATCGAGGTCTAACTCGATGCACAAATGATATGGTTGAGTCAAACGAGGCCCGACTCGAGGTGCAAATGATATGGGTCAGTCGAATGAGGCCCGGCTCGAGGCACAAATGATATGGTTGAGTCAACTGAGGCCCGACTCGAGGAACAAATGATATGGTTGAGTCAAACAAGGCCCAACTCGAGGGGCAAAAGATATGGGTGAGTCAAAGGAGGCCCGACTTGAGGTTCAAATGATATGGTTAAGTCCAAAAGGCCTGACTCAAGGCGAAAATAATATGGGTGAGTCAAACAAGGCCCAAGTGTTGCAAATGATATGAGTGAGTCAAACGAAGCCCGACTCGAGGTGCAAATGATATGGTTAATCAAACAAGGCCTGCCTCAAGGCACAAATTATAAGGGTGAGTCAAATGAGGCCCGACTTGAGGAGAAAAGTATATGCGTGAGTCAATCGAGGCTTGACTCGAGGCACAAATGATATGGTTGAGTCAAACGAGGCCTGACTCAAGGTGCCAATGATATGGGTTAGTTGAACGAGGCCCGACTCGAGGCACAAATGACACGGTTGAGTCAAACGAGGCCTGGCTCGAGGTGCAAATGATATGGTTAGTCAAACAAGGCCTGCCTCGAGGCACAAATGATAAGGATGAGTCAAATGACGCTCGACTTCAGGAGCAAAGTATATGCGTGAGTCAATCGAGGCCCATCTCGAGGCACAAATGATATGGTTGAGTCAAACGAGGCCCAACTCAAGACGCAAATAATATGGGTGAGTCAGACAAGGACTGACACGAGGTGCAAAGGATAATAGATTGTCAAATGAGGCCTGACTCGTGATGGAAATGATATGGGTGAGTCAATTGAGGCCCAACTCGGCCCGCAAACATATGGGTGAGTCAAACGAGGCCTGACTCGAGGCGCAAATCATATGTGAGAGTAAAATAAGGCCCAACTTGAGGTGCAAACATAAGGTTGAGTCAAACGAGTCTCGACTCAAGGTGCAAACAAATGAGTGAGTCAAATGAGGCCGGATTCAAGGAGCAAACATAAGGGTGAGTCAAACGTAGGCCGACTCAAGGCACAAATGTTATTGTTGAGACAAACAAGGCCTGACTCGAGGCACAAATGATATGGGTGAGTCAAACGAGGCCTAACTTGAGTTGTAAACATATGGGTAAGTCAAACGAGGCCTGACTCGAGGCAAAAACATAAGGGTGAGTCAAACAAGGCCTGACTCGAGGCACAAATGATATGAGTGAGTCAAACCAAGCCCGACTTGAGGTGCAAATGATATGGTTGAGTTAAACAAGCCCGTCTTGAGGCACAAATGATCAGGGTGAGTCAAATGAGGCCCAACTTGAGGTGCAAAGGATATGCATGAGTCAAACGAGGCCCAACTCGAGGCACAAATGATATGCTTGAGTCAAACGAGGCTCGACTCGAGGCACAAATGATATGGGTTAGTCGAACGAGGCCCGACTTGAGGTACAAATGATATGGGTTAGTTGAACTAGGCCTGACTCGAGAGGCAAATGATATGGGTGAGATCAATGAGGCCCAACTCAAGGTTCAAATGATATGGTTGAGTCCAAGAAGGCCCGACTCAAGGCGCAATTTATATGGGTGAGTCAAACGAGGCTCGACTAGAGGTGCAAAGGATATGCGTGAGTCAGTCAAGGCCCAACTCAAGGAACAAATGATATGGTTGAGTCAAACGAGGCCCGACTCGAGTTGCAAATGATATGAGTGAGTCGAACGAGGCCCGACTCGAGGTGCAAATAGTATCATTGAGTCGAACGAGGCCCGCCTCGAGGTACAAATGATAAGGGTGAGTCAAATGAGGCCAGACTTGAGGTGCAAAGGATATGCATGAGTTAATCGAGGTCTGACTCGACGCACAAATGATACGGTTGAGTCAACCGAGGCCTGACGCGAGGGGCAAATGATATGGGTGAGTCAAACGAGGCCCGGTTCGAGGCACAAATGATATGGTTGAGTCAACCGACGCCTAGCTCAAGGCACAAATGATATGGTTGAGTGAAACGAGGCCTGACTCGAGTCACAAATGATATGGGTCAGTCAAACGAGGCCTGCCGCGAGGGGCAAATTATATGGGTGAGTCAAATGAGGACCAACTTGAGTTGCAAACATATGGGTAAGTTAAACAAGGCTTGACTCGAGGTAAAAACATAAGGGTGAGTCAAACGAGGCCCGACTCGAGGCTTAAATGATATGGTTGAGTCAAACAAGGCCCGACTCGAGGTTCAAATGATATGGTTGAGTCCAACAAGGCTCGACCCAAGGCGCAATTGATATGGGTGAGTCAAATGAGGCCCGACTCGAGTTGCAAATGATATGAATGAGTCAAACGAGGCCCGACTCGAGGTGCAAATGATATGGTTGAGTCAAACAATGCCCGCCTCGAGGCACAATGATAAGGGTGAGTCAAATGAGGCCCAACTTGAGGTGCAAAGGATATGCGTGAGTCAATCGAGGCCCGGCTTGAGGCACAAATGATATGGTTGAGTCAAACAAGGCTCGAGGCACAAGTGATATGGTTGAGTCAAACAAGGCCTGACTTAGGAGGCAAATTATATGGGTCAGTCAAATGAGGCCCGACTTGAGGTTCAAATGATGTGGTTGAGTCCAACAAGGCCCGACTCAAGGTTCAAATGATAAGGGTGAGTCAAACGAGGCCTGAGTCAAGACGCAAATGATATAATTGAGTCAAACGAGGCTCGACATGAGGCGCAAAGGATAAGGGTAAGTCAAATGAGGCTAGACTCGAGGTGCAAATGACAAAGGTAAGTCAAACGAGGCCCGACTCGACCCGCAAACATATGGGTGGGCCAAACAAGGCACGAGTCGAGGCGCAAATGATATAACGAGGCCTGACCCGAGGCACAAATTATATGGGTAAGTCAAACGAAGCCCGACTCGAGGCACAAATGATATGGTTGAGTCAAACGAGGCCCGACTTGAGGCACCAGTGATATGGTTGAGTCAAACGAGGCCCGACTTGAGAGGCAAATGATATGGGTCAGTCAAACGAGACCTGACTTGTGGTTCAAATGATGTGGTTGAGTCTAACAAGGCCCAACCCAAGGTGCAAATGATAAGAGTGAGTCAAACGAGGCCTAACTCGAGGCATAAATGATATGGGTAAGTCAAATGAGGCCCGACACGAGGTGCAAAGGATAAAGGTAAGTCAAACGAGGCTCGACTCCAGGTGTAAATGATATGGGTCAATCAAACGAGGCCCGACGCGAGGGGCAAATGATATGGTTTAGTCAAATGATGCCTGACTCGAGGTTCAAAGGATATGGGTGAGTCAAATGAGGCCCGATTCTACCCGCAAACTTATGGGTGAGTGAAACGAGGCCCGACTCGAGTCGCAAATGATATGGTTGAGCAAATCGAGGCCCAAATCAAGGCGCAAATGATATGGTTAAGTCAAACAAGGCCTGGCTCGAGGCATAAATGATATGGTCGAGTCAAATGAGCCCGACTCGAGGTATAAATGATATGGGTTAGTCAAACGAGGCCCAACTCGAGGCACAAGTGATATGGTTGAGTCAAACGAGTCCCGACTCAAGGCGCAAATGATATGGCACAGTCAAACGAGACTCGACTCGAGAGGTAAATGATATGGGTGAGTCAAACGAGACCCGACTCAAGGTTCAAATGATATGGTTGAGTCCAAGAACACCTGACTGAAGGCGCAATTTATATGGGTGAGTCAAACGAGGCTCGACTTGAGGTGCAAAGGATATGCGTGAGTCAATCAAGGTCCAACTCGAGGAACAAATGATATGGTTGAGTCAAACAAGGCCCGACTCGAGTTGCAAATGATATGAGTGAGTCAAACGAGGCCCGACTCAAGGTGCAAATGGTATCATTGAGTCAAACAAGGCCCGCCTCGAGGTGCAAATGATAAGGGTGAGTTAAATGAGGCTTGACTTGAGGTGCAAAGGATATGCGTGAGTCAATCGAGGTCCGACTCGATGCACAAATGATATGGTTAAGTCAAATGAGGCCTGACTCGAGGTGCAAATGATATGGGTCAGTCGAATAAGGCCCGGCTCGAGGCACAAATTATATGGTTGAGTCAACCAAGGCCCAGCTCGAGGCAGAAATGATATGGTTGAGTTAAATGAGGCCTGACTCGAGGCACAAATGATATGAGTCAATCAAACGAGGCTTGACTCGAGGTTCAAATGATATGGTTGCATCCAACAAGGCCTGACCCAAGGCACAATTGATATGGGTGAGTCAAACGAGGCCCGACTCGAGTTGCAAATGATATGAGTGAGTCAAATGAGACCTGACTCGAGGTGCAAATGATATGGTTAAGTCAAACAAGGCCCGCCTCAAGGCGCAAATGATAAGGGTGAGTCAAATGAGGCCTAACTTGAGGTGCAAAGGATATGCGTGAGTCAATCGAGGCCCGACTCGAGGACAAATGATATGGTTGAGTCAAACGAGGCCCAACTCGAGGCACAAATGATATGGGTAAGTCAAACGAGGCCCGACATGAGGTTCAAATGATATGGTTGAGTCCAACAAGGCCCAACTTAAGGTGTAATTGATATGGGTGAGTCAAATGAGGCCGGACTCGAGTTACAAATGATATCGTTGAGTCAAACAAGGCCTGCCTCGAGGCGCAAATGATAAGGGTGAGTCAAATGAGGAACGACTTGAGGTGCAAAGGATATGCGTGAGACAATCGAGGCCCGACTCGAGGCACAAATGATATGGTTGAGTCAACGAGGCCCAACTTGATGCTCAAATGATATGGGTCAGTTGAACGAGGCCAGACTCGAGGCGCAAATGATATGGTTGAGTCAAACGAGGGCCGGCTCGAGGCACAAATGATATGGTTGAGTCAAACGAGGCCTGACTCATGGCACAAATGATATGGGTCAGTCAAACGAGACCGGACACAAGTGGCAAATGATATGGGTGAGTCAAATAAGGTTCGACTTTAGTCGTAAACATATGAGTAAGTCAAACAAGGCCCGACTCGAGGGAAAAACATATGGGTAAGTCAAACAAGGCCTGACTCGAGGTGCAAATGATATGGTTGAGTCAAACGAGGCCCGTTTCGAGGTGCAAATGATATGAGTGAGTCAAACGAGTCTCGACTCGAGGCATAAACACATGGGTGAGCTAAACGAGGCCTAACTCGAAGGGCAAATGATATGGTTGAGTCAAACGAGGCCCGACTCGAGGCACAAATGATATGGGTTAGTCAAACGAGGCCCGCCTCGAGGCGCAAATGATATGGTTTAGTCAAACGAGACCCAACACGAGGCACAAATCATATGGTTGAGTCAAACGATGCCCGACTCGAGGCACAAGTGATATGGTTGAGTCAAATGAGGCCCAACTGGAGAGGCAAATGATATGGCTCAGTCAAACGAAGCTCGACTCGAGGTTCAAATGATATGGTTGAGTCCAACAGGGCCTGACACAAGGTGCAAATGATAAGGGTGAGTCAAACGAGGCCTAAGTCAAGGCGTAAATGATATGAGTGAGTCAAACGAAGCCCGACACGAGGCACAAAGGATATGGGTAAGTCAAACGAGGGCCGACTTGATGTGCAAATGATAAGGGTAAGTCAAACAAGGCCCGACTCGATCCACAAACAATGGGTGGGCCAAATGAGGCACGAGTCGAGGCACAAATGATATGGTTGAGTCAAACGAGGCCCGACCCGAGGCACAAATAATATGGGTGAGTCAAACGAGGCCCGACTCGAGACGCAAATGATATGGGTAAGTCAAACGAGGCCCGACTTGGGGCACAAATGATATGGTTGAGTCAAACGAGGCTCGACTCGAGGCACAAATGATATGGGTGAGTCAAACGAGGTCTGACACGAGGCGCAAAGGATAAGGGTAAGTTAAACGAGGCCCGACTCGAGGTGCAAATGATATGGGTGAGTCAAACGAGGCCTGACTCGAGTCGTAAACACATGGTTGAGTCAAACGAGGCCCGCCTCGAGTCACAAATGATTGGTTGATTGAAACAAGGACCGACTTGAGGCACAAATGATAAGGGTAAGTCAAATAAGGCCCGACTTAAGGTGCAAAGGGTATGCGTGAGCCAATCGGGGCCTGACTCGAGGCCCAACTGATATGGTTGAGTCAAACGAGGCCCAACTCTACCTACAAACATATGGGTGAGTCAAACGAGGCCTGACTCGAGTCACAAATGATATGGTTGAGTCAAACAAGGCCCGACATGAGGCACAAATGATATGGGTCAGTGAAACGAAGCCTAACTCGAACAAGGCCGACTTGAGGCGCAAATGAAAAGGGTGAGTCAAACAAGGCCTGAGGCGTGGAACAAATGAGATGGGTAAGTTAAACGAGGCCTGACTCGAGGTACAAATGATATGTTTCAGTCAAACGATCCCTGACTCATGGCGCAAATGATATGGGTGAGTTAAAAGAGTCCCGATACGAGGCGCAAAGGATATGGGTGAGTCAAACGAGGCCCGAGTTGACACGCAAACATATGGGTGAGTCAAACGAGGCCCGACTCGAGGTGCAAATGATATGGGTCAATCAAACAAGGCCTAACTCAAGAGGTAAATATATGGATGAGTTAAACGAGGCCCAACTCGAGGATCAAATGATTTAGTTGAGTCCAACAAGCCCCAACTCAAGGCACAATTGATATTGGTGAGTCAACTGAGGCTCGACTCGAGTTGCAAATGATATGAGTGAGTCAATCGAGGCACGACTCGAGGTGCAAATGTTATGGTTGAGTCAAACAAGGCCCACCTCAAGGCACAAATGATAAGGGTGAGTCAAATGAGGCCCGACTTGAGGTGCAAAGGATACGCCTGAGTCAATCGACACCTAACTCGAAGCACAAATGATATGGTTGAGTCAAACGAGGCCCGACTCGAGGCGCAAATGATATGGGTTAGTCGAATGAGGCCCGACTCAAGGTGCAAATGATATGGTTGAGTCAAATGAGGCCCAACTCAAGGCACAAATGATATGGTTGAGTCAAACGAGGCCCGACTCGAGGTGCAAATGATATGGGTCAGTCGAACGAGGCCCGACTCGAGGTGCACATGATATGGTTGAGTCAAACAAGGCCCAATCGAGGCATAAATGATATGGTTGAGTCAAACGAGGCCCGACTCGAGGCACAAATGATAAGGTTGAGTCAAACGAGGCCCGACTCGAGGCACAAATGATATGGTTGAGTCAAACGAGGCCCGACATGAGGTGCAAATGATATGGGTCAGTGAAACAAAGCCCAACTCAAGTTGCAAATGATATGGTTGAGTCAAACAAGGCCCGCCTCAAGGCGTAAATCATAAGGGTGAGTCAAATAAGGCCCGACTTGAGGTGCAAAAGGTATGCATGAGTCAATCGAGGCCCGACTCGAGGCCCAAAAGATATGGTTGAGTCAAACGAGGCCCGGCTCAAGGCACAAATGATATGGTTGAGTCAAACGAGGCTTGGCTCGAGGCACAAATGATATGGTTAAGTCAAACAAGACCTGGCTCGAGGCACAAATGATATGGATCAGTCAAACGAGGCCCAACTAGAGGGCCAAATGATTTGGTGAGTCAAATGAGGCCCGAATTGAGTTGCAATCATATGGGTAAGTCAAACGAGGCCCGACTCGAGGCAAAAACATAAGGGTTAGTTAAACGAGGCCCGACTCGAGGCGTAAATGATATGGCTGCGTGAAACGAGGGCCGACTCGAGGAACAAATGATATGGTTGAGTCAAATGATGCCCAACTTGGGGCACAAATGATATGGGTCAGTCAAACGAGGCCTGACTCGAGGCACTAATGATATGGGCCAGTGAAACGAGGCCCAACTCGACAGGCAAATATATGGGTGAGTCAAACGAGGCCCAACTCGAGGTTCAAGTGATATAGTTAAGTCCAACAAGGCCCGACTCAAGGTGCAATTGATATGGGTCAGTCAACCGAGACCCGACTCAAGTTGCAAATGATATTAGTGAGTCAAATGAGGCCTGACTCGAGGTGAAATGTTATGGTTGAGTCAAACAAGGCCTGCCTCGAGACGCAAATGATAAGGGTGAGTCAAATGAGGCCCGACTTGAGGTGCAAATCATATGGCTCAGTGAAACAAAGCCCAACTCGAGCAGCAAATGATATGGTTGAGTCAAACAAGGCCTGCCTCGAGGCGTAAATGATAATAGTGAGTTAAATGAGGCCCGACTTGAGGTGCAAAGGGTATGTGTGAGTCAATCAAGGCCCGACTCGAGGTACAAATAATATGGTTGAGTCAAACGAGGCCCGACTCGAGGCACAAATGATATGGTTGAGTCAAACGAAGCCCAGCTCGAGGCATAAATGATATGGTTGACTCAAGCGAGGCCCGACATGAGGTGCAAATGATATGGGTCAGTGAAACAAAGCCCAACTCGAGCTGTAAATGATATGGTTGAGTCAAACAAGGCCCACCTTGAGGCACAAATGATAACAGTGAGTCAAATGAGGCCCGACTTGAGGTGCAAAGGGTATGTGTGAGTTAATCGAGGCCCGACTCGAGGCCCAAATGATATGGTTAAGTCAAATGAGGCCCGACTCGAGGCACAAATGATATGGGTTTGTTGAACGAGGCCCAACTCGAGGCACAAATGATATGGTTGAGTCAAACGAGGCCTGACTCGAGGCACAAATGATATGGTTAAGTCAAACGAGGCCCAGCTCTAGGCACAAATGATATGGGTTAGTCAAATGAGGCCCAACTCGAGGGGCAAATGATTTGGGTGAGTCAAACTAGGCCCGACTCGAGGTGCAAATTATATGAGTTAGTGAAACAAGGCCTGACTCAAGGTACAAATGGTATGGTTGAGCCAAACAAGGACTGCCTTGAGGCGCAAATAATAAGGGTGAGTCCAATGATGCCTGACTTGAGGTGCATAGGATATGCGCGAGTCAACCGAGGCTCGACTCGAGGCACAAATAATATGGTTCAGTCAAATGACGCCCGACTTGAGGTGCAAATGATATGGGTCAGTCAAACGAGGCACTACTTGAGGCACAAATGATGTGGTTGAGTCAAACGAGGCCCCACACGAGGCACAAGTGATATGGTTGAGTCAAACGAGGCCCAACTCAAGGCACAATTGATATGGGTCACTCAAATGAGGCCCAACTCGAGAGGCAAATGATATGGGTGAGTTAAATGAGGCCCGACTCGAGGTTCAAATGATATGGTTAAGTCCAAGAAGGCCTAACCCAAGGCGCAATGGATATGGGTGAGTCAAACGAGGCTCGAATTGAGGTGCAAAGAATACCCGTGAGTCAATTAAGGCCTGACTCGAGGAACAAATGATATGGATGAGTCAAACGAGGCTTGACTCAAGTTGCAAATGATATGAGTGAGTCAAACGAGGCCCGACTCGAGGTGCAAATGATATGGTTGAGTCAAACAAGGCCACCTCAAGGCGCAAATGATAAGGGTGAGTCAAACGAGGCCCGACTCGAGGCGCAAATGATATCGGTCAGTCAAATGAGGCTCGACTCGAGGCGCAAACGATATGGTTGAGTCAAACGAGGCCCAGCTTGAGGCACAAATAATATGGTTGAGTCAAACGAGGCACAAATGATTTGGGTCAATCAAACGAGGCCCAACACGAGGGACAAAAGATACGGGTGAGTCAAATGAGGCCCGACTTGTGTTGAAAATATATGGGTAAGTTAAATGAGGCCCGACTCGAGGCGAAGACGTAAGGGTGAGTCAAATGAGGCCTGACTCGAGGCGCAAATGATATGGTTGAGTCAAACGAGGCCTGACTCGAGGTTCAAATGATATGGTTGACTCCAACAAGGCCTGACTCAAGGCACAATTAATATGGGTGAGTCAAATGAGGCCCGACTCGAGGTGCAAATGATATGGTTGAGTCAAACAACACTCGCCTCAAGGCGCAAATAATATGGATGAGTCAAATAAGGCCCGACTCGAGATGTAAAGGATATACGTGAGTCAATCGAGGCTGACTCGAGGCACAAAAGATATGGTTGAGTCAAATGAGGCCAAACTCGAGAGGCAAATGATATGGGTCAGTCAAACGAGGCCCGACTCGAGGTTCAAATGATATGGTTGAGTCCAACAAGGCCTGACTCAAGGTGCAAATTGTAAGAGTGAGTCAAACAAGGCCTAAGTCGACCCGCAAACATATGGGTGGGGAAAACGAGGCCCAACCCAAGGCACAAATGATATGGGTGAGTCAAACAAGGCCCGACTCGAGGCGCAAATGATATGGGTAAGTCAAACGAGGCCCAAGTCGAGGCACAAATGATATGATTAAGTCAAACGAAGCCCGACCCGAGGCACAAATGATATGGGTAAGTCAAACGAGGCCTCACTCAAGGCACAAACGACATGGGTCAGTCAAACAAGGCCCAACGTGAGGGGCAAATGATATGGTTGAGTCAAACGAGGCCCGACTCGGGGTTCAAATGATATGGGTGAGTCCAACGAGGCCCGACTCTACCCGCAAACTTATGGGTAAGTCAAACGAGGTCTGACTCGAGTCGCTAATGATATGGTTGAGTAAAACGAGGCCCGACTCGAGGCGCAAATGATATGGTTGAGTCAAACAAGGCTAACTCGAGGCACAAATGATATGGGAGAGTCAAACAAGGCTTGACTCGAGGCACAAATGATATGGTTGAATCAAACGAGACCCGACTCGAGGCATAAATGATATGGTTGAGTCAAACGAGGCCTGACCCGAGGTACAAATGATATGGTTAAGTCAAACAAGTCCTGACTCGAGGCGCAAATGATAAGGTTGAGTGAAACAAGGCCTAACTCGAGGCACAAATTATATGGTTGAGTCAAACAAGGCCCGACTCATGGCGCAAATGATAAGGGTGAGTCAAACAAGGTCCGACTCGAGGCACAAATGATAAGGGTGAGTTAAACGAGACCCGACTCGAGGCACAAATGATATAGGTAAGTGAAACGAGGCCCAACTCAAGCCGCAAATGATATGGTTGAGTCCAATAAGGCCGACTCGAGGCATAAATGATAAGGATGAGTCAAACAATGCCCAAGTCGTGGCGCAAATGATATGGGTGAGTCAAACGAAGCCCGACTCGAGGCACAAATGATATGGTTGAGACAAATGAGTCTTAACTCAAGGCGCAAATTATATGGGTCAATCAAACGAGGCTTGACTCAACGTATAAATGATACGGTTGAGTCAAACAAGCCCGGCTCAAGGCACAAATGATAAGGGCGAGTCAAATGAGGCCCAACTCGAGGCGCAAATGATATGGTTGAGTCAAACAAGGCCGCAATGAGGCATAAATGATATGGGTAAGTGAAACGAGACCTAACTCAAGCTGCAAATGATATGGTTGAGTCCAACAAGGCCGACTTGAGGCACAAATGATATGGTTGAGACAAATAAGTCCTAAATCAAGGTGCAAATGATATGGGTCAGTCAAACGAGGCTTGACTCGAGGTATAAATGATATGGTTGAGTCAAACAAGGCCTGACTCAAGGTACAAATGATATGGTTGTGTCAAACGAGCCCCGACTCGAGGTAAAAACATAAGGGTGAGTCAAACGAGGCCTTACTCAAAGCGCAAATAATATGGTTAAGTCAAATGAGGCCCGTCTCGAGGTGCAAATGTATGAGTGAGTCAAACGAGGCCCGACTTGAGGCACAAATGATATGGGTGAGTGAAACGAGGCCCGACTCGAGGCACAAATGATATGGTTGAGTGAAACGAGGCCCAACTCGAAGCGCAAATGATATGGTTGAGTCAAACGATGCCCGACTCGAGGCACAAGTGATATAGTTTAGTCAAATGAGGCCCAACTCGAGAGGCAAATGATATGGGTCAGCCAAACGAGACCCAACTCGAGGTTCAAATGATATAGTTGAGTCCAACAAAGCTCGAAACAAGGTGCAAATGATAAGGGTGAGTCAAACGAGGCCTGACTCGAGGCACAAATGATATGGTTGAGTCAAACGAGGCCTAACATGAGGTGCAAATGATATGGGTCAGTGAAACGAAGCCCAACTCGAGCTGCAAATGATATGGTAGAGTCCAATAAGGCTGACTCAAGACGTAAATGATAAGGGTGAGTCAAACAAGGCCCGAGGCATGGCAAAAATGATATGGGTGAGTCAAACGAGGCCTGACTCGAGCCACAAATGATATGTTTGAATCAACCGATCCTTGACTCGAGGCGCAAATGAGATCGATCAGTCGAATGAGGCTCGACTCGAGGCGCAAATGATATGGTTGAGTCAAACGAGGCCCAGGCACAAATAATATGGTTGAGTCAAACGAGGCACAAATGATATAGGTCAGTCAAACGAGGCCCAACACGAGGGGCAAAAGATATGGGTGAGTCAAATGAGGCCCGACTTGAGTTGCAAACATATGGGTTAGTCAAACGAGGCCCGAGGCAAGGGGCAAATGATATGGGTGAGTCAAATGAGGCCCGACTTGTGTTGCAAATATATGGGTAAGTTAAATGAGGCCCAACTCGAGGCAAAGACATAAGGGTGAGTCAAAGGAGGCCTGACTCGAGGCGCAAATGATATGGTTGAGTCAAACGAGGCCTGACTCGAGGTTCAAATGATATGGTTAAGTCCAACAAGGCCCGACTCAAGGCGCAATTAATATGGGTGAGTCAAACGAGGCCTGACTCGAGTTGCAAATGATATGAGTGAGTCAAACGAGGCCCGACTCGAGGTGCAAATGATATGGTTGAGTCAAACAACACCCGCCCCAAGGCGTAAATAATAAGGATGAGTCAAATAAGGCCCGACTCGAGGTGTAAAGGATATGCGTGAGTCAATTGAGGCCCAACTTGAGGCACAAATGATATGGTTGAGTCAAACAAGGCCTGACTCGAGGCACAAGTGATATGTTTGAGTCAAATGAGGCCCAACTCGAGAGGCAAATGATATGGGTCAGTCAAACGAGGCCCAACTCGAAGTTCAAATGATATGGTTGAGTCCAACAAGGCCTGACACAAGGTGCAAATTGTAAGAGTGAGTCAAACAAGGCCTGAGTCGACCCGCAAACATATGGGTGGGGAAAACGAGGCCCGACCCGAGGCACAAATGATATGGGTGAGTCAAACGAGGCCCAACTCGAGGCGCAAATGATATGGTTAAGTCAAACGAGGCCCAACTCGAGGCACAAATGATATGGTTGAGTCAAACAAGGCCTGACCCAAGGCACAAATGATATGGGTAAGTCAAATGCCTCACTCAAGGCACAAACGATATGGGTCAGTCAAACAAGGCCTGACGTGAGGAGCAAATGATATGGTTGAGTCAAACGAGGCCTGACTCGGGGTTCAAATGATATGGGTGAGTCAAACGAGGCCCGACTCTACCCGCAAACTTATGGGTGAGTCAAACGAGGTCTGACTCGAGTCGCTAATGATATGGTTAAGTAAAACGAGGCCCAATTCGAGGCGCAAATGATATGGTTGAGTCAAACGAGGCTAACTCGAGGCACAAATGATATGGGAGAGTCAAACGAGGCTTGACTCGAGGCACAAATGATATGGTTGAATCAAACAAGACCCGACTCGAGGCATAAATGATATGGTTGAGTCAAACGAGGCCCGACTCGAGGTACAAATGATATGGTTGAGTCAAATAAGGCCCAACTCGAGGCGCAAATGATAAGGTTGAGTCAAACGAGGCCCGACTCGAGGCACAAATGATATGGTTGAGTCAAACAAGGCCCGACTCATGGTGCAAATGATAAGGGTGAGTCAAACAAGGCCCGACTCGAGGCGCAAATGATAAGGGAGAGTCAAACGAGACCCGACTCAAGGCACAAATGATATGGTTAAGTCAAACGAGGCCCAACTCGAGCTGCAAATGATATGGTTGAGTCCAATAAGGCTGACTCGAGGCATAAATGATAAGGGTGAGTCAAACAAGGCTCGAGTCGTGGCACAAATGATATGGGTGAGTCAAACGAAGCCTGACTCGAGGCACAAATGATATGGTTAAGACAAATGAGTCTTAACTCAAGGCGCAAAAGAGATGGGTCAATCAAACAAGGCCTGACTCAATGTATAAATGATACGGTTGAGTCAAACAAGCCTGACTCGAGGCGCAAATGATAAGGGTGAGTCAAACAAGGCCTGACTTGAGGTACAAATGATATAGTTGAGTCAAACGAGGCCCACCATGAGGCACAAATGATATGGGTAAGTGAAACGATGCCTAACTCAAGCTGCAAATGATATGGTTGAGTCCAACAAGGCCGACTCGAGGCACAAATGATATGGTTGAGACAAATAAGTCCTAAATCAAGGCGCAAATGATATGGGTCAGTCAAACAAGGCCTAACTTGAGGCACAAATGATATGGATGAGTCAAACGAGGCCCGACACGAAGCGTAAAGGATAATGGTAAGTCAAACAAGGCCTGACACGAGGGGCAAATGATATAGGTGAGTCAAACGAGGCCCGACTCGAGGTACAAATGATATGAGTGAGTCAAATAAGGCTTGACTCGAGGTGCAAATGATATGGTTGAGCCAAACAAGGCTCGCCCCACGGCGCAAATGATAAGGTTGAGTCAAATGATGCCCGACTTAAGGTGCAAAGGAAATGCATGAGTCAATCGAGGCCCGACTCGAGGCACAAATGATATGGTTGAGTCAAATGAGGCCCGACTCAAGGCACAAGGGATAAGGTTGAGTTAAACGAGGCCCGACTCGAGGTCAAAATGAAATGGGTCAGTCAAACGAGGCCTTACTCGAGAGGCAAATGATATAGGTGAGTCAAACGAGGCCCGACTCGAGGTTCAAATGATATGGTTGAGTCAAACAAGGCCCAACTCGAGGCACAGATGATATGGTTGAGTTAAACGAGCCCCGACTCAAGGCGTAAATGATATGGGTGAGTCAAAGGAGTCCTGACATGAGGCGCAAAGATAAGGGTAAGTCAAACGAGGCCTGACTCGAGGTACAAATGATATGAGTGAGTCAAACGAGGCTCGACTCGAGGTGCAAATGATATGGTTGAGTCAACGAAGACCTACCTCGAGGCGCAAAGATAAGGGTAAGTCAAACGAGGCCCGACTCGAGTTGCAAATGATATGGGTGAGTCAAACGAGGCTCGATTTGACTCGCAAATATATGGGTGAGTAAAACGAGGTCTGACTCGAGGCGCAAATGATATGGTTGAGTCAAACAAAGCCCGACTCGAGACGTAAATGATATGGTGAGTCAATCGAGGCCTAACATGAGGCGTAGGGGATAACGAAAAGTCAAACGAGGCCCAACTTGAGTTGCAAATGATATGAGTGAGTCAAACGAGGCCCAACTCGAGGTACAAATGATATGGTTGAGTCAAACAAGGCCTGCCTCAAGGCGCAAATGATAAGGGCGAGTCAAATAAGGCCCGACTTAAGGTGCAAAGGATATGTGTGAGTCAATTGAGGCCCAACTCGAGGCACAAATGATATAGTTGGGTCAATCGAGGCCTGACTCGATGCGCAAATGATATGGGTCAGTCGAACGAGGCCCGACTCGAGGTGCAAATGATATGGTTGAGTCAAATGAGCCCCTGTTCGAGGCACAAATGATATGGTTGAGTCAAACGAGACCCGACTAGAGGCACAAATAATATGGGTCAGTCAAACAAACCCTGACTCAAATGGCAAATGATATGGGTGAGTCAAATGAGGCTCAACTTAAGTTGCAAATATATGGGTAAGTCAAAAGAGGCCCGACTCGAGGTAAAAATAAAAGGGTGAGTCAAACGAGGCCCGACTCGAAGCGCAAATAATATGGTTGAGTCAAACGAGGCCCGTCTCGAGGTGCAAATGATATGAGTGGGTCAAACGAGGCCCGACTTGAGGCACAAATGATATGGGTGAGTCAAACGAGGCCCGACTCAAGGCACAAATGATATGGTTGAGTGAAATGAGGCCCAACTCGAGGCACAAATGATATGGTTAAGTCAAACGATGCCCGACTCGAGGCACAAGTGATATAGTTTAGTCAAATTAGGCCCAACTCGAGAGGCAAATGATATGGGTCAGCCAAACGAGGCCCGACTCGAGGTTCAAATGATATAGTTGAGTCCAACAAAGCCCGACACAAGGTGCAAATGATAAAGGTGAGTCAAACGAGGCCTGAGTCGAGGCACAAATGATATGAGTGAGTCAAACGAGGCACAAAGGATATGGGTAAGTGAAACGAGGCTCGACTCATGGTGCAAATGATAAGGGTGAGTCAAACAAGGCCCGACTCGACCCGCAAACAATGGGTGGGTCAAATAAGGCATGAGTCGAGGCACAAATGATATGGTTGAGCCAAACGAGGCCCGACTCGAGGCACATATGATATGGGTGAGTCAAACGAGGCCCGACTCAAGATGCAAATGATATAGGTAAGTCAAACGAGGCCCGACTCGAGGCACAATTGATATGGTTGAGTCAAACGATGCCCGACTCGAGGAACAAATGATATGGTTTAGTCAAATAAGGCCTGACACGAGGCGCAAAGGATAAGGGTAAGTTAAACGAGGCCTGACTCGAGGTACAAATGATATGGTTGAGTGAAACGAGGCCCGACTTGAGGCGCAAATGATATGGTTGACTCAAACGAGGCCCAACACTAGGCACAAATGATATGGGAAAGACAAACGAGGCCCGACTCGAGGCACAAATGAGATGGGTGAGTCAAACGAGTCCTAACTCGAGGCACAAATGATATGGGTCAGTCAAACGAGCCCTAACTCGAGGTACAAATGATATGGTTGAGTCAAACAATGCCCAACTCGAGGTGCAAATGATAAGGGTGAGTCAAATGAGTCCCGACTTGAGGTGCAAAGGATATGCATGGGTCAATCGAGGCCTGACTTGAGGCACAAATGATATGGGTGAGTCAATTGACGCTCGACATGAGGCGCAAAGGATAACGAAAAGTCAAACGAGGCCCGATTCGAGGTGCAAATTATATGGGTGAGTCAAACAAGGCCCGAGGCGTGGTGCAAATCATATGGGTGAGTCAAACAATGCCTGACTTGAGGCACAAATGATATGTTTAAGTCAAACGATCCCTAACTCGAGGCAGAAATGATATGGGTGAGTCAAATGAGTACCGACACGAGGTGCAAAGGATATGGGTGAGTCAAACGAGGCCTGACTTAAACTGCAAACATATGGGTGAGTCAAATGAGGCTCGACTCGAGGCGCAAATAATATGGATCAGTCAAATGAGGCCTGACTCGAGAGGCAAATGATATGGGTGAGTCAAACGAGGCCTGACTCATGGTGCAAATGATATGGTTGAGTCAAACAAGGCCCACCTCAAGGTGCAAATGATAAGGATGAGTCAAATGAGGCCCGACTTGAGGTGCAAAGGATATGCATGAGTCAATTGAGGCCTGACTCGAGGCACAAATGATAAGGTTGAGTCAAACGAGGCCCGACTCGAGGCACAAATGATATGGATCAGTTGAACAAGGCCTAACTCCAGGCGCAAAAGATATGATTAAGTCAAACGAGGCCCGACTCAAGGCACAAATGATATGGCTCAGTCAAACGAGGCCCGACTCGAGGTGCAAATGATATGAGTGAGTCAAACGAGGCCCGACTTGAGGCACAAATGAAATGGGCAAGTCAAACGAGGCCTGACTCTAGGCACAAACACATGGGTGAGCTAAACGAGGCCCAACTAGAAGGGCAAATGATATGGTTGAGTCAAACGAGGCCCGACTCGAGGTGCAAATGATATGAGTGAGACAAATGAGGCCCACTTAAGGTGCAAATGATATGGGTGAGTCAAACGAGGCCCGACTCGAGGCGCAAACACATGGGTGAGCTAAACGAGGCCCAACTAGAAGGGCAAATGATATGGTTAACTCAAATGAGGCCCGACTCAAGGCACAAATGATATGGGTTAGTCAAACGGGACCCGACTCGAGGCGCAAATGATATGGTTGAGTCAAAGGAGGCCCGACTCACGGTGCAAATAATATGGTTGAGTCAAACGAGGCCCGACTCAAGAGGCAAATAATATGGGTAAGCCAAACGAGGCCCAACTTGAGGTGCAAATGATATGGTTGAGTCAAACGATGCCTGACTCTACCTGTAAACATATGGGTGAGTCAAACGAGGCCCGACTCGAGTCGCAAATGATATGGTTGAGTAAAATGAGGCCCGACTTAAGGCGCAAATGATATGGTTGAGTCAAACGAGGCCCAACCCAAGGCACAAATGATATGGGAAAGTCAAACGAGGCCCGACTTGAGAGGCAAGTGAGATGGGTCAGTCAAACGAGGCCTGACTCGAGGTTCAAATGATATGAGTCAAACGAGGCCTAACTCAAGGTGGAAATGATAAGGGAGAGTCAAACGAGGCCTGAGCCAAGGCGCAAATGATATGAGTGAGTCAAACGAGGACTGACACAAGGCACAAAGGATACAGGTAAGTCAAACGAGGCTCGACTCGAGGTGCAAATGATAAGTGTAAGTCAAACGAGGACCGACTCGACCCGCAAACATATGGGTGGGCCAAACGAGGCACGAGTCGAGGCGCAAATGATATGGGTGAGTCAAACGAGGCCCAACTCGAGGCGCAAATAATATGGGTAAGTCAAACGAGGCCCGACTTAAGTCACAAATGATGTGGTTGAGTTAAACGAGGCCTGACTCGAGGCACAAATGATATGGGTGAGTTAAACGAGGCCCAACACGAGGCACAAAGGATAAGGGTAAGTCAAACGAGGCCTGACTCGAGGTAAAATGATATGGGTGAGTCAAACGAGCCTCGGCTCTACCCACAAACATATGAGTGAGTCAAACGATGCCCGACTCGAGTCGTAAATGATATGGTTGAGTAAAATGAGGCCCGACTCGAGTCACAAATAATATGGTTGAGTCAAACGAGGCCGACCCGAGGCACAAATGATATGGGTAAGTCAAATAAGTCCTAACTCGAGGTGCAAATGATATGGGTCAGTCAAATGAGGCCTAGCACGAGGTACAAATGATATGGCTAAGTGAAACGAGGCCCAACTTGAGCTGCAAATGATATGGTTGAGTCCAACAAGATAGACTCGAGGCACAAATAAGAAGGGTGAGTCAAACAAGGCCTAAGTCGTGGCACAAATGATATGGGCGATTCAAACAAGGCCTGACTCGAGGCACAAATAATATGGTTGAGTCAAACGAGCCTAGACTCGAGCCGCAAATTATATGAGTGAGTTAAACGAGTCTCGACACGAGGCTCAAAGGATAAGGGTAAGTCAAACGAGGCCTGACTCGAGCTACAAATGATATGGGTGAGTCAAACGAGGCCCGACTTGACCTGCAAACATATGGTTGAGTCAAATAAGGCCCGACTCGAGGCGCAAATGATATGGTTGAGTCAAATGAGTCCCGACTCGAGACGCAAATGATATGGGTGAGTCAAACGAGTCTCAACACGAGGCGCAAAGGATAAGGGTAAGTCAAACAAGGCCCGACTCGAGGTGCAAATGACATGGGTGACTCAAATGAGGCCTGACTTGAGGCACAAATGATATGGGTGAGTCAAATGAGCCCCGACTTGAGGCGTAAACATATGAGTGAGTCAAATGAGGCCCGATTCGAGGCACAAATGATATGTTTGAGCCAAACGATACCCGACTCGAGGCGCAAATGATTTGGGTGAGTCAAACGAGTCCCGTCACAAGCCGCAAAGGTTATGGGTGAGTCAAACAAGGCCTGACTGACTCGCAAACATATAGGTGAGTCAAACGAGACCCGACTTGAGGCGTAAATCATATGGTCTGTCAAACAAGGCCCGACTTGAGAGGCAAAGATATCGGTGAGTCAAACGAGGCCCAACTCGAGGTTCAAATGATATAGTTGAGTCCAACAAGGCCCGACTCAAGGTACAATTGATATGGGCAAGTCAAACGAGGCCTGACTCGAGGTGCAAATGATATGGTTGATGCAAACAAGGCCCGTGTCGAGGCACAAATGATAAGGGTGAGTCAAATGAGGCCCAACTTGAGCTGCAAAGGATATGCACGAGTCAATCAAGGTCCGACTCGAGGCATAAATGATATGGTTGGGTCAAAGAAGGCCCGACTCGAGGCGCAAATGATGTGGGTTAGTCAAATGAGGCCTGACTTGAGGCGCAAAAGATAAGATTGAGTCAAACGAGGCCCGACTTGAGGCGCAAATGATATGGTTTAGTGAAATGAGGCCTGACTCGAGGTGCAAATGATATGAGTGAGTCAAACAAGGCCCGACTTGACGCGCAAATGATATGGGTGAGTCAAACGAGGCCCGACTCAAGGCACAAACACATGGGTGAGCTAAACAAGGCCCAACTAGAAGGGCAAATGATATGGTTAAGTCGAACGAGACCCGACTCAAGGCGCAAATGATATGGGTTAGTCAAACAAGGCCCGACTTGAGGCGCAAATAATATGGTTGAGTCAAATAAGGCCCGACTCGAGGCACAAATGATATGGGTCAGTCAAACAAGGCCAGACTCGAGGTGCAAATGATATAAGTGAGTCAAACGAGGCCTGACTTGAGGTGCAAATGATATGGGTGAGTCAAAGGAGGCCTGACTCGAGGTGCAAACACATGGGTGAGCTAAACGAGGCCCAACTGGACGAGCAAATGATATGGTCGAGTCAAACGAGGCCTAACTCAAGGCACAAATGATATGGGTTAGTCGAACAAGGCCCGACTTGAGGTGTAAATAATATGGTTGAGTCAAACGAGGCCCGACTTGAGTTGCAAATGATATGGGTCAGTCAAACAAGGCCCGACTGGAGGTGCAAATGATATAAGTGAGTCAAACGAGGCCCGACTTGAGGTGCAAATGATATGAGTGAGTCAAAGGAGGCCCGACTCGAGGTGCAAACACATGGGTGAGCTAAACGAGGCCCAACTGGAAGGGCAAATGATATGGTCGAGTCAAATAAGGCCTAACTATAGGCGCAAATGATATGGGTTAGTCAAACGAGGCCCGACTCGAGGCGCAAATGATATGGTTGAGTGAAACGAGCCTAATTCAAGGCACAAATGATATGGGTGAGTCAAATGAGGGCCGACGCAAGGTAGAAAGGATAACAGAAAGTCAAACAAGGCGGACTTGAGGTGCAAATGATATGAGTGAGTCAAACGAGACCCAACTCGACCTGTAAACATATGGGTGAGTCAAACGAGGCCTGACTCAAGGCGCAAATGATATGGTTGAGAGAAATGAGGCCCGACTTGAGGTGCAAACAAAAGGTTGAGTCAAACGAGGCCCGACTCAAGGCGCAAACATATGAGTGAGTCAAATGACGCCAGATTTGAGGCGCAGTCATAAGGGTGAGTCAAACGCAGGCTGACTCGAGGTACAAATGTTATTATTAAGACAAATAAGGCTTGACTTGAGGCACAAATGATATGGGTGAGTCAAATGAGGCTTGACTTGAGTTGGAAACATATGGGTAAGTCAAACGAGCCCTGACACAAGGCAAAAACATAAGAGTGAGTCAAACGAGGCCCGACTCGAGGCGCAAATGATATGAGTGAGTCAAATAAGGCCCGACTCGAGGTGCAAATGATATGGTTGAGTCAAACAAGGCCTGCCTCGAGGCACAATTGATAAGGGTGAGTCAAATAAGGCCCAACTTTAGGTGCAAAGGATATGCGTGAGTCAAATGAGGCCCGACTCGAGGCACAAATGATATGCTTGAGTTAAATGAGGCTCAACTAGAGGCGTAAATGATATGGGTCAGTCGAGGCACAAATGATATGGTTGAGTCAAACGAGGCTCGGCTCGAGGCACAAATGATATGGTTGAGTCAAACGAGGCCTAACTTGAGGCACAAATGATATGGATGAGTCAAACGAGGCCCGACACGAAGCGTAAAGGATAATGGTAAGTCAAACGAGGCCCAACACGAGGGGCAAATGATATAGGTGAGTCAAACGAGGCCCGACTCGAGGTGCAAATGATATGAGTGAGTCAAATGAGGCTTGACTCGAGGTGCAAATGATATGGTTGAGCCAAACAAGGCTTGCCCCACGGCGCAAATGATAAGGTTGAGTCAAATGATGCCCGGCTTAAGGTGCAAAGGAAATGCACGAGTCAATCGAGGCCCGACTCGAGGCACAAATGATATGGCTGAGTCAAACGAGGCCTGACTTGAGGCGTAAATGATATGGGTCAGACAAATGAGGCCCAACTTGAGGCACAAATGATATGGTTGAGTCAAACGAGGCCCGACTCAAGGCACAAGTGATATGGTTGAGTTAAACGAGGCCCGACTCGAGGCCAAAATGAAATGGGTCAGTTAAACGAGGCCTTACTCGAGTGGCAAATGATATGGGTGAGTCAAACGAGGCCCGACTCGAGGTTCAAATGATATGGTTGAGTCCAATAAGGCCCGCCTCGAGGTGCAAATAATAAGGGTGAGTCAATTAAGGCCCAACATGAGGTGCAAAGTATATGCGTGAGTCAATCTAGGCCCGACTCGAGGCACAAATGATATGGTTGAGTCAAACGAGGCCCGATTCGATGCTCAAATGATATGGATCAGTCAAACGAGGCCCGACTCGAGGTGCAAATGACATGGTTGAGTCAAACGAGCCCCGACTCGAGGCACAAATGATATGGTTAAGTCAAATGAGGCCCAACTTGAGGCACAAATGATATGGGTCAGTCAAACGAGCCCCGAGTCGAGTGGCAAATGATATGGGTGAGTCAAATGAGGCCTAACTTGAGTTGCAAACATATGGGTAAGTCAAACGAGGCCCGACTCGAGGCGCAAATGACATGGTTTAGTCAAACGAGACCCGTCTCAAGGTGCAAATGATAGGAGTGAGTCAAACGAGGCCCGACTGGAGGCATAAACACATGGGTGAGCTAAACGAGGCCCAACTCGAAGGGCAAATGATATGGTTAAGTCAAACAAGGCCCGACACGAGGCGCAAATGATATGGGTTAGTCAAATGAGACCCGACTCTAGGCGCAAATCATATGGTTGAGTCAAATAAG